>OX393578.1:36706262-37306262 GCA_947652605.1 Elmis aenea | reverse complement strand
CACTTCTAAAGGGCCAAATTATGAGGATTTTAACCCTAAGGTTAAAATAATACGGTCATAACTTGGATCCTACAACGTTAGTATTTGTTTATTTTCAATCAACGGACGAGTTGTTGATAAATTTGTACATCATAAGTAGAACACTCTACTCGCACAAATATGTTTTATAGAAAATAAAGACAAGGCTACAACTGCAACAAAAAAAGGGTGACAACAGGTCAACAGGAGCTTAAAATCTTCCGGACAGTCGGTCCTAGGTAGTTAAGAACCAACTACCGACAAATATACAGTCGATCGAAAATAAAGGCCTTTGTTAAAATTTTTTATGATTTATTTGTTTCTTACTGTGTAATAATTCGTCTGGACCTGGGTGTTACGTAAAACCACGTTATAAAAGATGATTACGAGCCAAAATTAACAACAATAAACAGACGAGTAACAAGTACTCATCCCCAACAGTGTGGCCTATGTACAGTATGGTCTGTCATAAAACTTTAGATTTTCTTATATTTTGGATCATTTTAAAGGCAATTAAGGTTTTATTTAAAAAATGATATTTTTTGTAGTCTTGTGGGCATTTTTCAAATTGCGCATACAGGGTGATTGATTAAGACCGTGACTTAAAAATATATGAACATGAAAAAGGGTATCTATAGATCTGAAATTTTGGTTATAACCATAATGGCATCTGATCTGTTTATTGAAAATATTTTCAATATGGCGACACTCCCGAATATACCGGAATGCAAAACTACATTCTGCATCAATCAATAGAAAATGAAAAAAAAAAATTGGGCATTGTATTTGAAAAAAAAAAGTTTTATTGGTCTGAAGTTATATTAAAGAAAATTAAATTTTGGACACCCTGTAAGTAATGCATCGATTGCAAAAATTCCAGGATGTAATCCTAGGTTTCATCTAGGCATGGTCTAAATTTAAGCGTTTTTTCTTCAAAAATGGTGGCTAGATAACATCAAGCATCACGATGAAAATCAAAAATTTTTCAAAAAAGTCCAAAAATCTAAAAAATGACTGCACTTAGGTATAGGGAATGCTAATAAAAATTCTTCTGAAATAACGTTTTAATCCAAATACGCAATAAAAAATAGAGCATTGTATTTGAAATAAGAAAGTAGACGTCAACTTCCGGTATTTCCGGAAGTGTCGCCATATTGAAAATATTTTCAATAAACAGACCAGATGCCATTATGGTATAACTAAAATTTCAGATCCATACCATTTTTCATTCCTCATATATTTTTAAGTCCTGGTCTCAATCAATCACCCTGTATACTATGGTATATTATGTAATATTGTTTTTGGGATTTACCTTCCCGCATTAAAATATTGTTATTGGGTGCTCGACGTTTTGGTAGTCTCTTCGCTGCCATTGTCTTCAGTCTTTATTGTTTAAAACTTAGCCTAATTGAAATGTTATGCAATTTCATTGACGCAATTAACGGCAGTTATTTAGTTTGATGTTTTCCTGCTGTTCTCTCGCTTTTAAGATAAGGGTGATCACCATGTTCAGACTCAATTTTGGAACAGTCTATGTTGTGAGCGTCTATTGATTCTCATATATATTTAAAGTGGACTGTATTTCACGATTTAGTAACAAGACTATTCGACTACAAATTTGTTGTTGATTATTTACCAAAGATTCGTATAAGTGCCTGTTCTAAATCAAAAACAACGAGTCTTAGTACCACTAAACTACATTGCCTACTAAATTAAATTATACAACACTTAACAGTCCATATAGGTAAATAAAATTTTCTTGAATATTGTGTTTAAAAATTTTAAAGATTCTTTTAAATCATCAACAAAATGCTCTTTATAGTTGAAGAAGCAGTAATAATTTTTTATGTTATTATATTGCGATACATTTTTCAGTAACGCACAATTCATCTGTAACTAATAAAACAAGGGAACACTGCACTTAAATGAAATTACAAGACGTTTTCGAATTACTATTTTATCGACATAGACTACGTAATGATTTATTGAGAGACTTTTAGAGTTTAATACTTGTAAAATTGTTAATTAACCGTTTTATTCCCCCAACTAAATCTTCTTCGACTTGTTTTATGAGGTATTTAAAGTACCAGAAGCATACTATAGTAGTCAGTCTTGTATTAAAAAAACATTATTTTAACAATAGAGGATTGAATATCCTTCAAGCGATTAGTAAACGAAAGGAGTTTTATAATACAATCGACGGAGTACTATTTTGTTGCTAAATAGGTTTTATTGTCACATTTGCTTTATTTAATTATCACAGTCAAAATTTTAATCAACCCTAGCGATGAAGTCATAACTTAAACTAATCTCGTTACGGTAATTAAGTAATTTGTTTTAATTTTGTTTTTAGTTGTAATCTGTTAGCAATCATGGCGTGCAATTTTATTCCACAGCAAAAAAAACATATAAGCTTACGTGTTACACGAAACAAACACAGAATAACGATAAGAAAACAGGATTACCATTACAATTAATATTCATTATGCATTCAGAACCTAAAACAATAAAACTTATGATGTTTATGTTTTAAAGTTATTTAAAACAACGTAGCAGTTTTTCATTACTTCCAGTGGTGCAACGTACTGACAGATTCAAGTTTTGAATATTTAAATTAGATAAGTTAGCATATGGCTTAAAAAAATACATTCAAATAACATCTCTTTATTTAGTTAAAACTATCCTTACATAATGAAAACATAAACAAAAATATTTCTAAATATATACTGCTCGAGTATTTTAATTCAGGCAAATACTAACGATTTAAACCGATTTCATAAAAGAATTTTTATCACGAGTGTGGATATTAGTCGAGGCAAATAACCACGCGAGTAATGAAAAGGAACTTAACTGCCGAGGTGCATATTAAATTTTTTCTGCAATCGTCAAAGAAATAGCGAAAAATCATGCAAATACATAAAGTCTTACTTCATCTGACAGATTCTCATTCTCCTGTCAAATATGTATCTTTGAACAAAAGCACGCTCTAAATTCAACCAATGAATAACTTCAGTCGTCATCCTTGCAACGTGCGTACTGGTGTACCAAATTAGAAAAAGATGCAGGAAACAATCAACAACCACGTTCTGGAGAAGCATCCGATCAACCTATCATTCCAGCTCCAGGATCCAGGACGGCTGCCCTATCCTTGGGCACTGCAGAGGACTTCCACCTACAGCCACTCAACCCGAGTCTCGGCAGTAATGTTCAGATCATCTGAACATTTTTTCTTATTTCATTAATATTTTAATTTAATTTCAAATACCTTTAGTATTTAAATTTTAATTCAATTACTTAATTTAATATCTCACATTTCATTTCCTGCAGCGAACACACGTGCCGACAAACATCTTACTTTGCAATTTGCTACATGTGCGAATCGATTACCTGGCGATTTCACAATTAGTAAATTGCAAAGTAAGGTAATACACAATCCTAAAGTCCGATAGGAATATTTTTTATGTAATTTTTAATGTTTATTCAGCATGTATTTTTTGTATATATACCGTTAATTATTTTTAATAAATTAGTACAGATTAATAGTCTTACTCATTCAACATCTACCTAAGCCATAATTATAGGGGTGTGAGGCTGCACTCCAACACACAACACACACACTTACACATCCGCACTTTATACAAAATACACTACAAATTTACACCAGATCACATCATCTGGCCGTAAACACATGTTTTATCATTAACAGTTTATCGAGAACTTTTAAATACACTCTCTGTCGTTTCACAATTTTTTTACGGGAATTAATTTAATTTTTTTAAATTAAAAAGTGTTTCTTAATAGATAATTAAAATATATGTATATCATACAATAAAAAGTTTTAAGGACCTTTATATGATAAATTTAAAAACATTTGATTCTTAAAATAGAATAAAGTAAAATATAAAAATTTTAATGATATATTTACATATTGTGACTCAATACATATTTGAAAATAAACATTAGATCTAAAAAAAAATATATATTTCAAAGGCTGAGGAGTTTTTACTGAGACAATCTCTACACAAGCCTCATCTAAAGTACCAGAAATTTTGTACTTTTAAAAATATATTGTAGCTACTCTCACAATTACAAATAATCCATCTATTGCATTAATTTAACTTGTAAAAAAAAACCTTGAAGAAAAGATGAGATGCAATTGAAACATTTATTTTGCGTAATTATTGATAAAATCTAAACTAAATTGACAATATAATAAATTCAGTGCCTAATTTAATCGAAGACCACTGAAACTAGTTCATTCCTGCAGTGTATTTACAAATAAACTATTATTTTGATCAAATATAACAACGCAGTTACAGTTATCCTATCCAGTTATAAATTAGATATAGAGTTTGTTATTTACAACACATTGCAGCTGCAAGTAGTTGGGTCACTTCTTGTTTCAGTTTTATAAACACCAGAACTACAAAATAAAACATAACGTGCCCCACATTAATATCAAGTCGGACTTTCGTGACAAAAAACACATTGAACTACGGCTAACAATACATTTAAAAAATCGCTTGGTCAAAATTTATCCATACACATTTCTGCAACTTTATTTGTAACAAATACATTAAAATACAGAATATAAAACAAAAATGTAACATCAAAACTAAAGTTGATGAATTTATAACATTTTTATATCTTTTTTATGAGCCTAGCAATAAATTATTTGAATCGATAGTATCCAAAAGGCTATTGAAATGTTCAAGACACGCATAAAATATAATCCGACGGTCAAGAATGCCTTGAGCTAAAGTTTTTTAATTAATTGCTTATTTATTGACAATATTAAAGGAAATGCATGAATAGTTTAGAATAACTTAATTACTTTTAGCTTCTAATCATATTTAAACGTTCGTCAAGTAATTAAAATATGCCAATCACATTAATTTTAAAATCTAATAAGGTCAAAACCCGTTTTTATCTATCACCAAGTTTGATTTTCCTGTATAAAACCACATAAAACTAAGTGAAAATATTTAGTTTTTAGTAATTTATAAATAAAGGTTTTCCAAAAGGGAATTTATGATGTATTTTAACATAACTGATTACTTTACTTTATTTAAAAGTATCGTCGATTACAATCATTGAATCATTGAAAAAGATACCTAAAGGAAGGAGCTTTCAATATTATACAGCAGCGTTTGTCGGCGACCGAAATGACGACATAAAAGGCCTCTGATGGCGGCCGGTTTTGACAGGTCAAACAGTCAAGAAATTTAGAGTTTTGTGTGCTACAATGGTTAGCTGCAGATCTTGTGGTCTTACTAGGTCAAAAAATGTTGGAGATTAAAAGATTACGTTTCATAGGTAAGTAGACATTAACATTTTGTATTGTTATCATGTATTGAAAATTTGTTTACAGCATCTTTTTTAACTTTCATAATAAACAATACAAATATTGATGTATGCTGTCATTTTTTTAATTCCCTCAACCACGAAACAAGAAATAAATAAGTAAATGACAGGCTCAAGTCAAACCAAAGCAAATATTTACATTATTCAACACATATTAAAAAATGTTAGATATGCCACTGAGAAGCGGAAACATGCATCCGTCATATTAAGAGGCCTTTTTGGACGCCTAAGATCACTAAAATGCTCCTTCCTTTATCTTTTTATAAAATCATTACAATTAAACGTGAAAGATGATGTCTTTATTTAAATGTTCTCCATGGCTACCTTGCCAGGCAACGAAACGAACATCATAATTTTGGATGAAATTTTCAATCATGGGACATTAATCTCGCTTACCGCGTTTCAAATATTATCTTTTAAATCAGTAATGTTTACCGGTTTGTTAACGTAAACTTTCCTTATCAAGTAGCCGCAAAGAAAAAAGTCCTACAATGTCAAGTCCTAAGATCTTGTCGGTCAATTATTCATATTACCATATCGTGAACTTACACGTTCAGGGGATTTCGTACGTAATCGTTCTAGGTTTGCTAGTGTTGTATGGCTCGTAGAACTATCTTGTTGAAAATGAACATCGAAATGTCCATTCCATTACGTTTAAGTCACAAAAAATCTGTAATCATCGCATTATAACACTCTGCATTCATCGTTACAACTACAACCACGATCATCTTCAAAGAAAAATGGACGGATGATTCCTTTAGATCACGAGCCACACCAAACCGTAAATTTTCGTGCTTGGTGATTATTCATAATTAGTTCGACTATTTGCTTAACTTCAAATGCGACAATTTTGTTTATTGACACTCATCGCGGTTTTGATATCTTGTCGTCACATATTGCTTATGTTATCTTAAAATGTATTTAAAAGTGTTACAAAACTAACATTTTCACAGCTAGGGCAAAATGCAAACCATAAATTAAATCCAAAGCATATTATTTATGTAAAACAAGTAGTTTTTGAAGAGAATATAGCAAAGTTTTGTAAATCATCAGTCACTGATATATTAAAGATCGTGAATTATTTACACAAATTATTACAATTCCAGAGAAGGGCATTGATTTGACCGTCTGGGCGTAGGTAATAATTGCGGCGTTTCGCATTGAAGAACACAATACTTAATTTTGCTATTATTTATTATTATTTTTTCCCCAACTCAAAAATTTATTAGAAAACAGTAATTGTACGCTACAATATATCACTTTACTTCCGTAAAATAAACCTTTTCATTACTAAAAACCAGGGACTGAGAACGGAACGAAAACGAAAACGTTAAACGAAATTAACCGAAATTTTTTTAAGAACGAAAACGAAACCGAAAACGAAATTATTATTTTTCGTTCAAGAACGAAAACGAAATAAATATTTTCCAAAACCGGTTGTAACCGGTTCTGTCACTATTTCAATTTTATTTGTTAAAAACAAACGCGAATTTACCTTCTGTGCTGGGGAGTGGGGACACTCCACAAGGCAGTAAATCTCACTTGAAATAAGTGAGCTTCACTTTTCTCCATATATTTACGTGAATATGTATTAACAACTTTATTGTTTATACTTGCAATTTCGTGTAACACAATTAACGGTACAGATATTCTCTATTTCTAATTTGTTGATTGGATCATCAATATAGAATATTTATTTATTTATTTTTTTACAAAGGACAGAACAAAACAGGCCAAGCCCAAATTATGTTCTCTTGATTGGATATACCTACATTATCAATGTGTATGTTTTATTTGCGTTTAGACATAATAATAGTAAAATTTATTCTTACTTCGAAAAGGACTAATGTAAAAGAAGATTTATTGGAAGATGTGTTGCTAGTAAGAATTAACGGAATGTGAAAATGTATATTGTATGGTATGTAAAAACTATAAAGTTAAAGTTTATTTCAAGTTAATATAAGTTTTTTTTTAATATCTTTTTTATTTATAACATTAAGTAAATTATCCACTTGAATTCACTTTTTTTTGTCGTTTTAAATAATTACAGCAGGATCTTATTTAATTCAAATGCATAGATTTTTAGTACTAAAACAAATTTAAAACAGCACTTGCTATATTTTCATATTTTTAGATAAAGATCGTGTGTCTAATTTAACCTAATCACATTGTGTTTTTGCACCTTACGGGTGTTAAACTTAATAAAATGGTTAAATGTTAATGTGTTTAACGATTTGGTAAATTTAATATGGCGATGGTTCGCCAGTCTAAAATATGCTGTCCGTGAGCATCAAACCCCATCGTCATCGTTTATATTTTAGTTGAGACGCAAATATTTTTATCGTATTTATAGAGGGTTGTGGTGACTAGAAAAAAAATTGATTTTTTGACGACAAAAAATACTGTAAAACCGGTTTTAACCGTTATTATTTCGGTTCACGAAAACGAAAAAAGATTTTTTTCGGTTAGAACGAAAAGAACGAAAACGATATATTTCGTTTTCGTTCCGAACAGAAACGAACGGAATGTTTTTCGTTTTTAGTCCCTGCTAAAAACTACTGTACATCGACAAACGTACCTATTTAAGATGGATTATAAATACGGTAAAATGTAACTGTGAATTTCACAGGACATGCCGGAATATTCAGACTGTAGTGCTATCTCTATTATTTATCGTAAACAACAAACCTTTCGATATTTTGTTTGTAATCAAGTTTGTGTAAAAAAAAAAGATGTTTGCGATCTCTGTTTACCTATTACCTAGTTAAAATTAGATTTCGGCAGCCATGGACGAGTGAGCACAGCACACCGTTGTATACACTTATAACACGTCGTCTCGTTCAATGAGAATGTTTTAGGAGGACGGCGTTTCGTACAGTGGCGTGTTCTAGCGGAGAGAGCAGAAGGGCCAATTAACCGAACGACATTAGCATTCCATAGGCAAAGTTTAAAAATGTTGTGATGAGCATAATAAGTTTGAGAGAAAACAAAAAAAAAACAGCATGTTACCATTTGCGATTCACTGCTTGCTCGTCAACAACATCGCAACATCGACCGTTTTATCCCAAATTGTTATTGGTGACGAAAAATTGTGCTTTTACATCAACATCAAGAACAGAAAGGAATGACTAAGGCGTCTACCATGAATTTTTGTCCAGGAATTTAACTATCTGAGATTTATTGCCAACAATAAAAAAAAACGACCGGAAAGATGGCACCAAGTGATTTTGTAGCATGATCCCTGTTAACATTTCAAAAGCGTATTATCAAGAGCTCGATTGGGGGAGGGTTATTTTATATGCACCCTATTCTCCTGGCGTTGCTCCATCTGATTTCCATCTTTTCCACTCTCTATCCAACAATCTCCGTGGCATCTTCTTTAATAATAACGCTGCTCTTCAAAATTGTCTTGACGACTTCTTCACCTTTAAGCCACGGTATTTGTTTAGGCATGGAATCGAAAAACTGCCAGAACTTGGGATGTCAATCGTAAACAAAGCACGACAATGTATTATTGATTAGTTTACACATTTTGTTCATTAAAAAAAATCTAATAAAAGCACCACGAACGTATGCATCAACCTGATAGATCAATGTCAATGCTAACCAATTATGATCATTGCTACACAAGTACCTGCTTACAATAATTAAGCAAAAAACTAATCTACCGAAGTAGAAGTCTTTAAACTGGCGAGTATTCTGAAAAGCGACTGTTCGTCAAAACAAGATAAATGATTTTTAATCAATATTGATTATACAGGGTGGTTCATATAGAAGGGCCACTATTGTGATCTAGTAAACGTTAAAAGCTACAAAGAAGTTTAAATTAGACAAATTGTTCCCCTTTCTTAGACCTATTCAGCGATGCTTTAATGTTATACAAAGTTCCATGGCACGCTAGATATTAAACCAAAATGAAAATGGGCATTTTCTTAAATTGTTAATAACTTGGTTATACGTGATGGTACAAAGTTATTTTTGATGAACAAGTTGTGGATTTTCTTACGCACTGTAACGTAAAAATATTTACAAACAAATTAATGTTTTCATTGATAAGAGAATCTATAAATTTCGTCCCAAAAATATTTTTGTACCATCAGGTACACCGTGTTATAAACTATTTTAAAAAACGTCTATTTTGATTTTTGTATATTATCTAGCGGGCCATGGAACTTTTTTAATACATTAAAGCATCATTAACCAGGGACTAAAAACGAAAAAAATTCCGTTCGTTTCTGTTCGGAACGAAAACGAAATACATCGTTTTCGTTCTTTTCGTTCTAACCGAAAAAAATCTTTTTTCGTTTTCGTGAACCGAAATGATAACGCTTAAAACCGGTTTTACAATATTTTTTTTTGTCGTCATAAAATCAATTTTTTTCTAGTCACCACAACCCTCTATAAATACATAACAATATTTGCGTCTCAACTAAAATATAAACGATGACGATGGGGTTTGATGCTCACGGACAGCATATTTTAGACTGGCGAACCATCGCCATAATAAATTTACCAAATCGTTAAACACATTAACATTTAACCATTTTATTAAGTTTAACACCCGTAAGGTGCAAAAACACAACGTGATTAGGTTAAATTAGACACACGATCTTTATCTAAAAATATGAAAAAAAGCAAGTGCTGTTTTAAATTTGTATAGTACTAAAAATCTATGCATTTGAATTAAATAAGACCCTGCTGTAATTATTTAAAAAGACAAAAGAATGAATTTAAGTGGATAATTTACTAAATTATAAATAAAAAAGATTTAAAAAAAAAACTTTTTAGTTTGTACATACCATACAACATACATTTTCACATTCCGTTAAATCTTACTAGCAACACATCTTCCAATAAATCTTCTTTTACATTAGTCCTTTTCGAAGTAAGAATAAATTTTACTATTATTATGTCTAAACGCAAATAAAACATACACATTGATAATAAATATATCCAATCAAGTGTATATTCTATATCAATGATCTAAAAAACAAATTAGAAATAGAGAATATCTGTACCGTTAATTGTGTTACACGAAATTGCAAGTATAAACAATAAAGTTGTTAATACATATTCACGTAAATATATGGAGAAAAGTGAAGCTCACTTATTTCAAGTGAGATTTTTTACTGCCCGTGGAGTCTCCCCAGCACAGAAGGTGAATTCGCGTTTGTGTTTAACAAATAAAATTGAAATCGCGACAAAACCGGTTAAAACCGGTTAAGACCGGTTTTGGAAAATATTTATTTCGTTTTCGTTCTTGAACGAAAAATAATAATTTCGTTTTCGGTTTCGTTTTCCTTCTTAAAAAAATTTCGGTTAATTTCGTTTGTTTTTATAATAGCTAGCCAGTGGCGTAGCTAGAGGTTGTGCCGCCCGGGGCGGTCCCTGAATTTGCCGCCCCTATAAATAGGGGTTGCTAATTTTTGGTTTTTGCCAAAAGCAAGCAGAGATCGACACAAAAAAGTGGGGGAAAAACAAAATGCACCGCAGGCGATTTTTTTTTTTAATTTTAGACGTTCAAACGTGTTTTAATGCCAAGTTAGATAATGTAGAATACTTAATCATCTTCCAAAATTACAGTTTTACAGTAGAACCTTTCGTGATTTTTATTTTTTTTAAGCTGATCGCCCCCACTACCAGGTAATTATTTTTAATAAGGGCAAAAAATTCCTGTTACAATAGAGTTTAAAACTGCATGGAATTTAATGCCTAAAATAAATGAATTGCTTGAAATTTTATTGAATGGTTGGTACCGTATCGTAAATTTTATTAGAAATTTGAAATTTTTGTCGTTACAAGGGAGCGGGTTTTCAGTGAAGCAAGGTCAAGTAGCCCGTTTTATCCTCTAACTTCGATAAGAATTCCTTTTTTTTTAATTAATTTTTATGAATTTAAAAGCGCCAAAGCCTGTACTGATTATTATATCTACTGATCCTTCATTACCCCAAGATTTTCATTTTTACCCCATTTGGGTAGACTAAAAGTGTCGCCCCAAAAAAAAGGCCGCCCGGGGCGGACCGCCCCCCCTTGCTACGCTACTGTAGCTAGCGTAAGTTAAAATTTGGCCAAGCTACTAAATTCAATCCTCATTAATAATCCCTAGAGATATTGGAAATATCTCAAACAGTATCTGAGAAAATCAGGAAAAACCGGGAAATACGATTTTTGAAAAGTGCCTCTACATCTTTTATAAAATATTTCAAATGTGTAAAAACATTGCCCAGGCAACTTTTTTAGTCGAAACGGATGGTCATCACAAATTTTGCATTGCTCGATTCGTTTTTGTTTCATGACAACCAACTTTATTTTTTCTTATACCTAAGCGCAATTTTTACTATTTACATAAATAAATGATTTTTTTTTCGGAATTCATAGATGTATCACACATGGTTTTTTACTTCTATGTTAATTATCAAATTTAAAAAATTCGTTTTTGACAACAACCTCTACATTTAAGGTTTTTGTCGGTTGCAATAGCTCCAGCTATTATAATAAGGGAGCTCCCCATGCTTAAACACGAATTTCAAACATCGTGTGTATTCAGGTTTAAATGAAATTGCTTTACATAATTGAAACAGTTATTTAATTATTAATTATTTATTTCAAGTTTGTATTTTACTAACAATAGATATTACTAAAGAAAGTAAATGTTAGTGGTATAATTAACGGCAGATAGGTAAAAGCAGATTTTCTTATAAAAACAAAAAGCTAATTACAACAACAAGCGATGTTGTTAAGCAAAAACTACCTTACGAATGAAACGCTTGAAAGAACTTAAATAAAAGGCTGGCAAAACGACTAAACCACCAAAATTTGTTTAGAAATAGAACCCATTACCAAATTAGAACCACAAAATGATATAACTCTCTTAAAACTTGAATTGAACATTTTAGGTTATTAAATTTTGCTTTATAAATATTGTATACTTTAATGTAATAACCTTTTGATTATTTGTTACAGTTGCCGTTATACAATAGTGGCCGGATTCAATACCGGTTCTATTAAATTTAATTTGTGAATGCACTGAACCACGATGGTCTTCATCCGTTTTGCTTTAGTGTATATTTTTAAGACTGCGCGCTGGCGCTGTTTGTGCTGAAAAGCCGATTCCATTCCCGCAACAAACCATATTTCATATATTTATGGAATGCTAGAGCCATATTCGCTTGATAAACGCATGTTTATCAGTATATCATCGAAAATTCTTTATTTTTCATGAAATACAAATCGATTTGTTCGTATAACTGCTCGAATCGCCTTCTATATTGTCCGTGTTGATTTATTGTCGTATTTTGTAAACTCAATATTCTTTTTCTTTTATCTATAAAGTATTTTACCGGGAAGAGGCTTCCTAAAATGTTTAAAAAGGGTTCGCATTGACGAAATCGCATAAGTTTTTTATTTCGTTTCCTTATTTACGAGAAAATCAAACTTGTTTTGGTGCGTTAGACATATAAATTATTACCAGTCAGAAAACAAACTTCGACAATATTATACAGGATATATACAAAATGGCAGAAATCTTATTATAATAGCTAGTGCATAGGTTTAAATTTAGCAATGTTGCAAAATTTTATGCTGATTTATATTAGATCATTTTAGAAGTTTGTGCCGTTTAATAAATAAAATAGCTGGTAATTTATTTACTTTACATCTACATTTTAATCAGTACCTAGTAATATAAACTGGTGCATTGAAAATTATCGATAACTTTTGGTAAATATGCCCAAATGTAAGTTGAGCTGAAAAACACGAATGCACGAAGTGCACAAGTAATTTTTTCTGATTCAACTTGCATGAGTGAAGATTTGTCAAAAATTATAGATTATTTGCAATGCACAAGTTATATTTTATCAGAAAATTTCCTTCACCTAACCTACCTGCCAAATTAAATGTATGTTATGTCAAATTTTACAAGTACTGTCAGAGTGGTGCGTCAGGAGTATGGTTTAATCCAGGTCACGGTCTACATCCAAGGCTGCGGAGTCGGTAAAAAAAAAGTCGACTCCGACTCCTGATAATTTTAGTAGTTCGACTCCGACTCCGACAAAATTAAATACTAAAAATTTTATGGTGTGTAGTATTAGAAGAAAAAAATATATAAAAAAATAATTAAAAATTTGAGTTTAAATTTTGCCGCAAAGGACCCCCTCGCAATTTTTTGTTGTAGGTACTCGGAGTCGGAGTCGGAGTCGGAAAAAATGTACCGACTCCGACTCCGACTCCACTGACCAGAAATTCCTCCTAACGTCCGACTCCGACTCCGACCCAACACCCCTGGTTTAATCTATATTAAAGTAACGCTACTGGTCTCCGAAATTCGTCAAAAAATTATCAAGAGCAAAATATTTAATTCCCTTTCCAAATTTATATTTTTGACCAATCAAAAAACTCAGATTTCTTAGAAACGACCGATAAACGCATGAAAATCTGTTAATTGCGAACGGCCAGAAAAAAAAATAAACAAGTGCGTTCGAGCAGCCAGCACGAATGTTTCAGATGACCTAATAGCAAAAAATATAAAAAAATTTACTTTCAACTTTTTTCTGTACCGTTTTTGTATAAGTATACTACAATTTCTTAATATTTTGTGCCATTTTTTTGACAACTTCTATTGGCAAATGCAATTTTTATCCAACTTTAACTGATATAATTTCATTCTACTCTAAATTAACTTCTTTAAGGAGCGATTTATTTTAAGATATTTGGTTGTGACAAAATATATCATTTGTTTATGATATTTACACAGTTAAGATACCTTTAAAAATAATCAAATTGTCTAATTACTGCTATACTACAATGATTTTTTTTTAAATCAAATATAAAATTCTTGAAATTACATCAAAATGTATAAGTACAAACTTATCGACTTAGCAAATGACTGAGTTAAAATGCAGAACAAAAAATAAGCAAATAACGATTTTTTTTTAGATTGATTGGTTTTTACAAAATCGGTACCTTATTTTTGAAAGCAACATACAATTTAGCAGACAGAAGTTGGGGAAATTTTCTGGCAATAAAAAAATATTCCATTACAAGTTTTCATTACTTTTAATAGCAAATTTTAATATCATGTTCAAGAAATGAATAAGCTTCTTATACATTTTATTAAAATTAAAGCAGTCTGTTTAATTATTGTTATGTTGTGTATTTTATAAAACACCACAAATTTTATTATCTATTATATTGTTTCACATTAATATTTGAAAGCGCTGAATCGGCTGCAGTTTTTTTTTTTTTTAGAGAGCATTTAATAGCTAAAATAGAGTGTCACTTTTGGACATTTTAAAATAGATGCTTAAAGAGATTTCTTGCAAATTTGTTGTCAATTTTAATTTTGTACGAACATTGATTTTATTACATGCAATCAGACATAAAAACAGACGACTGTAAAATAATATTGTATTTAGCTCTTGCATATTAAATGTTTGACCATCACTGGTCTAGAGTATCGCGCTACATTGCAATAAACACCAAGTGAATTGTTCAATGATTGCATTTGAAAATGTTCTCGCTTCATTCCCACTAGTGCAGTTTGCATAAACTATACTATATGATGATAGATTTACACAGAGCCTAAACCTACAGTATAGTACCCAACCTCCTACCTAAGGTAACATCTAAGAACTTATGAATAATGCATTTGCGTATTCGATATTTTATTTAAAAGATACACGCTTTTTCTTAAACTAAAATTTACAAACAATTTTGGATATTGCTATGCATCACATATAATTTAAGATCCAGAATAGCTGTTAGGTACATGTAACGTTTAACAAGTAATAATTGTTTAATATATTTTATTTTTATATGTAGTTATAGTCGCTATCGAAGGCTAGTCGAGTACGGATGTATACAACTCGTTTTATTCTCGGCAAGCAAAATTTCGTGATAAGCAGACAATCAATTGGACCCGGTCAACATTTGTTTACTAATATAAAAACTCAGTATTGTGAACTGATAAAATATGTATTTGTGCGGTCCCTTAAGTGCATATTAGTTAAAGATGGAAAATCTTAACAATTGTCCGACTACGCAGTCAGGCCAAATAACGGTAAGCGCTGTTTCAGCACCACAATATACTTATCAAAATCAGCCTAATCAGTCGTTACAACATGGTTATCAGAACCCAATTATTCAGCATGCCCAAAACAGATCAATATCCTATAATAACTACACTGATAATTCTGTACCTGCAATCAAACAATTTCAACACCTGCAAAACTTAGTACCTCTGAATACTAAGTACCAAAATAGTCCAAAAAACAAAACAGATTATGATAACAAAATAGACACAGAATCATCAGACAGTGAAACTGAAATCCAAGCGATATCAAGCAATTCGTGGCAATGTGTCACCAGCAATAAAAGAAAAAGATATAAAATACAGCAGACCAAAACTATCCAAAATGAAATACCACAAAGCAATAAATTTTCCAGTCTCCAAGTTGAGGAAAACAACGACGATAATAACAGTAATGAAGTAGAAATGCAAGGAAATAAAGGTGACAAACCTCCACCAATTTTTGTGTATGGAGTAACGGACTACACAAAAATGATAAGAGCTCTAACAGAGGTAGTAGAAGTTGAACAGTACAAGACGAAGGCAATGGCCAACAATGTTGTTAAAATTAACGTTAACACTCCTGACACATACAGAAAACTGATAAAATATATGAAAGAGTCTAACATTATACACCACACCTACCAAATGAAAGAGGATAGAGCATATAGAGTAGTCATACGCAACATACACCACTCGGTGCCGATAGAAGAACTAAAACAGTTACTTAAAGAAGCGGGCTTTCCGGCAAGAGGTATAACAAATATTAGACACAGAATAACAAAAGATTCTCTACCGTTGTTTTTTGTTGATCTTGAACCAGCAGAAAATAATAAGGAGATTTACAACTTACCATTCCTTAATAACCAAGTTATAAAGGTAGAACCTCCACATAAAAAACAATCACTTGTACAATGCACTAGATGCCAGAAATATAACCACACCAAAGCTTACTGTAGCCTTCCATTTGCCTGCGTAAAATGTGGTGGCCCACATGATACCAAAATGTGCACAAAATCGAAAGATGTGCCCGCAAAGTGTGCCTTGTGCAAAGGTAGTCATCCTGCCAACTATCGCGGGTGCAGCGTGTACAAAGAAATACAGCAAAAAACAAGATCTAGACCACAAATCCAAAGTAAATTAGTTCAACAACAACAACCAGTACACACAGCATACACTTCATACACTTCATATCAAAAACCAAACAGATCATTTAGCCAGGTAGTTCAAGATTCAAATACCCCACAACAAAATGAAAACACAACACTTTCAAAATTCCTAGAAGAGTTCAAAATAATGTTTAGTCAACTCATTAACCAGAACAATATGGTGATTAACATGTTGACCACTGTTATAAATAAACTCGTAAAATAATGGCTCAATCTTTACGTATTGCATTATGGAATGCTAATGGCATTCTGTCACGACTACCAGAAGTAGAACTATTTTTAAAGATAAAAAACATCGATGTTTTCCTGGTTACTGAAACTCATCTGACAAACCGAAATTATATGAAAATCCCCTACTATAATATTTACCATACTGTACATCCTGATGGTACAGCACACGGAGGAACCGCAGTCTTCATAAAAAGCTCAATTGTGCACTACGAACTACCAAAATATGAAGAAAACCATCTACAAGCAACTACAATTCAAGTATGCAAACTTCCTGCTCCAATCACAATTTCATCTGTATATTGCCCACCTCGACATCATATCACTAAAGACATTATCAAACCATTTTTTGAATCTCTTGGGAACATATTTATTTGCGGAGGGGACTACAATTGTAAGCATACACACTGGGGCTCTAGACTGTGTACAACGAAAGGCAGAGAATTATATAACCTCATACAAGAGTCAAATTATCAACATTTATCAACGGGAGAACCAACCTATTGGCCTTCTGACCCAAACAAAATTCCTGACTTATTGGATTTTTACATCACTAAAGGTATTTCGCAAAATTTCATTGATATTGAGAGTAATTTTGACTTGTCGTCGGACCATTCCCCTATAATTCTAACTTTAAGTGCAACAATTATTAAAAGAACTCCAAGACCATCATTATACAATAAAACGACCAACTGGGATAAATTTAGAGAACTCATCCGTGAGCAATTGCAAATCAAAATAAGCCTAAAAACACCTCAAGAAATTGACGACGCAACAGAGGCATTCATAACCACTTTGCAAAGCAGTGCATGGGCTGCTACTCCAACGGTCACAAAAAAAGTCAGAAAGGAAATAAATATACCCAACGAAGTATTGGAAATGGTAAGAGCAAAAAGAAGAGCAAGGGCAAAATGGCAACTATCTCGAAACCCCGCCGATAAAAACATTTTTAACAGATTGGCCAATAAATTAACGAAAAAACTAAGGCAAAACAAAGAAGAAACATATCAGTACTATTTGCGGAATCTATCAATATTAGATCATACTATTTGGAACGTAACTAAAACAGCTAAAAGGCCACAAATTACGAAATCTCCAATAAAGAAAAACCACAACGAATGGGCCAGAACTGACCAAGAAAAAGCTGATGTATTTGCCCAATACTTTGAACAAGTTTTCACTCCTCACTCAAACAATCCAGATACCGAAGTAGACAGTTTTCTAGACATACCATTGCAAATGAGCCTGCCAATTAAAAACCTTACATATTCTGAAGTAAAAACCGAAATTAAAAACCTTGATAAAAAAAAAGCCCCGGGATATGATCTAATAAATGCCAGAATACTGACCGAGCTACCTACGACGGGGATCCAGTACTTAAGAATACTATACAACTCCATTATAAGAACAAAGTACTGGCCTTGCCAACTGAAGTTTGCGCAAATAGTACTGATACCAAAACCAGGCAAGCCCCAGCAAGAAGTTACTTCATACCGACCAATCAGCTTGCTCCCACTGATATCAAAAATTTTGGAAAAGAATGGATAATGACGATATTCCTGAGGAAATTCTTCCTAATCACCAGTTTGGGTTCAGAAGGCACCACTCCACCATCCAACAATGCCAGCGAATTGTTACAATAATTAATCAAGCATTTGATTCGAAGGAATACTGTCCCGCAGTTTACTTAGACATCCAACAGGCTTTTGACAAAGTATGGCACAAAGGTCTTCTTTACAAAATCAAAACACACATGCCAAGTGAATATTACTTACTGTTAAAGTCCTACCTCTCCGGGCGATACTTCCAAATAAAGTATGGCAACGAATACTCCGAAATCTGTACTATCAAATCTGGAGTACCACAGGGAAGTGTCCTTGGGCCTTTACTATACACATTATACACTTCAGACATACCAACTACACAAAACACCTACTTAGGG
Organism: Elmis aenea; assembly: GCA_947652605.1. NCBI lineage: Eukaryota > Metazoa > Arthropoda > Insecta > Coleoptera > Elmidae > Elmis > Elmis aenea. Next base: position 37,287,475 of record OX393578.1, on the reverse strand, counting down.
ACATTTGCCGATGATACAGTGATTTTAAGTCGACACAAGGACCCAGACATAGCCGCTACAAGATTACAAATCCACGTCGACCTATTACAAAAGTGGCTTAGTAAATGGAGAATCAAAGTCAATGAAACGAAAAGTACACATGTTACACACACCTTAAAACGCTCTGAATGCCCATCAATACAACTAAATAACATACAAATTCCAAGAGCAAACGAAGTTAGATATTTAGGACTTTATCTCGATAATAAATTAACGTGGAAACAACACATAAACAAAAAAAGGAAAGAAATGGACTTAAAAATAAAGAAAATGTATTGGCTCTTTGGAAAAAGATCGTCACTATCACTGGAAAACAAAATCCTACTGTACAAAGCAGTAATCAAACCAGTATGGACTTACGGGATAGAGTTATGGGGATGCTCAAGTAAGTCGAATGTGAACATCATACAAAGATTCCAAGCCAAAACGTTGAGATTAATAACAGGAGCTCCATGGTATGTAACAAACATTACACTACATACTGACCTAAACATACCACTCATAGAAGATGAACGTAGAAGAAGAGCCGAGAAAAACTACGACAGACTACAAAGCCATCCCAACGAACTAGCCTCAGAACTCACTCAGGTGGTAAAAACGGGACGCCTCAAAAGAATATGGCCAAATGAACTAAAACCATAATAAGTTTCCAGCGGGATGACATCGATGGATGGACTTCCCCTCATGACAAGATACGCCAACACATTAGCTCGTAGGACTATTTTTTGTGTATAACATAGATACATATTAACGTTCTGATTGTTAATTTGCATTAAATTTAAAAAAAATAAAAAAAAAATAAAATATGTAGTTATTATGTAGTCTATAATGAATTCTTAAGATTTTTTGAAAAATTTTGGATGAAGACATGAAAAAATCAAAATTTTAATAAGTTTGATTAAATTTTTCTCAAAAACGGCTCCAACAATTTTATTTAAACTGTTGCAATGTAACTGTTTTTTTTTTCTAAACACTATCGTTTTGTTTGAATTCTCTTGAATCTTAATAAACAAATTATGATTTTTTTAATTTTCGCTTTTTTTTTGAGGATTAGGTATGTGATTGTTTGGTCATTAAAAATCATTTTGACAAACGTCATTTATGTCAATTTTACAAATATCAATTACTTTATTTACAAAAATGAGGTGAATTAATTTGTACACACAAACACACAAGCAACAACAAAATGTATGGTAAAAGTCATTTTGTGGCCACACCAGTTTATTTTTTATTGTGCAAACAAACCGTGGTACCCACTTAGTATTACGAGGTTAATAATTTACTTTTATTTGGTTTTTGTGTGTTTAATCTATATATATAAAAATTGGTGTTGAAAATATGTAAATCACTGATTTGAATGAAAATAATACATATGACAACATTGTCATTAGCTGTCATCTCTGTTTTTCTCGTAATTATTTCCAGTTTGTGTTTTCGATACCCAAAAGTTTGCAGCTATGTTTACGAACTGAAGGCTTTCAGTTCGAACAAAAACTGTAAATACCTCAGTAAAAATTGCTGATAAAAAAATGTCCAAACGCAAATCAATGTATGCAATGTTGCGCTTCCGCCAATTTATACACACCCTGTATAGATATTATTAATGTGTTTGTTTTATTTGCGTTTAGAGTTAATATAATTTTTTTTACATAGCTTTTTGATTCATAACATTCATGGAAACATTTAGTGAACTATCCACTTGAATTAGTTCTTTTGTCTTTGTAAATAAATACAGCAGGATCTAATTTAATTCAAATGCTTTGATTTTTAGTACTAAAGCAAATTTAAAACAGCATTAATTTGCTATATTTTTATGTTTTTTAGATAAAGATCGTGTGTACAATTTAAAATAATCAAGTTGTGTTTATGCACCTTACGGGTATTCAGCGCCGATGAGAGGGGGGGCAGGGGGGTCTCCGAGCCCCGAGCCCGGGAGTAATTTAAGGGCCCGGGAGTCCACAGGGGCTCGAATATTATACCACAATTGTTTTTTATTAACAAAATTTTCAAATAATATACTTTACTTGGGGCCCATGAAAAATTTTTCCCCGGGCCCGACGACGTCTCTCGACGCCTCTGCGGGTATTGTACCAAATAAAATGTTTAAATGTTAATGTGTTTAACGATTTGGTAAATTTAATATGGCCGCGGTTCACCAGTCTAAAATATGCTTGCTGTCCGTGAGCATCAAAACCCATCGTTATAATTTAGCGGAGATGCAAAGATTGTTATCGTCTTAAGAGAGGGTTGTAGTGACTTGAAACAAACAAATTTAAGTCCTCAATTTTTTGATGAAAAAAAAACTGTAAAACCGGTCTTAACCATTATACATTTCGGTTCTCGAAAACGAAAATAAAATTTTATGGGTAGGAACGGAAAGAACGAAAACGATATATTTCGTTTTCGTTCCGAACGGAAACGAGCGAATTTTTTTTCGTTTTTAGTTCCTGATTCCAAATATTAATTTTTAGTGATGCATATACATTCTTTATCAACAATAATCACAAAATTAGTCCTCAAAGTATTTTGCCTTTGTTTATTAAAAACTTTTCTTGGAGTATGTAACATTCTACCACTTATTAATGTCACCGCAGGACGAAGGGTAATAATCATCTCTATAGATGTTTATTAAAGCCAAAACGAAATATTACTAACATATCATAGTATTGAAAAACTTGATTTTGGATATTTTTCTTATCGTTAAATGTTGTACGCACAAACATTTTCAAAATAATACTTTAATTCCGTTTATTATTAAGGAGCTTAAAAATCATTAAATAAAGAAAAGTATTTACATATCTTATTAATGTTCCGAAATAAAGAATTGTAAAAAAATGGTTACAAAAATTTTATGTTTTTGTGCGCAGGGAATGTCATGAGATACCTAAAAGTTTTGAAATGTAAACATCCATGAGTATTTACTTATCCTTTATAAAGATTTAGTTGAATAGAACCCCAAAAACTGTTGCGCCAGTCCCTCTATTCACATAATCGTCCCTTCACGCTTTATTTCGGTCAGATGTATTTATATAAGTCTCTCTATTACATTCGGGCTACCACGGACAACCAAAAGAAAGTTATTGGACTGAAATGTTTCTTTTTCAGTAGTCTATTCCAAAATGTATATAAGGTGTCCAAACTCGTAGACCAACATTGGAATATCGCTTACCTCAAAAGTTATGAAGTCGGTTAAAAATTAAGGATATTTTGCGTAATTTAAAACAAAAAGGAAAAATCTTTAAAATAGAAACACTTTATCAGTACTAGAAAGTTTTATATTCATAATTAAACGAGTTTGTATAAAGAATCAAGTAATAAATATTATAGGTTTTGCAAACCAAGAGGTAAAATGGAGAATATTATAAAGGTATTTACACAAAAGAAAAGAAATTAGAAACTTCTTATTGACATGGTTAAATAACAATATTCATTAAGTAAAACTTTTTGAGATACAAGACTACCATTTAGAACTATTTATTTTGTGTATTTATAGCAGGGACTAAAAACGAAAAAAATTCCGTTCGTTTCTGTTCGGAACGAAAACGAAATATATCGTTTTCGTTCTTTTCGTTCTAACCGAAAAAAATCTTTTTTCGTTTTCGTGAACCGAAATAATAACGGTTAAAACCGGTTTTACAATATTTTTTTTGTCGTCAAAAAATCAATTTTTTTTCTAGTCACTACAACCCTCTATAAATACGATAACCATATTTGCGTCTCAACTAAAATATAAACGATGACTATGGGGTTTGATGCTCACGGAAAGCATATTTTAGACTGGCGAACCATCGATCGCCATATTAAATTTACCAAATCGTTAAACACATTAACATTTAACCATTTTATTAAGCTTAACACCCGTAAGGTGCAAAAACACAACGTGATTAGGTTAAATTAGACACACGATCTTTATCTAAAAATATTAAAATATAGTGCTGTTTTAAATTTGTTTTAGTACTTACTAAAAATCTATGCGTTTGAATTAAATAAGATCCTGCTGTAATTAATTAAAAAGACAAAAGAATAAATTCAAGTGGATAATTTACTAAATGTTATAAATAAAAAAGATATTAAAAAAAACTTATATTAACTTGAAACACAAACGCGAATTTACCTTCTGTGCTGGGGAGACTCCACGAGGCAGTAAAAAATCTCACTTGAAATAAGTGAGCTCCACTTTTCTCCATATTTTTTACGTGAATATGCATTAACAACTTTATTGTTTATACTTGCAATTTCGTGTAACACAATTAACGTTACAGATATTCTCTATCTCTAATTTGTTTTTTAGATCATCAATATACAATATACAGTTAATTGGATATATCTTTTCAATGTGTATGTTTTATTTGCGTTTAGACATAATAATAGTAAAATTTATTCTTACTTCGAAAAGGACTAATGTAAAAGTAGATTTATTGGAAGATGTGTTGCTAGTAAGATTTAACGGAATGTGAAAATGTAATTATATTGTATGGTATGTACAAACTTTTAAGGGAGTATAATTCAAGTTAATTTTTTATAAAAATGTTATTATTATTAATGTGTTAAGTTTTATTCTAATATCTTTTTTTATTTACAACATTTATGGAAACTTTTAGTAAATTACCGTCTTGAATTAATGCTTTTGTCTTTTTAAATAATGACAGCAGGATCTAATTTAATTCAAATGCATAGATTTTTAGTACTAAAACAAATTTAAAATAGCACTTGCTATATTTTTATATTTTTAGATAAAGATCGTATGTACTCTTTAAATCAATCGAGTTGTGTTTTTTCACTTTAAGGGTGTTATACTAAATAAAATGGTTAAATGTTAATGTGTTTAACGATTTGGTAAATTTAATATGGCGGCGGTTCGCCAGTTTAAAATATGCTGTCCTTGAGCATCAAAAACTATCGTTTATAATTTAGTGAAGACGCAAATATTGTTATCGTATTAATAGACAGCTGTAGTGATTTAAAATATTTAAGTCCTCGATTTTTTGACGACAAAAAACACTGTAAAACCGGTTTTAAGCGTTATTATTTCGGTTCACGAAAACGAAAAAGGAATTTTTTGATTGAGAACTAAAAGAACGAAAACTATATATTTCGTTTTTGGTCCGAACAGAAACGAACGATTTTTTTTTTGTTTTTAGTCCCTGGTCCAATCACAACTGGAAAATTCGGTGTTAAAGTCGCCTTTGTTTCTAAGTAAATATCACGGCATTTGAAATTATTTTAAACGCACTTTTTATGTAGCATTATGGTTAGGATTTTCTCTCATAGTTATTTACGTAACAAGACCAGAAAGGGGTACTTTGCTGAACATGTAGGCAGCAGTGGCGTGCGGTGACTTTTCAACCAGGGGATGCTGTCCAAAAAAACGAACAATTTTTTTTTTTTAATTAATTTTATTCTACGATCTTTTTTACAAAATTCGTCTATAGCAACATCATACAATCTTTTTTTATTTTTCATATTTAGCAATAATTTTTTTCCAATTGATATTAAAGCGAGAGCAGACAGTCTATCGTCATTTTGGCTGCTTCTGGTGAATGTTTTTATTCTTTTCATTGTTGAAAACGATCGTTCAGCCGATGCGCTCGTGGAAGGTATAGTGCAAATTAATGTATTAATTTAAATACTTCTGTCAAAACATCTTTTAAGTCATCTTTCACAATTAATTCTTTTATGCAATTTATAGATTTTAAATGAAAGTCGGGAGTCGAGTACACGTAAACTAATTGACTTTTTAACTTCATAAAATCAAAGTATTTTCCATAAGTTGGCTGAAGTGATTGTAATAGAAAATCCGGAAAATTCTTTTCATATTCTTTAAATTTTCAATCAAAAATTGCAATTATTATTAACTACAGTTTCATCCATATTATGGGTCGTATTAAATAATAAGCAAAATTATAAGTAGCGAAACAGTGCACTAAAAATAGAGTAAAGCTTATTTAAATAGAAGATGCTTGATTAAAAGAAAGTAAACAAAAATCAATTTACAACGGAAATGATTATTTTTGCAGCGTGCGGTAATAACAATGGAGTGCGGCTGCCTTATCATATTAACACAGAGGAACCATGAGAGTAATCGCTTCCCGTAGCTGTTAAAGTAAGCCACAACACGGGCAATAGGCTATGGACTGCATCGCAGTACGCATGCGCCCAGAACGCAAATTTTGTATCCACAATCAGCATAGCTTCCCTCAGTCGGGCTCACAATCGTTAGTGCTGTGCATCGCACGCATTTCGTCTGCCGCTCGCTGGATGTAGATTATATAACGCAAATTTTCGAGCAAGCAAAACATCGTATATAATAAATAAAATTACAACGTAACAAAAAATAAAATCAAAGCGAAATAAAGCTACACAAAATTCAAATATGATACGGAAAAAAAATATTCTTGACGTGAATTTTAGGGGATGCGCCGCATCCAACGCATCCATGGACCGCACGCCGCTGGTAGGCAGTTCTTGGACGAGCCGTAGGCAACTCCTGGAAGCATACGAGTCCAGGAAAGACACTTTCCGTGTCTGTTACGCACAATATTAATTCTGCGTCCTCTGTGACACTAAGGCTGCGGTTACAGTACAGCCGTATTCGCGCGATGGGCTTCGCGCGTATGCGACCGTATACGCGCGAATCAAAGAAACCAATGCAAGCATATGAGAGTGGTTTCGAGCGAATTCTCGCTTGTAGTGTAACCGCTCTTATATGCTTGCATTGGTTTGTTTCAGTCGCGCGAATACGGACGCGTACGCGCGAAGCTCATTCGCGCGAATACGCTTGTACTGTAAACGCAGACTTACTTGCTTGACAGCGCAAATCAACAAAAGAGCTCATCACTATGACAACCAAATACTATCAACATGGCAAAAGTAGACACAGACATATTATGTCAAACCGCGAATATTTTAATATACCTACCCATGTATAGTTATTGTATTTTATTTACGTCTTTAAATCTGAGTTTCGTTTTTCAAACATTTTCATAGCTGCATCGTTACACTATGTATAATCTAATAGCAAATGCCTACAAAAAAATATTTTAAGTCGCAGAAAAATTGATATTATAACCTTTTACATTTGCAAATCGGAACTGCATAAGTAATTAAACTTAATAGTATGATTTATTTCTCTTATCTTATTGGTTTTTATTGTCTTTTGTTTTATGACTGTAAATTCAAAGATTATTTTAAAATAACAGATTTTACTTTAGATAGAAGCATTGCTATAAAATAGTTTTTATTAGGAAATATGGAAAACTTTTAAAATATTACGTTTTATTATTTCACATAAACTACCACATCGTGCGCTCTTCATATTCATGACTACATTTTCGATGCAAATGGTTTATTCATGTTTATCCGGAATGCTGTGAATAAAACCATATTTTACATACTGATCAATAACAAAATTTAATATTTGATGTAATTTAATAAAGTTTATCGACATGCACTAAATGAAAAATTATAGCATAATTATAAAATTACGTGCGGTGGTTTATATGCATTAATATTTAATTATGTAAATTAAACATTATATTACTGTGGTTTACGAAAATCTATTGCGTAAAATAAAAGTTTAGCACAAAAACTCGATTTAATCGCGAAACTAAATTATGAATTATTTTGTATTTACGACTGTTATTGAGAAAGTGAAAAAAATTAACCCAACCAACTGCACTGCTAAAACATATTAAAAAAGTGTTATACAGGGTGTGTATAAATTGGCGGAAGCGCTACACGTGACGATGTTCTTCGCAAAATTCTAAGTCGAAAATCTTGATCCAAAAATGTTGTACCATTCTTCCTATGGCCTCAGGAACCATTTAAAGAAAAAAATAATTGGCAACATTGCATACATTCATTTGCGTTTGGACATTTTTTTATCAGCAATTATCGTCTAACACAAACTAGAAATAATTACCAGAAAAACAGAGATGACAGCTAATGACAATATTGCCATATGCATTATTTTCATTCAAATCAGTGATTTACATATTTTCAACACCAATTTTTGAAAGAAAGAACACAATATCTAGGAAAAAATACTATTCGAAATTTATTTTTATTCCAAATTGCAGCTTTTTCATTTGCAAGTATTAAATAATAACGCTTATTAAAGGACTAAATGTCAAAACTTTGAGGACCTCTTGCAGACACAGCAAGCATGGTACAACATTTTCGTATTAAGATTTTCGACTTAGAATTTTACGAAGAGCATCGCCACGTGTAGCGCTTCCGCCAATTTTTGCACACCCTGTATATTATGTATCTATAACTTAACATTCACAAAAAAAAAACACTTTTAATAGTTTACCGCATATTACAAAACCTGCTCTAATACGTATGTAGATAAACCTAAATGAAACATGTTTTAAAACAATTGTTGAGAAACATTTTTATTTTGTGGATATGCGATATTCATTTTGTGTTTTTGTTGTGTATTTCAAACACTGTTTATTTTTGATCTAACAACGATAAAAAGTCGCAAGGACTCGACCTTATTACAGGCAGAATACTAAAGGAACTACCAAAAGAGGCACTAAGGTTACTCATGTACTTATTCAACGCAATGATAAGACTGGACTACGGTCTCAAAGTGCTAAAAGTAACACAAATAATTATGATCTCTAAACCTGGCAAAGATGCAACTAATGTCACATCTTACCGCCCAATAACCTTGCTATCGGCAATATCAAAATTGCTTGAGAAGCTCATCCTAAAGCGAAATCAATACAGACATCGATACCCAAACCTGGATGCCAGATCACCAATTTGGATTTCGGCACGCACATTCCACAATTCTTCAGTGCCATAGGATCGAAGATGTAATCAGCAAGCCCATGGAGAATCATCACTACTGCACCGCAACATTTTTAGATGTAAGTCAAGCTTTCGATAAGATCTGGCATTCAGATCTTCTGGGATCAAACAAAATTTCCCACACAAGTTCTTTAGTTTATTGAAATCATATCTGAAACGAAGAGAATTTCTAACAACAGTCAATGAAGAAATGTCCACCCGCTTTCCTACCCAATCTAGAGCAGGGACTGAGAACGGAACGAAAACGTTAAACGAAATTAACCGAATTTTTTTTAAGAACGAAAACGAAACCGAAAACGTAATTATTATTTTTCTTTCAAGAACGAAAACGAAATAAATATTTTCCAAAACCGGTTTTAACCGGTTTTGTCGCTATTTCAATTTTATTTGTTAAACACAAACGCGAATTTATCTTCTGTGCTGGGGAGACTCCACGAGGCAGTAAAAATTTCACTTGATATAAATGAGCTTCACTTTTCTCCATAGGTATACACATATTTACATGAATATGTATTCACAACTTTATTGTTTATACTTGCAATTTCGTGTAACACAATTAACGGTACAGATATTCTCTATTTCTAATTTGTTTTTTTTAGATCATCAATATAGAATATATTCTTGATTGGATATATATTATCAATGTGTATGTTTTATTTGCGTTTAGACATAATAATAGTAAAATTTATTCTTACTTCGAAAAGGACTAATGTAAAAGAAGATTTATTTGAAGATGCGTTGCTAGTAAGATTAAACGGAATGTGACAATGTATATTGTATGGTATGTACAAACTATAAACTTAAAGTATATTTCAAGTTAACATAAGTTTTTTTTTAATATCTTTGTTATTTATAATATTTAGTGAATTATCCACTTGAATTAATTCTTTTGTCTTTTTAAATAATTACAGCAGGATCTAATTCAAATGCATAAATTTTTAGTAATAAAACAAATTTAAAACAGCACTTGCAAAATTTTTATATTTTTAAATAAAGATCGTGTTTCTAATTTAACCTAATCACGTTGTGTTTTTGCACCTTACGGGTGTTAAACTTAATAAAATGGTTAAATGTTAATGTGTTTAAAGATTTGGTAAATTTAATATGGCGACGGTTCGCCAGTCTAAAATATGCTGTCCGTAAGCATCAAACCCCATCGTCATCGTTTATATTTAAGTTGAGACGCAAATATTGCTATCGTATTTATAGAGGGTTGTAGTCATGGGCGTCCACAAGGGAGGGCAAACGGGCCACTGGTTGTGGTGACTAAAAAAAATATGAAAGTTCTCGATTTTTTGACGACAAAAAATATTGTAAAACCGCTTTTAACCGTTATTATTTCGGTTCACGAAAACGAAAAAGGATTTTTTTCGGTTAGAACGAAAAGAACGAAAACGATATATTTCGTGTTCGTTCAGAACAGAAACGAACGGAATTTTTTTCGTTTTCAGTCCCTGATCTAGAGTGCCACAAGGAAGCATCTTTGGTCCTCTCCTGTACGGTTTATACAAATCAGATTTACCAACTTCTAAAGATTTAATCACTGGTACCTTCGCCGATGACACAACCATAATATCGAGACATACAGGTTTTTTTTTTAGACAGTTAAATTATCTGCAACAAATTGTAAAAAATACAGGGTTTTTCATTTAAAATATTGACATTACTTATTTAAATTTAGCTAAATGGACAGAACAAAGCAAAAACCCTGTGTATTATTTTATAAGTTAAGGTTGGTTTTATGCACAAAGTACCTGCTTTTTTTAAAAATTTAATCTACACAGTGAAAAATATAAAAGGTGTGTTGGATTTAAGGTAAAAAAGTTGCATGTTGGTGTGCGGAAACAAAACACTTAGTATAGCCGAAAATCATTTCAGCATGTACTCGTATTTCTTGATTTCCAACAAATTTTGTTTGGAAATGTGTTTTCTATTTTCAATCCAAACGAAATTTAAAGACAGGGCCGACCCTAGGAGGAGGGCAGGGTGTGCACCGCACACGGCCCCGCGGATAGACCGGCCCCGCTAGTCCGGCCTTGTCAGCTGTTTATCAGTCGTTTTCATAATACGCTAGACACTAGTTCGACAACCCCGCCCTTCTATTGTTATAAAAAGTTACTTTATAGGTAGGTACAAATTAACTAAATACATAGATTTTACGCATTCGCTGGTTAGATAGTAAAGTAGTTTTTTTTTTCTTTCTTCAAAGTGTCAATGATGTGTGCCAATAAAAAAATCTAAGGCTGGCATGCACAGTCGTTCGCCGGAGGAGCCGCCGGCGATGCGCCGACAGTTTTTTTTTTTTTGGCCCCGCATTCATTTTCGCACAGCCCCGCAAACCCTATGACCGGTTCTGTTTAAAGACAATACACACTAAGTTAACCCGTGTATTGCTTGATGTTAAAAGTTCGACACTAGCCTGCTTATGGTAAAAAATGGTGCGCGCCTGCTTGTGGGTTAACAAATGTCAAAAACGAAGACAGGAATCGTCTCTTTTCAGCTAAAGATAAAATTCGTGTGTTTATTCAAACTACGTCGCCTAATAAAATATTTGTGTACCAAAATGGCAAAAATCACTTGTTTATGAAAGCATGGCAAACTATGATAATACATTTTTACAAAATCATTCATATCTCGCTTATTTTTTGCTACAAATATGTAAAACCCTATGTTTTTGAAAATCCAAGGATATGCAATTTTTTATAGAGGCATGGCCTACTAACTAGGGTTACCTTTTAAAAAAATATAAGATTACTTCATATCTCTATTAGAAAATTCGTTAAAAAAATTTTGCTTTTAAACCGATTGTGAGCATACAAATTTTAATAAAGAAAGCAAAAAATATTTAGTTTTTTAATTATAAATAAAAAGTTGTAGTAATTTTTCAAAAACGTTGAAATTTCATTTTCTGTCTGTAATATCAAAATGCAGAATGATATAAAAAATCTGGTAACTTGGGCAGGTTTATCTTAACAAAATAATTCATAAGACCAAGATTTTCGCTAACTATTACTGTAACCAAGATATGCCGTAAAACAAATTAAATTTGGTCCACCCTGTATAAGATGAGGAGTAACATGTCTGCAGAACAAATCAAAAACTTGGGTGGATAATTATTAAATCATCATGATAGAACTGTCCTCTGAGTTTTATTTTTACTCAAACGTGACACACGACAGCTCTCAGTAAATGTATTAATGCCACTTGTAAGATGTCATAACTGACGTCATTAATATTTTTGATTCCGTTATCAACAAGTGTACGAATTTCGTCGGATAGACTATCCATTATAGTCCTTGATCTGCAAGTGTGTTTGCGCAAACCTATTTTTACAGGTATTGTTTAGTAATCAATGTCGGTGCAAAAATAAAAGCTTAATATCCCAAAGCTCGAACGTCGTTTAATAATAATTAGTAATGATTTTTTTCATTGAAATGCCTATTGGCAACATACACTCTTGTATTTAAAAAATCTTTTTTTGCGTAGATGGTATTATTTGGCGTACTATCTAATCACAATGATTACTTTTTAAATAAATTTGGAAAACTTACTGTAACTTATAGCGAAACAGAACGAAGTCTATATTGATTTACATTGGATACTTATTTTTTTTAAATAACCCTTATCGAGTTTATGACATGCAATCTGGTCTTTGAGACCAATAAACAGTTTAATTCTAGCCTAAATTAATAAAGTTCAAACTTATTCTAAGGTTTACCCAATAGTAGTCCTTAGTTTGCTAATATACAAGTACCTACACTAATTATAAACGTGCACACTACCGCACAGTCTCTGCTTTTCACTTTTGTTTAAACTAATTCAAAAGGTTTAACCCTTTTGAGTCTTCTTACTAGTCCTGTAGTGTCCAGGAGCTGGATCGCCTCGAGGATACTTATATAATAATAAATATTTACTTAATTAAACGCTGGTTTTAAAAAGTGGACGCAGAATAAACGATTTAAATTTTCATAAGACGAATGTATTTATTTAGCGTTCATGAATGATAAACATTGAAATTCCGCTTAAACAAACCGAGAGTACCAGTTGCGCTTCTAGGTCGAAGTAGTTTAAAATTCAAACTTTTCCTCCAATTCAAGCAAATTGCTTTTAAAATAAATAAACTGTACAGCGTCCATATTAAATAACTCGCGAGCTTTTGTGATTTTATTCAATTTGAATTTCAACTGGTACTAAAATATGTAAATCACTGTCATTCATAGGATGGCTTTAATAAATTAAACATTTATGGACTTATAGTGAAGTATTAGTTATTTTTTTAACCGTAGACGACGTAAAGTCGAAATTTTGGACATTGTAGTAAATAAAGCGTTTGATGAAAAACAATCGTAATTACTACAGATTGATTTGTGATTTTTGTGGATTAACTAATTTTTAAAATGATGTGAATTTAAAAAAAAATCATCTCTTGGTAACAGTGTTGACAGGTGAAGGAAAGTTAATTTGAATATTTACGACCTTTATTGAGCAATCAAGTCTAAGAAGCGTGCATCTGACGGACTAGTCTTTTTACCGTTTTACTTTCACCATACGTCGTATGAAAAAGGTATTGTGGTCGCGAAAATTGTAATTCAAAATTTCGACGGATTTTGAAATTTTGAATTCGTTTTGACTATTTTTAAGATTTTGTGAGAGCGTGTGTGTATGAGCCGGTACCTGTACATTTTTAAAATTAGTTATCAATAAAGCCCCAAAATAAAAACATTTCTTGCAATTTCTTTACCACACGCAGGGGCGGATTGGCCCGCCGGGCAACCGAGCAAATGCCCGGTGGGCCGATGGGTTCAAGGGCCGATGTCTGTGGCGTTAACACCAAATCATTTCCAAATCTAAATGAATTTTTCTACTACTATGTAATCAGCTTTATTTTACCAACTTAATAAAAAAATGCCGGGTGTTAGTGTTACTTTTATTGACTGTATACGTCAGCGCATAAATAAAAAACCCTAAGGTGTACGGTCGATGTCTGCTGAGACTGTTGACAGCATTTGGGGAGGCTACAGGCTACCAATACAAGTTTCTTTACTTTTTGTTCAGTGTGAAAATTGAATTAATTAACCAAGTAAGTTTCGTTGTTAAATTATAAGCGATATAAGCTGAAGTTAGACTGGACACGTATCACTAAAATTTTTAAAGATTATTGTGTTGAATAAATTTTGGACATTATACGCATGTAGCATAAACTGCATTATTATTATATTATCCAAAATTTGTATTATTAATATGTACTTAATTAATTAAATGACTGTGAACATACATATATTTGCTTGTCTATTTTTAATATTTTATTTATTTATAATTAATAATAAATACATTTGTTTGGATACAAATTTCAATACATACAGGGTGGCCTATTTTCGATGCCCATACAGCTTATCTCGGTTATTATCCAAGATAGAAAAAAAACTAAGTACGTAGTCTCGATTTCTTTTTCGAGAGAAATTCATTACCGTTAACCGGTTTTTGATATCTTTTTTAATTTTCGAAATATAGCCAAAAACCGATTTTTGGCAATTTTCAAATATGTTAAATATCTTGCTTAAACGAAAAGTTAGAGAAAAACTTTAAAGACATTTTTGGCATGGTTATTTGTTCTTAATAAGATGGCGATATTCAATTTGTTTTTAATCATATAAATCTTTAGCAAATAAAATAATAAAATAGGATCAACAACTAAAAAATTGAAACATACAAATTATTGTTGATTTAACAGTTAATTTTATTGTATATTTATTCATAAATTCTAATAAAGATACCAAGTTATTGGTATTGTTAAATTCGTCAAACAATACTTCATTTAAATAATCGCATGAACCACTATCGTTTCATTTACAAAAATTGACTTTCAGTCAAAAACCGTTTTCTGCAACACCGATTAAAAGTAACCAAAACGTCGAAGAAAATTTACAAAAACGTTTTTCGGACACTTTTTAGCATAACAAAGTTAAATTTATACAGGTCATGGCCCTAAAAAATAAATTTTGGTCCGTTATTTGAGGGTATAAAAATTAACCAAAATGCTGCAGTTGTATTCAAAATTACTTCCTCTTTCCAAATAAAGTTAAAGTCATTTCCAGCGAAACCGAAAGTGAATCTATGGCGTACATATGTTCAAATAGGTAACCAAGTTTTTTTAACACATCATCTGTCTAAAATTTCTCCAATTTTAAATCAAAAGTGAAGAAAAAAAAAAGGCGGAGCCAGAATTCATTTAAACCTGGTGTTTTTAACATTTATTCAAGTCAACTTTTTTTAGATTTTAAATTGTTTTCATTTATTTAGATGATTTATTCACATTTTAACAGTGTGCTCAATTTGATGTAAAACATCATTTAAATGCAAAATTATTTACTTTCTAATAAGAATTTCATAGTGCAATATGCTATGTATATACTGTGTGATTCAGTGCGATTGTCGCACCTCTGTTCAGACTGGCAGCAGTCTACTTTTTTTTTGAAATAATATAACATGTTTTTTTTATACAAGGTGTCACACAAAAAAACCCGCAAGCTGTAACTCCGTTGTTTGTCGTCCGATTTTGGTGAACAAAAAAGTAAATGAAATGGCTCCTTAAGTACTATGAACTGAATTGGATTTCAATTTTTTTCAAGTTCAACTTAAATGTCAAACGATAGTCAGTTTTGTTTTTCAAAATGGCGCCATCTATTTTTTTCTACTAAATCTGGTAGACATTTTTTTTTGAATTCAATGATGTAATCGTAAGTAAATTTTAGTGCTGAACTAATAAGAAATAAAAAATAAAAGTTTAACTTAAATAGGTTAGGTTTCACAAAATTTTCATGCGTGCCGTGGAAAACAAAAAAATCTTAATCAACAAATGTCATTTAAATACCATAAACAACGGAGTTGCAGCTAGCGTCGTTTTTTGTGTGACACCCTGTATACTCTGATAGAGAACATAATTCTAAATCTGATCATGTATTAAAAAAATAAACATAGGTACATCAGAAAGTTTTCGAGATATATGGGTTTCAATCAGGGTGAATAAAAATCATGATTTAAAAAAAAAATCGATTTGTTTGATTTAAATCAGATTTTTTTAATTTAAATCAAATGTGCCATATTATCGAATTTAGTAACATATTCACATGCTATTTCTGTTTTGTGCTAATATATTTAATAACCAAGATATTTAATTCGTTGGTGAATTTTTGTCAAAATGAAAAATTAAATACATACATATAATGATTAAGAATTTTGAAAAAATCAGTTCCAAATGGTGATGTTTAATTAATTATATACAGGGTGAGTCATTAGTGCGGGATCGGTCGATTGTGGCTAAACGGCTTGAGATATGAAGTTGATTCAAATGCTATTTTATACAGTTTTTTGTAAACAACACAATAAAAATATTTTCAAATATACAGGGTGAGTCACCTTTCTGGAACTAATAGCAACTTTTATATTTCAAATACAACACCCAATTTTTTATTTAATATTTTTGACGGCCTTAATTTTAGCTTTGCATCAATATAAAATACTAGAGGTTTTTATACGGCGTTGTAAAAATAAAATAATTTTCTAAATTATTCAAGATTTTAAGTTTTTATTTAAAAAATTATCCTGAAGTTATTTTGAAGTACAGAGTTGTAATTTGGTATGGATACGCAGAAAAAATTTCTCTGTTGGCTCGATATGTAAAAATTTGAATCACACATACAGGGGTGTTTATAAATAGGTGGCAACATCCATGATTTTCAAAAGCTCGTAACTCGATTTTTTCAAATGCAAACCCCTGTATTTTTTTTATGTCATCGAATTCGTCTTTAAAAGAGCTTCATATTTTGTTGAGTATGTCCTACACCCAAAACTCATCCTTTTCGAGATATTCGACATTTTTCTTCAAATCGTTATTGAAGCAATAGAGTGCCGTGGAAACGTGCTAACGTCAAAAACTTGTCATTTATTTTTTGAATTATTGCATTTCCACAATGAATATTAGGTACTTCACAAGAGCAAATTGATATGGTTTATTCACCATTTCGTGTATTTAATTACTAATAGTAATACAATTTTGTTTTATTATAAATATTATATTGTACTCATATAATCTGTGATTTAAATTGATAATTTTTTTAAAACATCACTTGATTTAAATCAATGATTTTTTTTTTAAAATCACTTGATTTAAATCTGCTCAACCCTGGCTTTCAATGTTATTCTTTATCACAAAATCTTAACAATCGTACTTAACAAGACGAAACACGACCGCTGTAATAATTGACAGTTTATAACTTGTCATTGTTTTTTTGCTATTTTTTGACGAATAATCTATATTTTTTGAACACATAATTGAAAATGAACCTTCTGTCAACTTGTTTTTGTGAGTGTATATTAAAGGTATTTAAGGACAACTGTCTTTGGAGGCAGATGGGGGACCCTTTGAGGATGTTAAACACTAAAATTTGTTATTAATATATTACCGTGAATTTATTTGTTTTAATTGTTCCTAAAAATTCTTTGTTGTTTTAGTTTTTAGATCTATTTCAACTGTTAAGATCGTGTTTTGTCGCGTCAAAAACAAAGACTGCATCAAAATTTTAGAACAAAAACAATTGAAAGACAAAGTGACATAACAAGAACAGATAAAAAAAGGGTATCTTTAGCAATTTAGCAGATGGTATTTTGTTTGTTTGTTCATCACACCGTAGACAAACATTCTTTCATCTAATACAGTTTTGATCACTAATGGTAAGCCTAGAATTGTGGACACACTGTATAGAAAAGAAAAATAATCGCAAAGGTTATTTCGGAAAACTTATCTACATTTTAACCAAACAAAAATTAAAATGAAAATAAAAAAAGGTTATTTGTAGGCAAACTTATTCGTTTATTGATTATTAGAAAGTAGATAATAAGAAATACACCCAAAAGTAACAATTACATTTATACTAAATATTTTAAACAAAAAGAAATTGAAACTATAACTTCCGTGAATTGTTAATACATTTAGTAAGGCCCAGACGTTTGATCTGATAAACAAAACATGGTTGCTTTCGTACCTTGTACAAGATTTTTTTTTAATTGTTTCGTTTATTCAAGAGCAATGTTTTTTATAATACGAAAGTTTTCTAAACTGGTTTAAATAGGATGTTAACCCAGCAAACGCTTAGATACTTTAAAAAACGAGCTGTTTTCTAAAATTTCGGTAATAAATTAGACCGTAAGTCGTATAGCAACATAATGGAGCACGATGTTATTATATCATAAATCGTGAAACATGGTGTAAGTTGTATGTACAATGTATGTACAAAGTTTCTGTAAGGGAAAGGACCTTTGTGTTCCTCTAACGCTTAACTGTGTCCGTTGTTTGTGTATTGTCTCGTGCCTCTGCACAGAAAAGAGTAATGTCCTCATTTTGATTTATTTCATTGGATTATTTTACCACAATAATATATTTTGTAGAACAATATCGTAAAGCTCCGGTTTTATAATACTGTTTTGTTTGTATGGTTCGTTTAACCATCTATTACATTACATCCAATATTATTTTACTACGCTTTATTTCTGTTTTTCTCATATAGTATTTTCATATTTGTCCAATCAATAACTTTTTTTATTTTTATTTGTTTATTTGCGAACCCTAATTAGATCGGTTGCAAGTTATTAGTGGCTACAAAATGAATACTTTTGGTACTTTATAGGAAATAATTAGGTACTATTAAATAAAACTATTTTTGGGAAACTAACAACAGACCGAAAGGTTCAGTAAAAATTAATTTTTACTTTAATTTTGTAATTATTTTACTATAATTAAAAAATAGCAGGGTAAGCCTAAATCTAATAGCGATGAAACATTACATAACAATTAATAAAGACATAATATTTATATTAAAGAAACAAGGAAATTAACAAATCGAAGAAATAAAAAAAAAAGAATTTAATTAGTAGGAAGTATAGAAGAAAAAAACAATTATTTGATGTACTAGTAGGTATTATGCCCATGTGTTAGAGGCAAAGTGATCATTCTGGTATTTTATAGAATGCCTAGGAGTTCTGTATAAAGCCGAGTGAAATTTGGCAAAGTATAAAATAAAAATGATCTTATATACATTACCTGGTCGTTATAGGTAATGCCCAGGCATTTTATAAAAAGTCGAATGTTAGTGAAATAGCATGTATCGGTAATAAAAATAATTTTATTAGAATTAAAACATATTTATTATCTTCCAAATAACAATAATACTATTATTAATAATAATAATCTTATAAATGTAACATAAATTATTAATTTAAAGTGTAAAAGCAAATGTTAGTGGAGACTAATTAAAAATTATTTAAATGTAATAGTTTTTAACTGATAAACTTACTTTAATCACAATTTTACGAATATTAATCGTCTTTAAAATTTAAATTGTTTTCTTTTTAAAAATAACTGTATTTAAACACGAAATTCTATGGTATTGTCATTAATAACAAATTAATAATGTGCGAGTAAAATAATCTTTTAACCGTGCTGGTTGTAATAGTCATTGTAGCGACATCTTCGAATGAAACTCTAAAACTCTATGTATTTCTAAAAATGTTTTCTGTTAGCAAGCAAGCAAGTTATAAAGGACGTTAACTGAAATATTAAGGGCGACCGGGAAAGTTTCACTATTCGCCGCTAGAGGATAGCTATCATGCAAGATTTTTTGTTAATTTACTGTATAAAATAATATACTGTTTTTCAACATTAAATAGAAACGATGTTACCGTATTTCTTTAACAAAATTGCGTATTATAACCAGACTTAAATAACGGCAATTACATTCTTATTAAATTTGTTGCAAATACTGAAGAAACTCAAAAAATCATAGAACATCTGAACATCTTTGCGCAAATATTTGTATGTTTGGCAAAAAACGGCAAGAAATGTTAAGTTATTATAATGATTTTTTGATTAGGAAAATAGGGAACTGGATATAAAATGTATATTTGAAAAATTTAACTAACAATTTTAATAATTAATTTAAAAAATCAATAAAATTTTTGCTATACAAGTTTTTTTAAATTCATGTATAAACTTTGAATAAATTAAATATTTTGTAGGTTATTATTCAATACATGGATTAAATTTAATAAACCAGCATGTATTTGTAAAAAAAAAACACATAATCTTACTTAAATTTGTATATATTTTACACATAAACCATATACTATACATAAACTATAACTTTCTGTTGCCGAAAACAAAATTTTACATATTATTGAGTATTAAAACAACAAAGTCGTCTCAAAAAAAGCATTTCATACCCAAAAAAACTGTATTCATTAATAAAACATAACATGTAAAATGCGGACTATATTTTAAAACGCTAGAAACATTAATTCTTACACAGTACAATGATATTTTCCACTAATTGTCCATTCATATTACGATTTTACTTTGTACAATAATTATTTTACATTGTTATCGTATACATTGACGCCACGATTACTAATCTTGTACAGAATATTTTAAAAGACGTTAATTTTTAATCTACAAACCATTTATCGTTTTAATTATTAGTTAATGCCCTACCATTTACTGCTTTTTAAATTATCTATTTTTATGCCAAATGGGATTTTTGCAACTAAACTATTTAACTATTTTTATTTGTGTATTTCGATTAACTATGCACAAGTTGAATTATTCAGAGTTTTCTTATTTGCAGGAAGAATTTTTAAGAGGCGAACAAAATAATACTTCATGTAAATAATAAAACAAATCAAAATTTAAAAACAAATAGTATTACTCCCCAAGTAAC
Organism: Elmis aenea; assembly: GCA_947652605.1. Classification (NCBI taxonomy): domain Eukaryota; kingdom Metazoa; phylum Arthropoda; class Insecta; order Coleoptera; family Elmidae; genus Elmis; species Elmis aenea. The sequence continues at coordinate 37,266,848 of OX393578.1, read as the reverse complement.
AAAACATGTTGGCTTAGGTAAAAAGTTTAAATATTAAGGTGGTCTAATTTAAAAAATCGTACTTCGTTTATAATTACTGTAATTATAATTATATTAAAAATAGCTCATTCATTAATTTAAGCTAGTGTATCAGTGATATGTGGGTTAACCGGTTAACATCTATCATTTTTAAATTAGTTTGAAGTATTGTCCACAAATTAACTTATTTTAAAATATATCTGTATTTACAATATGAGAATATTTCTTACCAAAATATCTAATTCTCACACTGCTGTATTTCTTCAAACACAAGGTTCGCACAACAAAACATTAGTTAACAATAGTTGTTATACATCTTATTGCAAACTATACTATATCACGATTTTAAAACATACATAGTACATAAATTACTAGATTTTTATGGAAATAAATATAATTACTGATCGTTTTACTGTCAATTATTTTATTATTAAATTGAATCAGAAAATTCAATTCAAAGTCTTACAAAAATCGGACAAATATAGTAAACATTATTTATATCTACCTTAAAACAACAGAAGCATTTCTTACAAAAACAGCTCAATTAAAAAATGTGTTAAGAAAGGAAAACCTAAATAAATTACTTGTGATGTATTTTTTTTTTTAATGTTTATGGATAAAAATAGAAACCAAGACACATAACCTAAGCTTAGATCATCAATTTATTTTAATTTCAACATGGACTATTTTTGTAAAAAACATTTCAAATTCTAGAATTCATCAGTCGTCAATTAAAAAACGGATCAGTTACTTATGAAAAACTGAAATTGAAGCATTTGTTTAAATGAGATTAATACCCATAAACTTTTAATATTTATGTATGTGTTCTTTAAAACTTGGAAAAAATCGCTAAATATACAAGATTTATTTGCTACAAAGAAAATTTAAATTTTGTGTGTACAAAATGTTCCAGCAATCAATGCCGCCTTAATTATATCGTTTGTTTTTAAATTTATTGCCAAAACTATAATAAAACATAAATTTGTTGAGATTATGCAAAAAAATAAACGAGGTAATCGAGGTGGCAATGATCTCTGAAACACCTTGAACAATAACATGACTGTAAATTAACGACGACTGATTTAAAGAATTTTGTTTCTATACACCGAGTTTTGATAAAAATGCTGTACATTTCCTTATTTTCTATACCGCATCAACAATTAAACTTTTGCAATGTATTTAATTGTGTTTGTTAAATTTATTCCTGTATTCTGTTAATATTTAGCGTATACTTTCGGATTGTTTTTTATTTGTAGAAAATATAATGAAGCCCAACTAGATGGATTTCATAAAAAATTAAAAATTAAAGCATTCTAAAAATTTTCAGCAAATGCAAAAATAATCTATGTCATCAAAAGAACTGGGTGTCTTAGCTTAACTTTAAATTTATTTTTAAAGTTTAATCTCACAAATCCTATCCTCAGATTAAAGCGATTCTAGAAGTATTTCAAGAAACTTTAGGTTTACATTTATTATATTACAATTTATTACGGAGGTATAAAGATAAAATGAAATAGTCTAATGCTTTTCTGGTTCAAGAATTTCATTTGAAGTTTATTTTGCGTTAGGAAAACCCAACATTTTAATAATTTTTTAAAAATCATAACGTTCCTGGATGTTAAAACACCAAACTCTCTTGACGACAATAAACAACGAATTTAAAAAGTTGCTTAGTACGGTGTCTAAACAGCATGAAATTAAAAATGGTAAACCAATACCAAGATTTAATAAACCGAAGCATTATTGTGGGTGTCGTAGTTTATTTGTAAATATGAAGGTATAGCGTTGATTTCAGACGCTCTTCGCCTGAGAGCTGCTATGCTATGACCCCGCCATATATCGTCATCTTGGTCGCTAGGTGATGCCCCCGACGCCACTGGAGTGGTTGCTGCGCTCGAGCACGGGTTCTGGGAGGGTGACGAACCTCCGGCTCCACCACCCGCACTCGCACCCCCACTGCCCCCGCTCACGGAATTATTGCAATACGTCATCATCGTATCACCTAAAACAAAATTAATTAATTAGTTTTGTCGTAAACTCCATTAGTTCGCCAAAAATAACGCCTCCTTAAGCAAAAAAATCTTAGAGTTCTTAAGTCACCTCACATTTAATCGTCATTAATTGATAAGTTTTGCATCAATAGGTACCAAATTTTATACTACGAGTCTATGTTATTAATCATAAATATGTACAGGGTGGTCCACATAAAGGCGCACTATTGGGATCTCGTAAACGGTAAGAGCTACAAAGAAATTTAAATTAGACAAATTGTTCCCCTTTCTGAGACCTATTCAGTGATGTTTTAATGTTTTAAAAATGTTCCATGGCACGCTAGATAATAAACAAAAATCAAAATGGGCATTTTTTTTTGTTAAATTGTTACTAACGCGGTTGTACAAAAATATTTTTGGGGAAAAAGTTATAGATTTTTTTACGCACTGTAAAATAAAAACATTCATTTGTTTCAATATTGTTTAAATTCATGGCACTCTATAGCTAGCTTAATAGGGATTTCTTGATGAATTTTATTTGTTTTGAGCCTAAATATCAAAATACATTAAACCTTATATTAATGAAAAGAGGGAAAAAAAAGCTTTTCCATGAGATCATAGCTAACTATAGTTTCCATTTAAAAAAATGCGAGTTTGTAATTTATCTAAGAACTTAAACAATATTGAAACAAATGAATGTTTACATTTTACAGTGCGTAAAAAAAACTTTTTCCCCAAAAATATTTTTGTACCATCAAGTACAACCAAGTTAGTAACGATTTAAGAAAAAAACGCCCACTTTAATTTTTGTTTATTATCTACAGCGTGCTATGGAACTTTTTAAAATTATTGAATAGGTCTTAAAAACGGGAACAATAGGTCTTTGCAGCTCTTACCATTTACGAGATCCCAACAATGGCCCTTCTTTGTGGATCACCCTGTATATACAGTTTTGTCCAAATTAGCTGTTTCAATAAGCTGTTGTGGGTGGACCCATTTAAATTTAGACTAATATGAATTGCTACTTTTCTGTTATTCGCTCTTTTCCTTCCTTCAGTCTGAACTGACATTTCTTGCAGTTAGGACGTTATTGACGTTTTCCACGATTTTCAAAATTCTTTTTAGTTACTTTTAAAATATCTAAAGTTCGACTCCCAACAGTAGAAGAACTAAAAACGAAACAATATATATATTTAAATGAATATCACTCTACAAAAGCGATCGAAATAACTGCTTAGAGAGAAATTATTGACTTGACCGTTCGGAAGATAAAATGTGCAGTTGGTAAGAGGGACGGAGCGTTTCAAGGATAATAAAGAGACCGGGTCTGCGAACACTTTCTAGAAAGGACGTGGCAGATGAAAAAAGAAAGGAAGACCAGCATTCCTCGAGTCTTATAGGAGGAATAAGCGGCATGAACTCAAAGAAGACGAGCTGGAACATCAAAATGGAGCTTGCGTCTGATGGCGTCAATGTGCACGTTTCCAGTGTGCTGCCTAATACTCCTGGAGTGCGGTCGCACGGCAAGACACCCTGTAAAGAAGCAGTTCTTGACACCCACTATGAAAAAGGGGCGGTTGTCATGAACAAAAAACATCCAGACTGGAAACTGGAGCATTGGAAGAAACCCCTTAGAAGTTTATGGTCACAGAACAAATTTCGTTCGGTGCTCGCCCGGAGAACCGCTTCGAACCGACCACTTCCAGCATGTCCTCAAACACACGCCCAAGGTCATGATTGGAGCAAGCTCACAACTTGCGAGCAAGAGACACTTCGCCCAATTGACGGCATGCTGAACATTAAACAGTATGTGGAAACACTGATCGCGACTGCAAAGGCGGTTGTCTGACAGTGACGGAGTATTCCAACAAGACCTGGCTCCCTGTCACAATTTCATATTTACGAAGAACTTCTTTGTCCAACAGAAGTTGAATTTATTGGAATATCCAGAAAATTCGTCAATCTTAAACCCGGTCGCCATTGTGAAAAAAAGATAGAAAGTGTTTTGAAATGTGTTATATGGACCTTGAAAAGAAGCAAATATGGGAAAAACTAATGAATTTAATGCCTAAGACGGCAGGACAGGCAATTACTAACTAACTAAAGGAGGCCATATCAATTACTAAAACATTCATTATTATCCTGTTTGTCCTAATTAATTTTTAAAGCATCGTATTGCAAATTATGCTATTTGAATAATTAGTAAGTATTATTTTGCTAAATCAAAAACTCTTAAGTGAATCAATTACTTTTCCAACGAGTAATTAACTACCAGTTTTTAAATACAGCAAATGTAACCTCTTTTATTTGTGATTTAAATTCAGTCTGTTTTTTCTATGTAGGTATACCTTCAGTTTGACTTTTTTCAGAAAAAAATACATTTTTTTGCCGCTTTCAATAAAACGCATGTTTTAAGATTAAATGAAAACTTATCGTAAACAAAAAAGCGCAATTATATTTATAACTAAACTAGCAATTTATGTAACCAAACTTATAAGAAGAGAAATTAAATCAGTTAATTTTTATTTTATATTAAATGTAAAACAACAATAGCAGCTAAATAGGAAATTAATAAAATTAACTTTTCATTATCAAGTCGGTTTGGATCAGGGACTAAAAACGAAAAAAATTCCGTTCGTTTCTGTTCGGAACGAAAACGATATATTTCGTTTTCGTTCTTTTCGTTCTAACCGAAAAAATTCTTTTTTCGTTTTCGTGAACCGATATAATAACGGTTAAAACCGGTTTTACAATATTTTTTTGTCGTCAAACAATCAATTTTTTTTCTAGTCACCACAACCCTCTATAAATACGATAACAATATTTGCCTCAACTAAAATATAAACGATGACGATGGGGTTTGATGCTCACGGACAGCATATTTTAGACTGGCGAACCATCGCCATATTAAATTTACCAAATTGTTAAACACAATAACATTTAACCATTTTATTAAGTTTAACACCCGTAAGGTGCAAAAACACAACGTGATTAGGTTAAATTAGACACACGATCTTTATCTAAAAATATGAAAATATAGCAAGTGCTGTTTTAAATTTGTTTTAGTACTAAAAATCTATGCATTTGAATTAAATAAGATCCTGCTGTAATTAATTAAAAAGACAAAAGAATGAATTCAAGTGGATAATTTACTAAATGTTATAAATAAAAAAGATATTTAAAAAAAACTTATAATAACTTGAAATATACTTTAACTTTATAGTTTGTACATACCATACAATATACATTTTCACATTCCGTTAAATCTTACTAGCAAGACATCTTCCAATAAATCTTCTTTTACATTAGTCCTTTTCGAAGTAAGAATAAATTTTACTATTATTAGGTATGTCTAAACGCAAATAAAACATACACATTGATAATCTATATCCAATCAAGTGTATATTCTATATTGATGATCTAAAAAACTAATTAGAAATAGAGAATATTTGTGGGTACCGTTAATTGTGTTACACGAAATTGCAAGTATAAACAATAAAGTTGTTAATACATATTCACGTAAATAAATGGAGAAAAGTGAAGCTCACTTATTTCAAGTGAGATTTTTTACTGCCTCGTGGAGTCTCCCCAGCACAGAAGGTAAATTCGCATTTGTGTTTAACAAATAAAATTGAAATAGCGACAAAACCGGTCAAAACCGGTTAAAACCGGTTTTGGAAAATATTTATTTCGTTTTCGTTCTTGAACGAAAAATAATAAATTCGTTTACGGTTTCGTTCTCGTTCTTAAAAAAATTTCGGTTAATTTCGTTTAACGTTTTCGTTTTCGTTCCGTTCTCAGTCCCTGGTTTGGATAAACAGGGTGTTCTTAAATATTGCAAAAAGTTCTGGAAGTGATTCCTTATCAAAAATCAAAGGGAGTCTTATATATAAAGTTTTTTCCTTAGACGTCTCCTTCCGGAGTTGCACCCCCCTAATGGGGAGCGGTAAAATTGCGTTTTTATTTAATTTCTCAAGTTTGGATATATGTAAGGAAATTATATTTGGCAAATGTTTTATACTTATCTCATAAAAGTTTTCCTAGAGTAATATTTTCGATAACCTCCCACCCCACATGAGGCTGAAAAGAACGACCCCTGTTGGTTTTTTTGTCAGAACTTTTTGGTGGGTTAAAAATTTGCAATTAAATTTTTTTGTTGAAAGCTTGATTTATTTAAAATCTTTATTTATTCTTTAACATTTCTCGTAAAATCTACAGCTTTTGAGTAAAAAATAAAATAAGTAAACATGGACCATCAAATATTCCAATATAAAACGATTCATTTTGGTGCTTACCATGGTTTGTTTATTTTCATATTGGGTAGAATTGGCGGGTGTAATTCATTTTGACGTCTACGCAGCGACAACGCTAAAACGCCCGTCAATTCTACATGAACATAAACAAACCATGGCAACTTGGCAACCACCGATATGAATAGTTTTATTTTGGAATATTTGATGGTTAATGTTTACTTATTTTATTTTTTACTCAAAAACGGTAGGTTTTGCTAGAAAAACTAAGGAATAAAAAAAATTCTAAACAAATCATTTTTAATTGCAAAATTTCAACCCACCAAAATGTTCTTATTAAAAAAAAACAACAGGGATCGCACTTTTTAGCACCCTGTGAAGGTGGAAGATTGAAAATATTACTATAGGAAACCTTTTAATAAGTATAAAACATCTACCTAATATCATTCTTCTACATTTATCCAAATTTTAGAAATAAAATAAAAACCTAATTTTACCGCTCCCATTTAGTGGGGGTTAACTCCGAAAGGAGACGTCTAGGGAAAACTTTTCAAATGAACCTACCTTAATTTTCGATTAGAAATCAACTCCCAAATTATTTCGCAATATTTAAGAAACACCCTGTATAAAAAAATATCAAATTAAAGTCGACACAGTCAAATTTCGCTTAATGTAAATCTGAACGAGAAAATCTACAAATGTGTTTTGTTAACTGTTATACACTTCTCAATTTAAACGTTTATCGAATCTCTATCAAATTCATCTTTACAAAGCGGCTTGCGCCTTGCGACAAAGAAGTGAAAATGTATCCAATAAATAGACAATAATTAGATAAATTTATTTTAATAAATGTTAAATTTACAATATAATACCACTAATTTCGCTAAATATTGTTAAACCTTCATTACAAAGACAAATATTGATTGCCACGTCTAACAGCGTTATAAAACGAATTTTTTTCAAACATTATGCAAATTATGAAATGGTTTTACACGTCCACGTATGCAAAGACATACTGTGAACAGACGACGTCATAAAATCAAATATAAACATTGTAATGTAAATGCTAAAATCGATTTTAAAAACACTATTGAATCAGTAAAGAAAACTCAGACGTTTGTTTTGTGATCGTTTAGTCTATGAATGAATTTTTCAGTTGTATTCTTGATGGCTCTCATATTGAAAACTATCCGCATGAATAAAGTACATTTTGTTGCAAAAGTTGCAAAATTTTCAGTAGAATGGAAGCTGCCATTAATCCGCTTTTATGGGACGGACGAATACTGAATCAATTTTTTATCGAATCAATTTTTATCATATGATTTAACTAAAATATTGGAATAACCATTTTAAGCCGGAATCATATGTACTATTTATAAATAAAAATATAACCCAAACTTAACATTTACTGAAGAGCGATGGTGGCAGAAGCTCAAGAAAAGAAATGCAATTATTATTTAGAAGGGGTGTCGTGACGAATATTGGATTTTTGGACTAATAATAAAGCGCTTTCTTTCTGCGACAAATTGTGACAAATATTTGATTTCACGAATATGAAGGCTCACTAAGTTCCACATTTCTTTTAAATTTTTGTTGTGGCATCTATGATTAATTTACAATCAGTTTTTATGAACAACATGTAAATTGTTGTGGCTGTGATTTACCATGAAGTATAAGCTTGCCCAATGACAACGAAAATTGTATCATAATAGATTGGAGGCATCTTATTAATAACATATTAATTTTTGAAAATTTAAAATAGGCAAATGACTCATAGTGACAAGTGGTAATATTCATAGTAACAACGTAATTTTTCCGTTGCTTAGTAACAACCATTTACGTAATACACAACAAAATATTTCTAACAAATTAACAACCTTCTTTTATGCAATGTGGAACACAAAGAACCAACTATTGGTGAGCAATTTGAATATACTACAATAGTTTAAGCTACTGTAGGAAATGTGCTAATTACAACAATTATTGTTTAAATAATTTATCACGTGCCTTTAAACGGTTCTTAAAAATACACTGACTCAAAAAAGTTTTATAAGCAAGTGTTTGGATTTTCCACTTTTGGTTTAGATGAATAATTGTTACAAAAAGACAAAGGACTTATTTTTAGAAACAACTAAAATTTTAACTATTAAAAAGAGCATTTGTTGAAATTTGTGTACATTGGTAAAGAAGTAACAGTAAGTACCATAAGTACCACGTATGAAGTAGAATTGAAAACATGAACCGAGTAAACAAGTTAATGTTAAAATATGTGTGCAGAGTTAATTAGAACCATTGGCGCGTATTTCGGTAGCGGGTAACGAGACTCTTTCTAATCACAGCTAATTGTATGTTTTGCCCCCGTTCCCCCGCCACTGGAATGCAACACTAAGTTGTTACTTTCGAACAGAGGTGTCAAATGTAAATGCCGTGGGTTTGTTTGACTTTGGTTTAGGTGGCTGTGAATGTTTAAGGTTACATTTTTTCTTGTTCCAATCTGTTGTACGTGTAACGCAGGCAGAACTTAGTTTTGTATACTTTTGCATGTTTGTTTAAACCAAGAATTTATTTTTTTAAATGTGTTTGCATTATTTAAACTGACTTACAAGAAAAAAGTCTGTACACACAAAAATCTTTACAACAGATTTGTCGAATACCTATTTTCAATTATTTCTTAACATGAAAGATGTTTCACCTTCAAAAGTTTTTTTATTACGCCAAATGTGCTTTTTTGGCCCAGTGTCTTTATAGGAATAACGTATTCGAGTATATTTTTAGAATGTTGTTGCGACTTGTGACAAAACAATTATTATGTTATTATTTGATACAATACTTATTAATCACTGAAATAGATTATCAAACATTTATCAAATAGTGCAAACACAAATTTAAACCACTAACTACATTACATTTTAAGAATTGAAATATTTAGTTAGTTATTAGTAATGAAGCTATCTTTCGTCAACTTCTTAATAGTAAGATTTGTCATTATTGCCTCAATCCAAAGATGCTACATTAACAAATATCCTGGTTTTATTTTATTCTTTCCCTTATTCCACGTACTTCATTCTCGTTTTTTGCCATCATAACAGATCTCACCAAAATGTAAGGGAGTGTTAAAAGTCCCTCGAAACAGTAGGTTATTAAATATTGTTTAGATACGTTTGCTAAAAATAATTCCGCTTTACAAATGTCTTATTCGATTTAATACATTTTTTCTATCTTCATTTTCTACCAAAATTTAACTGAATTCTAAATTTTTATTTTGTATAACTGAATACAGTTTTTAAAGATCAAGTATGTTACTTGTTAATATTATTTTTTGATATACTTCAAAAATTGTTGTATCGCATTTTCATTATCAAAATAAAGTAAATGTATCATTCTTAAATTAATTCTACATATTTTAATGTCATTTCCAATTTGTAATTTGAATAGATTAAAAGAAAATCTGTTTCAGGTACTGTAAAACTTTAGTTTGTCTCTGACTTGCGCCATGTAAACTGTAAAGTCGAGAGCTCAAGGCGTATACGTTGAATTAGATTATAATTATTACAGCAAGTACGCTAAAGATGGGTAATTAGCGAATGAATCGTTCAAACTGAACGATTCACGGAGCCGCATGAAAAGTTGGAACATTCAAATATGGAATGTTCAAATCTGGAAAATGCACCGTTAGAATCATTCAAAGTTTGAATCGTTCAACGCTGGAATCTCTTAACGTAAGAATCATGCAACGATAGAACCATGCAACACGGAAATCGTTCATCGCTGGAAAGCTCAAATCCGGAATCCACAAATTAAGAATTTTTGCTGCCCTCTGCATTACAACAGCCAAAGTATAATATAATTACAGAACACCTCGTTTTATATTTGCCTTAACTATTGTACAGTGGAAGATAAAATCATCGTGTTAATGGCAACTCAAGGGCTACAAATTGAGGCAAAGTTGCGTTATTATAATGCTTAGTCAATTTCAAAATTTGTGTATAGCACCATTTCATTGAGAAAAAATAACGTGGCAAAACTTAACTGATTAAACAATTAAATTGACATGATATTTGGACGGTGTCAAAAATACATTTTTCATTTTTATTTAGTTTTTAGTTTTCTTGTTTAGTTTTAATTACAATTGTTAGCTAAAAATTAATCTATCACTCGTGTAGTTTTTCATTCAAAAATAATTTGAACGTGCCTCGTCACAATTTTTTAAATTTCTTTTTGTAAGTTACTTTGTCTTTGGAATCGACTAAGCATTATAATTATGCAACTTTGTCTAAATTCGTAGCCCTTGACATCATTATCGTGTTAATGTATCCTCCACTATACAATAGTTAAGACAAAATATAAAACGAAGTGTTCTGTAATTATATTATACTTAGGCTGTTGTAATACAGAGGGCAACAAAACTTCTTAATTTTTGGATTCCAGATTTGAGCTTTCCAGCGATGAACGTGTTGCATGGTTGCATCTCCTATCTTTAAAAGGGTCTGAAAAGTGCACCCCTGTTGTTTTTTTTTAATCAGAAATTTTTGGAGGGTTACGGTTGTGCAATTTTTTTTTTAGAAACCTTGTTTTTTTAAGAACATTTTTTATTCATTAAGTGTTTCAGCAAAACCTACAGTTTTTGAGCGAAAAATAATATAAGGTAACGTGCACCACCAAATAAACCCAAAAACACCTGTCATTTTTACTGAGAATGTACAAACCATGATAACAACCAAAATGTATCATTTTATTTTAAAATATTTGATAACGCATGTTCACTTATTTTAATTTTTACTCAAAAACTGTATATTTTGCGGAAAAAATTAAAGAATTAAGAAAAGTTTTAAATAAATAAAACTTTCAGAAAACAATTTAAATTGCAAAATTGTTCTCTGCTAAATGTTCTGATTAAAAAAACCAACAGGGGTCGCACTTTTCAGCCCGTTGTGAAGATGGGAGATCACTGAAAATATTACTGTTAAAAACCTTTTAATAAGTAAAAAAATATACCAAAAGTTATTTTTCTACATTTCTCTCAATTTTAAAAATAAAAGGAAACCTTTCAACGTTCCCCTTTATGGGGGTGTAACTCCGAAACGGATACGTGCCGTTCGCAGTGAAAGGGAATGGAGCCGCATTTCCTTTACACCCGGTATACTTGGTTCACGCAATATAGCAATTTCAATGGTAACATTTTAAAAGTCGTATATTATCTCCCTAATTATTTTAGAAAAAAAGTGCAAATACGTTTTCTGGAGAGAAAAAAATCTGTATCCATAAATGTAATCAGTATAAATTTTTAGTTTTCCAATAACTGAAAATTAAGCAAATTAAAAAACGCTTTTTGACAAAAATCTGTACTGCCTTGATTATTATGCTGTCAACTGCCCAGCCTATGTAACTTATACTGTCACTTTGACGCGAAATTCATTCTTAATTATCCTTTATATTTTATCAAACATTTATTTTACACAATTAGTTATGTTTTCATTCCAAGATATAATAAAAATGATAATTAAGAATAAACTTCGCGTCAAAATGACAGGATAAGCGTTATTAGGATGGATTTTTTTCTGAATTTACCATAATCAAGAAGCAAAATAAAAATCTTCCGGTATATTAAATAATATTTTTTTACCCAACATTGATTTTAAATGATAATGAAGATTAATTAAAAAATAATAGTAGGTACTTCAATGCAATAAACTCTGATGAGGAACTCTTTTAGGTATTAAAACACCAGTAACGAGTCAAGGTGAAGAACGTAGTAGTAATTTGCTTATGGGTCGACGTTCCCATTTAGTAGCTGGCAAGAGGATCGATTGCGAGCTAAATTATAAATAATATGATATCGTGTACATTATAGCTTACCAAGAGAATTAAGTCCGTAGTGGGCTTGATAAACGGTACTGGCGGTGGCCGTCGTGATGGGTAGGGCCGAACTTAAGCCTGAACTTTGATTTAACTGTCCTAAAGACTGACCAAATCCTCCCATAGATACTCCACCTTGGCTTAATTGTCCTAGTCCTGAAAATAAAACAATATCGTAAGAATGCTTCAGCTTTAACTCAATAAGAAGAACAAACGTGCTGATCGTATTGGTACTTCAATTATTTCCTAATTTCAATCAAATAGCTACCCAATTATTTGAAGTCCTTTTGCACACTTTTCTAACTCGGTTATTATATAAAATAAACTTTGTTTATAACAGCAAAAACTTTATTCCTTACGGTCATTCCTTATCTATTTTTCTTTGTGGCCGGTCAACTTGGTTTCACGACAAAGATCGTACAGAAATCGAATAATTTTTTTTTCATCGTTTTGATGTAAACATTTTTAATATAAAGATCATGGGGATTTCAGAAACAGAGTGATAAAAAGATGGTCAAATGAGCGTGTGTTTTCACGTTTTTAGTAATACATAATATAATTTGATAATGTACACATTGCCATCAGTTCTTGAAACATCCTAAAAAAACTGAAAACCTTTATTTTCTTGTTTTCTTAATAACTGCGTTTGTATTATTAGCACAAATTTGAATTTTGGTTTTCATATTTAAACCAAACTTCTCAATCGAATGACTTAGTTTTTAGTGCCAATGGTTATGTTTTGTTATATCTTGGAGTTAAAAGCATTTGAAATATGGTGCTACAAAACAATATTGAAAAGTTTATGAATTGAAAGGATTACAAGTATGGAAGTATTCAGAAGAATAGGAAAAGAATGCGAAATAATAAAAACATTAATATGAGAAAGCTGGAATACCTGAGACATATTGTGAGACGAGAATAATAGAACCATTATGCAAGGAAAAATAAAATGAAAAAAAGTGTTGAAACAAGAAGAATGTACCGGACATTGAGGGGGCGGTTTAGGTGTAGCTTCTTTGGTCTTTTTAAAGCTGCTTTAAATAAAATAAGAATAGCTATGATAATAACCAACCTCTAATAAGAGATGGTATTAGACGAAGAACAGTTAGATATATCGTGACCCTTCCTTTAAGAAAAACAATATTGTAAATGATTTTTAAATTAAATTATCCCTATATAGTTTACAGTTTATCGTATTTAGTCAGTAATCGAGTAATCAATCAATTAAAGAATTAAAAAGCCATTTTGAAACAACTTAAAGCTGTGAAACCTTTGAAAATCGCAACTAAATAAATAGTAAATAGGATAAGTATTTTTTAATTTTAAACACAAATCTGCATAAACACGAGTTATTTAATCTAATTAAACATTTACAAAAACTGACGGATATTGATTACGATTGGCTACATATTGTTTGTATGAACGGCTCCTAATCTATTATTGTAATTATTTGTGGGCACAATGTCAACTTACAAATGGCAGAATGTCTTCTGGTTTCCAAAATATATCTTTTTTAAAGACCGACAAAGCTTTCCTAAAATTTCTGAAAATTCTAAACTTTTGAGTTTATGAATATTTCATAATTGCCCCGTTGTCAGCTTTTTTAATTTTTTACGTAAAATAGTTGGAGAGTGTCTTCAATGTCTTCAACAATTGAAAAAAATAAATTTGGTATTTTTAGATTAGACAAAGGCCTTAATCTTATGGCATTGTTAAAATTGACTCATCGTTATTAGTTATAGTTATTGAGATACGATGGTTTGCAGAGGTATACGTGCCACCGGCCATTCCTTCGGAAAAATAGGGGAAAACCTGAAAAGTTGAATAATAAAGGTAATTTTTGCGATTGCGTTGGCCACGAAACCGTCACAGATAAAATCGATATTCTTCTATTTACGAATTTGCGCATGCTTTGCAAGTACAATAGTGCAAAGTTTTTGAAAAAATCTTAAACGATTCCTGAGAAAAACGTCAAAATCGTTATGATTTGAGAAGTTGTGGTAGGTCCTATATCTGTTATAACTAAATCTATGCGACTTGCATAGACATTTAACAAAGGGAACACTGTTTTTTTTTTACAAGGGCCTCAATTTTCGCCTTTTTCTCCGGAACCGTTTAAGATTTTTTCAATAACTTTGCACCATTTTATTTGCAAAGGATGCGCTAATTGGTAAATAGAAGAATTTCGATTTTATCTTTGACGGTTTCATGACCAACGCGATCGCAAAAATTACCTTTATTATTCAACTTTTCAGTTTATCCCCTATTTTTCCGAAGGAAATGGCCAGTGGCCCGTATAACTCTGCAAAACAATAATTAATTTTGATGTTCTTGATGCAATAAACACAGCCTTGATCAGATTCTAGCTACAACATATCGTGACCCTTCCTTTAAGAAAAATAATATTGTAAGTGATTTTTAAATGAAGCACACAAAGTAAAATCAATTAGTGGTGTTCTTATTTAAATTTGTAAATTAAATATCGAGCTTTTATTATCTATCAATAGCAGTATTAAATACAATTTATGGAGTTAGAGCTATGCATTTAAAATATCTAATGCATTTGCATGACACACACTTTACAAAACGCTAACTTAAAGTCTGTTGGGTACATTTCATTTCCCTTAAACGTAGAAAAAAAACATTATCAATTAGTACACTTGAGAATATAAATATGCAATTTTTTAAGTACACATTTCCGTTTTTCAAAATATTAAGTACTACTATGTTTTTTATATGATTTTGGCGAGTTACAAATCTATACAAATTAATCACTGTATTTTTTTGCAATCGAATTAAGCATTAATCAAAAAATTAACTTGTAATTAACTAATCAGTTAAAATTACTTACCAGCAGCCATACTAGCTACTCCCCATCGGGAATCCGGTGAACCAAACATTCCTGATCCACAGATACCATCTCCCATCGCTCCAAATGGTGGAAGACCATGCGACGGTAGTAAAGCTCCGGGTGTACGAAAAACATTAGAAGTTTTCTTACGCTTCTTCCATTTAGCCCGTCTATTTTGAAACCATACCTGATAAATAAAATTAATTTTAATTTCGGAGTTCCACCAAAAAATATTTTTCAATAAAATGCGACACTCTCTTGCATCTCATTTCGATTGCGCGTTGTGGAACGTAGAGTAAAAATTTAGGAGGCAATTTTCATTTTTCGAGCGCAGCACAAAATTGAATTAAATTTTCCATGATGGTAACTTTATAACAATGGAATCCGGTTGCAGAGTCAAAAGCTACGTTATCGAGCGGCCTCGCCCTCCACATAGATACTGTGCGCTTCTCTTGGCAACCTCTGATCCCCTTTCATCGTTGTAACTAGTGCCGAGCACTTAATTTGAAACACGGTTGTCGTATATATATTACATGCGATAGATATACATACCACAGGTATAATAAACACTACCCCAGTAAAATGAAAAATAAAATGTTGCACTTTATTAAGTTTTCGTTATGTTAGAGAATATTTCTTTTTTACACGTAACAGGGCAAAGCTATATCATCCAGGTATTATTATTTTCATGTATATTCTTATTTTCACCAATTTTAATGATTGTTTCCATACTTTTGACTTAAAAGCAAAATGGTACTTATGATATATCATTGTAAAGAGAAATTGATTTAGAATGTGATTCTGTAAAAATATACCGGGTGTTCTATTTAAAAAACAAAAGTTGGATATTTTTCCAAAAAACTGGTAGGCTATGGAATAAAATTTTTAGCACAATTTTGTAGATCAGCTTTTGTTTAATAAGTTTCTCATTTAACTTTTTTTGGTAACTTTAATATTTCAGCAGATATAAGCTGGACAATGAAAAATCAGCCACACTGTATACATATATATGTTCATGTACGTTCCTGTTCAAACGACGCATTCGAATATTCTATGTATGTATATTATATCGAGTTTACCGTATTGTTACGTGTCTCCATATTGTAGAGGTTGTGCATTGCTGCATTAAGCGGTATTCAGAATTTATAACAATTATAATTAATCAGTTACTAGATTAGGATAATATAAGTAAGGTATGTGTGTACAAATGAGTGTTTTAAACATGGAAGTAATTATAGTAAGTTATATATTTTTTTAAGTTAGGCGCTTTATCTAAATTCACAATACTATAGCTTTTTGTGCCTTGGCCCTTAACAATTTTTTGACGCAAAAGAAATTATTATAAGTTGATATTTCAACAGAAATATAGGTCGTGATTTTTTTACACATACCTCAGTGTTATATTTCACTGCACATCTGCATAACTTAATTCAGAAATGAAATTGATATAATTTAATCAGATATGAAAAAACAACATTAAAATATAAAAACCATGCACAAGTCAGTTGAAGAATACGCGTTGCCTTAAGAATAACATCTTGAAGTAAATATTTTTTAATTTATACTGCCACACCTATTTCGTTCAGATTACTATTATTTGAGTTTATAAATCCAATAACATTTAAATTTTGTAGAACGCACATATTTTAACCGACGATATAAAACAGAGTGTGAATTTTTTTTTTATCGATTCTTAAAGATATATAGGAAGAGTTCACTCTTTAATACTGGGTTCATTTCTATAAACGGTCCCAGTCGATTGAAACTCAGTTCGTAATGATAACAGCTGAGGTCCATCAATCGGTCAGGGTGTAAATCTCTGCGGACACGAGCTTCGAGGGGTGCAGCGGTGAACCCCGACTATAGGGCTCTAATGGTGTTGGATTATTTAACAGCTATACATCTCTGCTCGATGGATAACCACTGTCTGAGGCCCCCCGAGATTTTTCCGATGCTCTCGACGCCAAAGCAGGAAGGCGTAAAAGTTATTTTGTTTTACAGTGTCAAAAGTTGAGCTTTATAAAAAGCAAAAGTTGAGAAATGAATGACACTGTTTAGGGGAGGTATCCACATACAGAAGGGAGATTAAATATGAGTGAGTATATAATACGTACAACAGGTATAAATACTAAATGTTCAAGTGCGTTTGGAGATTTAAATTTCAGATGACGAGACTTTTGTTAATTAAAAGAATGTGAAACGCTAGAAAAATTTAATTAACTTTTTAACGGTTTTGAAATTAAAATAAATCAAGCAACAAACTACCATTTTCAATTCACAATTCGTTACTTTTAACAACAGCACACACTCAAATTAAAATTAATTTGCATTAGAAGATTGTTTAATAAATATACCAAATTATTCGCTTTAAACTACGATGCACGCTCAGATAATTTGCTTGTCTCCAGATACAGAAGACTAACAGTATACCTCTTTCCGAATACGTCGTTTCGCAAAAACATTGTTGCTAAATTAGGGACAGTAAACTCGATATACGACAATGTGTATAAATCGAGAATTGTTTGAAAATACTAAGACTGCCATGATTTCTTAAAAAACAAATTACGCACAGAAGTATAATTTTTTTCAACGACAGTTTGTTATATTGTAAGCTTTCCCAATAAGTTTCAGCGCGTTAGCATATTTGAGTTTTGATTAATAAACTATTTGTGTGCAGCACTCAACAAGGATATACGAAAAATTAGGCAAATGTGTGCTATAGAATGTGAAACAACAAATTAGCAACGAAAAATTATCATATGAAAACTACATATGGCTAAAGCTTCATCTCGTGCATGTGAGTTTGACCGATCCAACAAGTTTAAAACGTATCACAAAAGCTTGGAAGATTGGCCTCGCTCTGAAAGACCTTTAGCCATCCAACACCGAGACCAATCAAGACAAAATTGATCAAATGATTAAAGCAAATCGTATTCTAACAATCAGAGAAAATGCATCGACGTTAAATATCTGTGTCGCAAGCGTTTATGACATAATTTATAGTCTTTTAGGGTACAAAAAATGGTAGCAAAGTGGGCCCCTCTTAGATGAACAAAAACAACAAAGGATTTCAATACGATAGCAATAAAAAATCGTTTAAAGTGAGAACCAAACTTTTTAAACAAGCTTGTTACTGTACCAAATTATAGTTTCATCTTACAACCCAGAAATAGAGTCGGAGAGCGCACAATAAAAATCGAAAAAGGCAAAAGAACAAGCAAGTGGAGAAAAGTAGTGCACCTAATGTTTTTCGACAAAATGTAGAATATAATGCTAATGTTATCAAGACTATACTTATGCCGAAAATTGCTTCCAAAGCACCTGAATGTGGCACGAACACTTGTACCCTGGAACCATCAAGACAATACGCTTGCTTTTCAAGCTTACTCGACGCAGTAAGTTTTATAATATATAATAAAGTTGAAGTGTTACCTCATCCACCGACACCGTATTCACTGGATTTGACTATGCGTGACTTCTTTCTATTGACGAAAGTAAAGAAACACATTTTTGAACGAAATTTGGAATCTGATCAGGAATTAAATAATACTCTAATGGTTATATTGAACAGAATGACAAAAAAAGATTTCTGAGAAGTGCACGTTGGGTCGTCGTTAAGGTTTAGAATAGAGGGGAATACTTTAGAGGTTATGCAGATGGCAAGGTTTAATATATGTTTTAATTTAATTCTGCTAAAATGTACTTATCTCATAAATAGTTCATGATTTATTTATATTTCCTGGACGATTATTTTTATTACTACTCGAAATAAGTATAAGAGATATGTCGCGATTAGTTCGAAAGCTATTACTTGTGCACCACTTGTGAAAAATTTATGACAAATGTTATACACGTATATAAGAATAATGGAATTTTGTTTTAAGTTAAGCCATCAATCGAGTTTCAGTTTCATTATTGTTTTAAGCTACATATGTTTTGGGAAGTATCGACTTGTCTTCACAGTAGGTGACTGTAAAATAATGGTGACAATGGAAGACAATAATCGTATACTGTCTTTTACATTCGAGTAATAAAATCTTAATGACAATTTTCTCATTTAAATAAATTTAAATGAAAAGTGACTGCATTTGTAGTTCTTATTGGGAAATTCCTAAAAAATAGGTTGAAGCATGTAGGTATATAATTAATGATTTACAACAAAATTAATGGGTCTTTGGGCCTTTGTAATGAAAACACTTTTATAAAATAAAAATTCTTAGTCGTCGATTTATTAGGTGAGCAATTTCATTAAAAATGTTCGCCAACAAATATGCGGGATGAGAAACACGAAAATATTTCTTATAACATTCCAGAAAATTTCAGTTTCTTGCAAATGAAAAGCATGCAGTAACTTTGCAATATACATATGTGTACCAGTACCCACACAATTTATTTATTTATTTTGGTTAATGTATGTGCAAAAAGTTCCTTCAAACCACATTGTCTTTTGGTGTAATATAACGACGAGCCGTAGCCATAAAAAGCCCAGTTCTTGGTTTGTTAATCGCTGCACACGAATACTTTAATGCTTTAGTATCAAAAATGTTTGCATAGGACAAATCTGTACATATTTAAAGACAATAAAATCTTGTTTTAGACTAGCAAGGTTGTTTGAGGACGTGGTATGACAATCTGACCAAAGATGAAAGGGTAACTTGTGGGATTCCACAGTTACATGTGAAAATACCCTCAAATAACTTTAACGTTCCTTTGTCTAGACGTTCAAATATAGTTTGAATGGACATAAAGCTATGTAAGGCACATATATCAAATAAAGCCTGCACTAACGAAAAAGCACAGAGATACACGTAATACAACATTCAACTGTTTAAATCAATCTTAAACGTAGCAGCTTACTAAAGAGGTTATTTAAAATACATATTACATCTCTTAACACACACACTACAAAAAAATATACTTAGGTACATTTGCTTCAAAAAACTTTAATATTTTCTGTAGATAAAAATTTAAATAATAAAAATTGCTATTTAACGAAATATACGTGACTCTAAATTTTCGACCAAGTTTAGCAATTACTCTGTTGTTTTTTGTACGATAAAATCAACCTCAAAAAAACATTATTATTTAATCTATAATTAATTATTTAGCGCTGCATTTCGGAATAAATAAAAATACGGTCAAAAGCAGCTTGAAAATTACAAAAATCATAGACAGACTTCTTGGTCTGTCTAATATTGGCACACAAAGAAGCGGCATCGAAAGGAAATTAAAATTGTTAACAAAACAGAACGAAAAACGCATTCAAAGTTTGGAAATGAGATCCTGAGATCGGTAACTGAACATAATCGGAATTACAGCAACAGGAATACAAAGAGCTAAGATATACAGCTAAAAAAAAAATGTATCGACAACAATGGCATGAGCACATTAATAGAATGGTTAAGCAACGACTGCCGAAGAAATCTCTTGAATACAGAGCAAAAGGTTGAAGAACGCTTGAACGGTCGAAAAAACACGCTGGAAGATCAGTTGTAATAATATAGTTATTTATGTATCAAGGCCAAAATGTGTAACTTTTTCGACCGCGTCGAAGCCAGCAAACAGGCGACGAAAAAGTACGTTTTGGCCGAGGTGCATATTACATTTTTTGTGCGATCGAATTAAGAACAATTTAAATTTTTAGTATTTTTCAAAAATATAGGTTAGACACTATGTAACATTCTGTCACTGACAGATGACGACGTATGCTGTTAGCGATGGAAACGTACTTGTATAATTTTGTACCTAATTTAAATAACCTTTTTTTGTGCGATTGTAATGTTTTATTCATAAATTTAAACATTTATTAATTATTAATTACATAACGTGTACCATATCATATATTTATTTACTTATACATAGTATGATTGACATCACATCATCTGTGTACGCTTATCAATTCTGGTAGTAAATTCTTTGTAAACCTCAACAACCTAAAGACCTCTACGTCACTACCCTTAGCGGGCAAGCCATAATCTCAGAGAACTTATATTCAGACACGCACATGCGCTTTGCGTTCTGCTTAATGCAAATGATCTTTTTCTTACGCTGTAGCGGCCGAAAAAACTTTTTCGGTTTTTTCGGCCGTTGCTGATAGGGCCGGAAATGCAGTACTTTATGGTTGCTAACGCGTCCGTCAAACAACTGTTTCTAGTACGATCGCGCCAAAAGATATTTGTGTATAAGCAGATAAGTTTATGAAGAATAGTCTCAAACTCAAGAAGAAAAGAAAAAAGAAGAACAAGAAAAAAAGGAAGAAGAAAAGAAAGAAAAAGAAGGAAAAAAATTGTGAAAGTAAAGTTAGAAACAGATATATCAATATCTATTAATATAACGCTTAGTTAAAGGATAAATATTTTCTTGCGTAGGTACAAACAATCCAATTACATAATACACTGATTTTTTATTTTTTTAAAACAAGCTTTAAGAAAATTATACTTTAAACAGCATAAAAATAACGTTGGTGGTATTGTTACCTAAAACAAAGAGCTCACGAAAGGAATCGGTTTCTTTCATTTTTATACTTTATTACTAAATTTTTTAAAATAAGTTTCGAAAATCTATTAAATTGATTACCCCAAGAATCACTAGCATTTCAATAATCTCGTTTGTTTTTATAAATTAATCCAACAAACCTCATATTTACTGGTGTAAAAGCAAATTCGAAATTTTAATGAACTTTTAATAGGCGTTATTCAATTTTGTTTTAGTCAAACAAAGACAAATCTTCCGGTGCTGTAAAAGTTTAAATTCTTTTGACATGATATAAGATGAAAGTAAACATCTAAGCATTTAAAAAAACCTAGATGGTCTTTGTAACGACCATATTTTACTTTTCAAAGCTAAATAAATTAGATAACCAGTGTTTTTGAAAAAAAGAAGTTGAATTACACTTCCATTAAATACCTAGGTACATTAAAATTTTGAATGCATGTTCTTGCAGTTTTTCCGATCATTTAGTAACATTATAAGGTTAACTGGTGTTATTTTTAAAAACAATTGACACGATTAAGTTGCTAATAATTTTTAAAAGACTTTGTACAATGTATAAAGTTGCTCTTTTGCAAGTGTGCAGTTACAATGTTAGTTCTAAAATGTAGAATATTACCACACAGCACCGCAAAAAGTTTCACCGAACGTTTTTTTTTTTTTTAATTTACACAAACTGGAAGTTACGTGAATATGTGACCAGATATCAAAAACAAAACATTAACATTCCAAAAAAAAAGTAGACTCATTGCCGACGCCTCTGCGCCATTTTACCACCTGCGACGGGACGTTACCGGAGCATGCGTGCCGTCGACACGAATTCTGATATTGAATGCTTTCCCCATCACGGAAGACTCTAACACTCGACCTATTTCAATTTACATTCGCACAGTTTCAGCTTTCGCGTCGTTTAACTTTCAAAACTAATTTTGCTAATTGCAATTAACGCATTGATTAATTTCGCATCAAATTCGTGACCATCAAAAAAGCACATTTTACTGTGTGATTCGAAAACGTAACGAACGTATATAAATAAAACAAAGCCCTTAAAACTTCAAAATTGGACGTGTAATGGTAGCAGGTTAGAACAATCGTACATTTTACGACATAACGCGTCGATAGAGGTTTAGAAGCGTCGTAAAGGTAATCGAAACTCGTAAACCTTAATCTGGTATTGGGATTCATGGTATCGAATCCTCACCTCGAACACGGAATCTACACGCGATACTATAAAATCGTTGAACGAAAACGTACACAACGTAAAAATGCAACCATTTTAGTTTTGAATCTATTGATGCAACGTGAAAAAAACGCATATACATAATCGTTTAAACGCTGCAAATAACGATAACTACTGTATTGAACTATCTAACTAAATGTACTCCGAGTTTAGAGTTAACAAAAAATTAAAGATCTACAGTTTTCAAAATTTGCACAATTTGCAATACATTTTGACAAAACAGAAGTAGAACAATAAAAAACTGATTAAGCCTTAAGCATATCTACCTTAAAAAATGTGCGTAATGGGGTACCTATATGTTTAATAGTCATACACAGAAAAACTTATTCATTTCTCCACGTTTACACGTATTTTGTGTTTTAAGAAAGATTACCCTAATAAACTCAGTGACTGTCTTCTTCGTAAGTAAATTTTTATGTGCACAAAAACGGTTGTCTATAAAATTTACAAAAAAGTTGTTTTAATTTATGAATGCAGGAGCGCCAGCACAATACTTTTCTTGTGTTTTTGCAATCATATTTTAAAAAAATTCCGAGTGAGCAATTGTCATATATACTTAAAAATACTGCAGCATTATTAGTTTAATATAATTCCTTAATCCTTATGACATGTTTCAAGAGATTACAATAAGCCTTTTTAAATTGTGCCTTTTAAAACAACTTTTGTTTCTTTTTACCAGAGTTTGCATTTTTAAGTTTGTTATGAATAAAAATGATTTTAAGTTAAAGATTTATTATTTCATTGTCTATATCCTTCTTAATTGTATTTCAGTGTAACCCTCTAGGTATCCGAAAATCATATTTGGCAATGACATGTAATATCTGGACTTATAAAAGGCCCCATATCTCAAATAGCTTAGGGCCTTATCAAGTCTAAATCCGGCCCTGGATGGCTGCACAGCAATTGAATCGATTGTAAATACATGACCTTATTTGTGTAGATGCTTCCGTAACAAAACACACGTGAAATAGCTCTTTAGTTACTTAAAACGCTTACGATGTATTTAAATACAGGCTGTTTCTAAAATATTGCAAAAAAATAGGGAGGTGATTCTTTATCGAAAATAAGGGGGGACTACTATATAAAATTTCTTACTTAGACTTCTCCTTTCGGTGTTACACCCCCCTAAAGGTTACCGGTAAAATAAGTTTTTTTTTTAATTTGTCAAATTTGGATAAATTTGGATAAATTTGGTAGATGTTTTGTACTTATTGAAAAGTTTTCAATAGTAATATTTTTAATCATCTCCCACCTTCACCGGGAGCTGAAAAGTGCGAAACCTGGTTGGTTTTTTAATCAGAACTTTTTGGTGGGTTGAAATTTTGCAATGAAATATATTTATCTACTTGAAGACTTGATTTATTTAGATTTTTTTTTATTCTTTAGTTTTTCCTAAAAAACCTACAGTTTTTGAGTAAAAAATAAAATAAGTAAACATGCAACATTAAATAATATTCCAATATAAAACGATTCGTTTTGGTAGTTACCACGGTTTGTTTATGTTCATATTGGGTAAAACTGACGGGCGCTGTCGTGTTGTCACCTATTAAACTTCAAAATGAATAACATCTCCCCTTTAGGGGGATGTAACTCCGAAAGTAGAAGTCTAAGGAAAAAATGTTATATAAAAGTCCGCCCTTAATTTTTGATAAGAAATCGCCTCCTGAATATTATTAAAGAATTAAATTAAATTTTTCTGCAAAAATATCAGGTCCATGTGCTCGCCCCCCCCCCCCCTACATTTAAAGTTTAACTTTTGTTTAAATGTAGAATATTATGCTAGCCTTGTGTTAGCCTGTGCTGATAAAAATTTTAATTGTTCTGTTTTTGATGGGCCACAAATTCAATTTAAAATTGGGGGGTTTTGGACCCTCCAACACGTAATTTAACCATTTCTTTAGACATTGTGGTAGCATGCACTATTAAAATTTTTGATTGTGCTGTTTTCCTTACATTAAAATTTTGATTTCAAATTGGAGAGGCTGTCGACATGATAACCCCCAAACATTTTGTTCAAACAAATATGTTCTGCTAACCTTGAGCTAGCGTGTTCTGATAAACTTTTTTGAGCTGTTTGTGACACTTCTATAATTACACCTAATTTTATCCATACATCAAAATAGCAAAATCCAAGGTTATATCAGCACACGTTAGCACACAGCAAGCACATTCTTTTTCTTTAGGAAATTCCTTTAAATTACAAGCTGGAGGGGCTATAATATAAGTTTTTTTTTTGTATTTTAATGTTTTTAATGTGTTCAGCAATTGTTTTGCAAACCTAAGCTAAGGTGATAAAATATTTTGTGTCAAATCTCAGCCCCAGCTGACTATAGGTACACCTTAATTTTTTTGCGTACATATACTTTTACGCAGTATGTTACTTGGAAATGAAATAAAAATTGTTAAACAAATTATCGCTTTGCAATACAAACATAACTAAAGCAAAGAAAATATTTTTGTAGAATTAATAAGGAAATTAATTTTTAATTAACTACTTCGTAAAGTACTTTAACAACCTCCTTTGTAATTGCGTGTTCAGAAATAATATCGCGAATGCTTAGGTGGCTATGAGAGCCGAGCTTCATTTTTAATTATAATATAAACAGGCAGTTGGAATACTTTGTAATATGAAAAATTTTAAAAAAATTGCTAAATTTTAAATGCCACTGAAATTGCTATCAGCTTACAATTCCGCTTAGTAATCTACTTAGAAAAATTAACTTAGCAAATGATGAAAAGAAGAAATCTAGGCAAATCAGTGCTCATTGTTATCAGGATTAAGGGTAGTACATTGCTGAGTCTCCGAAAGAAAATAAAAATTAGCTGATTTACTCAAGATCATTGTAGGAAGAAAATTCCATAGGTTATTTATACACTGTTTGGTATCGCCCGGATGATAACAGAGGAGGCGTCGAGAGACGTCGCCGGGCCTGGAGGAAAAAATTACAATTTTCAGTAAGTAGGTACCATCTAAGGTTAATGTCCGGGGCCCTGCAAGTCCCAGGCATAGGAAATTATACCCCATCGCCCCTTCCCCTTTTTCTACAGCTCTGAACAGCAGCAGTTAGTTTAAAACAAATTAAAATTTTAAAAAAATTCCAAAATTCTCGAACCATATTTACCGATTAATACAGAGTATTTACAATTGATTACGAATTGTGCGTCGCTTTAAAATAATATAGCAATAAAAACAAATTAGATATATGCTTATTGCTTATATAGGCATACTTTACTTTACCACCTCCCACTTTGCGAAACCCCGATATGATGATTAATTACAATGAATGTCCTCGGGCTCAAACGTTCAAAATTCCCAAGCATCACATAAAAAAAGCTTTACTCGCCGAAGTGATGCTATAGCTCTCAGACGTTACGAATGGTGGTTGACACGACAACCGAGCGGCACCCAATTGTGTAGAGCAGTGGATGATTTTAAATGCATTTTTTGTTGTTGTTAAATAATACCTTACTTTGCAGTTTTCCCACTTTGCCTTGTGTCGTTAGCAAATAATTAATTTGTTAATAAACAAAAAGACAAAACTAAATAGAGAGCACAATTTAAATTTAAATAAAACTGGTTAGAGGAAACTGAAGACATAACAAAACTGATAAACATAAACGACGCATTCTGAACTAAAATAAATTTTAGTAGTCACGAACCTAAAATGTACTCAACTTTAGTTCTTTGTTTCTCTTTCATGTGACATAAAAAGTATTCATATAGGAGTACTTATCTAACAAGTGATATTAATAGAACCTATCCTGAATTTAGCAGACAAGTGCATCAATTTTACAAAAGATTTGAAAAACACTTTAGAGAAATTTAATTTCACTAAATCCGTCTCGATGACATTAAACATAGTTTGTTATTAGATTAGCCAACGAAATAACATAAAAAATTAAAAATCTTTGTTTTAGAATGTATATAAACTGCATTCACGATGGTCGAAACCTGATTGGAAAAAGGTGTAAAACTGATCAAATGTAACATGTTTTCATTTTCATCCCTAATCGGCTATGACTAGGTACATTAACCCAGAATAAATCAGCGGGCTTCTGATGTTCCCGGCGTGCGAAAAGGGAGGGTGGCGGAGAAACCAGCGATCATACATCAACCGCGCCCCATTAGGGATTAATGATGCCAACACCGCCGAAATTAACTCCCGGCAGGCTTACCGCGGCAATAACGTTAACATATTAACCATTTGTTAGAATAGCAATATCGTGCCTTAGTTCATTACATTCAGATCGTAAACCGAATTTATTTATAATATTACTGGCTTCTGTGCCTTGTTAATAAAACCGCCATTGTTTAGTTTAAACGACATCTTAAATGGCCGTAAACAATATGGACTCTAAAACGTGACTATTAAACCATATAATTCTTCTACTCAATTTCGAAAATACTTTTTTATCTTTCAAACTATAAACTTTACCGACATAATAACTGTAAATCCTTATATTGCGAATTGTGAATATTTATTTCGCATCAATTGAAAGAGAAACATTAGGACCAATTTTTACATCAATATCAATAAAAATCACAATTTTATAAGTAGTTTTATACTCACTGGTTTTAAAATGTAACTTTTTAACTTTATGGTGGTAGGCCTGTCTAGAAGTTTAGTCTCATAAAAACATTTTCAAATTAAAATCAATTAAGAGGCGAGTAGGTACTACTTACGTAGGTTTATAATGAAAATTGTATTATAGCCTACTGGTTTACACCTTCTGCTAGAAGTTGATTTTTTTGCCGAAAACAAGCTGATTGTAACCTTATTACAATAAAGTGTAAAAGATCTCCTACAACGTAGGTACATATCGGTTTTAAAAAATGTACCTCTTAAAGTAGAAAACAAACAAGACTGTCGTTATTGGGGGACGAAAAACCCTCGAATCGTTTACGACCACGTTAAATTCGACCAAAAAGTCACTGTCTGGTGTGGAATTTTACCGTACAAGATCATCATTTTTCGCTACAGAGCTATGCTACGCGAATTTCCGGCACCGCAAGTGAATGAACTTGGTGAAGACCAGGGATGGCAAATAGGTGGCACGGAGATTTTCGACGGCACCCTAAAGAATTTATGTATAAATTTGTTTTTAAACTTTTTCGAAATGTTATATTTATTTTTATTTAGTATGCTAATTATCTACAACTACATGTTATTTAAATATCAAAAAATTAAAAATACCAGAAAATAACAACTCTTCTTATATCGATACAATAATTTGATCATTACTATACATATAAAATACCAACTGTAGCGATGCACGGAACTTTTGATTGCATATGTATTTAGTGACACATAAAATCATGACGTTGGCAATACTGAACGAAATAACTGACGGTTGGTTCTGGTAGGTAGGTTAGGTTAGGTTAGGTTAGGTACTGACACAGGGAAAAATTTGTATTAAATTTTATCTTTTTTTGGCACAATGATCAAATCCTATTTGCCATCCCTGGTGTAGACGGTCTCTTTTTTAACAGGGATAGTGCCACATACCATATAGCTACTGACACAGTCGATCTTTTGCGCCAAATGTTCCCCTGACAGGGTAATATCGAAAAACGGCGATATTGTGTGGCCACCGAAATCGCCCGATTTAACATCGACAGACATTTTTTTGTAGTTTCCTTAAAAGCAAGATTTATATCAATCTTCCACAGTCTTTCGCTGCTCACTTACAGATTAGCAAAAAGCTTTCATTATTAAAAAAAAACAGTTTTCTGCTGACGAAGCAGCGCAAAGCTGTGAAACTATTTAGAAATTGAAACTGTTAAAAAACGCAAATGTAAATTTTTAGTGAACCATTCTAATCATCAATCAATTTAGCACAGTTTCTTCTCTTTGTTTTACGTTAAATTTTCGTCATAACTCACTTTTCTGCACTATTTAATTTAAACAAAAAGTAAAACCAGCAAATATAAAATGCATTCTTATATTTAATTAAAAACTATTCTCAAAATAATTTATTTTATTTGCGACTTGTTTTGCTTTTTATATTGTAATTGTTTAAAATACGTAATGTTACTTAAACATTTACTTAACTGAAATCTTGAGTTAAATAATTATAAATTAAACATTAAAACAACTAAGTTAAATTGAAATTAACATTTTGGATATATTAGTTTTCAATAATAAATTCTGTTTTGTCTTCAGTTGACTGTACGAGTCGTTTACAAATTAACAGTTACGTTTTTAGCCTTAAAACAATCGATTATCGCCTAAACCAGCGTTTCTCAAACTATCGGTCGCGACCCAAAATTGGGTAGCGTTAAATTTTTATTGGGTCGCGAAACGGAACTGTTTTGATAAAAATACAAAGAAAAATAAAAACAAAAAATAAAAACAAAAAATAAAAATTTAAATTTCTGTTTTAAAATGCTTTAAAACGATATTTCTAAGGGAATTTTTTCAACAAAAAAATTGCGGGGATGGAGACCCCCTCCCCTATAGGTCGTACTCTCATTTCTAGAAAGTTATTTGGGTCGCGTGTTTAAAAGTTTAAAATACATACTCTTGAGGCAAAATTTTTTTGTAATTAATTATTATGATTAATTATTAACCGAATATCACAAGACTTGTCTACTCACGACATTTTATTATTATAATTTATTCGCAAACTTATTTACTTACTATCGAAGCTTAGTAGAACTGACTAAGCAACAAGAGAAATGACGTCAATCTTACTAGTGAAAAAATATTTGTGCCATACCAATAACTATGGCATGATTTGTTGGGAATTTCATAATACATTAATTACTAGGTCATTAAAAAAGTATTAGTTCAGATTAAACATAAGTTGTTTGACAAGAAAAGCGATCATTTTGTCTTGGTAGGATTAGGTGGTTTAATAAGTAAAATAGCAATAGTAATCTTTTTTTATTTAATGTTAAAAAACTGATTTCATATTGGTACCGATAACATCTTCTAAATGTTAAGTGTGTATAAACTTTTTTAAACCAATACATTATGCATTGTTATATTTGTTCTTACTTTCTTTACGTTTCTTTTTGAAGTTAGTTAAATTTTAACGGATGATTAAACAAGCAGCACCATTATTGTTACTGTGGTACAATGTTAAATAAATCCTTGAAATTTTAGCTGAACATTTTACCATTCCGTGGTAAAAAGACTTTTAAATGGAATTCAAATTTATTGTAATACTGTAAAAAAGCTACTAACATTTGCTCAAATAAAAGATAAACTCAGTAAAAAATATGCGGTAAATAAAAGTTACATTTTTGGCATTTATTGTTTCAGAAATTCTATTTTTTGTCGTATTTAATTACTGCTAGAAACAAAACTTATGAAGACGTATAAATTTTTCCTAAGAAAAAGAAATTTATAAACTATTTGATTCCATATAGTTAAGCATATTGCATGGTTATAATTCACCTACACTTTATAGCTACTAAATCCATATTAAAAGTGAAGCAAATCAAATCATCACTCTTCATTAAGCATTTATACAAACATTTGACTTTATAATGAAGCGTGCTTTTTGTTAGGGAGGGTGCGAAGTTGATGTTTATTTGCGTTACCCCAACGGCAATATAATGGCGAAGGAGGAAGTTGTGTTATTCACAAATGGCAACATAAAAGTAGTAAGGGCTGAATAATATTACAAGAATTTTAATTCAACTTTGTAATTCAAAACAATTTTTTGTATTAACAAACATATTGACCTAAGGCTCGATTTAAGAAAGTTTTGATCACTTTTTATTTACGTTAAAATATCTTTAAAAAAATTAAAAAAAAGAACTTTTTTTAATGATTGTCTCTGCCTGAATTTTTTTATTGAATGTTGATTATTGCCAGCACATCGATATTTTCCCGTATTGTCTTGTACTTGAAAAGTTATTTTCCATATTGATATTTTAAGACTAAATTTTGAGAATAAAATTTAATTTTAAATTTTGTACAGATGCGTAAGCGACAGGTTAGCAAGTCAGACAAATATTTAAGTAGTATTAAGTATTTAAACAATTTAAAGATGGAAAGAGTACCTATATGACATACCATAAGCACCAGATATGCGATGTACAACTCTGTTGAGATAGTTCGAGTAGGAGCTAAACTTATTTGGAAAAGAGAGCATGGTTAAGAAATTTTGAGAATAAAATTTAATTTTAAATTTTGTACAGATGCGTAAGCGACAGGTTAGCAAGTCAGACAAATATTTAAGTAGTATTAAGTATTTAAACAATTTAAAGATGGAAAGAGTACCTATATGACATACCATAAGCACCAGATATGCGATGTACAACTCTGTTGAGATAGTTCGAGTAGGAGCTAAACTTATTTGGAAAAGAGAGCATGGTTAAGAAATTATCAAAACTCCATAGATGCAAGTTTTTGGTCCAGTATTTATAACCTATTTTGCGGACTATGAGACGCACCGGATTACAAGACGCACTCCAAATTTATGAGACCGTTTTTAGAAAAAATTTATTACTATACCGTCGGACCATAAGACATACCCCAACTTTAAATTAATTTTTAAAAATAGTCCGCAAAATACGATAGTTAGTTTTGTAATACTATTTTTAACCTTAAAAATGAAGTCTTAACTATTCAACTATTTTTGAATGCCATGTCGTGAGAACGCTCACTTCACATATCCATCGAAATATCAATGATAGCAGGGTGGATAAAAATCATAATTTTTTTTTTAAATCAAAAAAATCGATTTATTTAATTTAAATCAGATTTTTTTGATTTAAATCAGATTTTATTGATTTAAATCAAATGTACCATATTATCGAATTTAGTGAATTTGTGCTAATATATTTAATAACCAATATATTTAATTCATTGGTGAATTTTTGTCAAAATGAAAAATTTAATATAATGATTAAGAATTTTGAAAAAATCAGTGCTAAATGGTGATGTTTAATTAATTATATACAGGGTGAGTCATTGGTGCGGGATCGGTCGATTGTGGCTAAACAGCTTGAGATATGAAGTTGATTCAAATGCTATTTTATACAGTTTTTTCTAAACAACACAATAAAAATATTTTTAAATATACAGGGTGAGTCACCTTTCTGGAACTAATAGCAACTTTTATATTTCAAATACAACACCCAATTTTTTATTTAATATTTTTGACCGCTTTAATTTTAGCTATGCATCAATATAAAATACTACAGGTTTTTATACGGCGTTGTAAAAAAAAATTAATTTTCTAAATTATTCAAGGTTTTAAGTCTTTATTTAAAAAATTCTCCAGAAGTTATTTTGAATTACAGACTTGTAATTTGGTATGGACATGCAGAAAAAATTCCTCTGTTCGTTTGATATGAAAAAATTTGAATCACACAAACAGGGGTGTTTATAAATAGGTGGCAACTTCCATGATTTTCAAAAGCTCGTAACTCGATTTTTTCAAATGCAAACCCCTGTATTTTTTTATGTCATCGAATTCGTCTTTAAAAGAGCTTCATATTTTGTTGAGTATGTCCTATACCCAAAACTCATACTTTTCGAGATATTCGACATTTTTCTTCAAATCGTTATTGAAGCAATAGAGTGCAGTGGAAATTGAAAAAACTGACTGTTCACTTCGCTAACGTCAAAAACTTGTCATTTATTTTTTGAATTATTGCATTTCCACAATGAATATTACTTTACAAGAGCAAATTGCTAAGGTTTATTCACCATTTCGTGTATTTAATTACTAATAGTAATACAATTTTGTTTTATTATAAATATTATATTGTACTCATATAATCTGTGATTTAAATTGATATATATTTTTTTAAATCACTTGATTTAAATCATGATTTAAATCGTGATTTAAATCAATTGATTTAAATCTGCTCAACCCTGAGTAATATTTAAATGTCAAGTGGTGTTTTATACATATTTTACCAATAAACAAATATTTATGCTAATATCGTGCACATTATTTCTAAAATTATATAAGTCTTTGGATGAATTCAAATTTGTATTAACAACGTTTGGCTTGCTAGCGGCGCCACTTTACTGCACCATCATCTGGGTACAATCGTCTCTATCTGCCCCCTTCATTACGCTTCTTTACAATTGAAACAATGTTTTTGTTTTCATGTCATAGCTTGCTTAGTAGAGTGGGCGATATCGAAATTTTGACATCCACTATCGATATCGAAATTAAATAGATATTTTTTAATGTATTAATATTTTGATAAAAAGCCGGAGTGTGAAAGAATAAGGCTGTCGGCTGTGAATTGGGTACACAAAAACTGAAAAAAAAGGCTGGCAACTAAAAAAACAGGTCCTCGGCTCTCAATTTTGCTATGGATATCGAGAAATATTGAAAATGTCGTATATCGGAGAGTCAATATCAGAATTATATCGATATATGCATTTATTGTCCACCCCTTTTGCTTAAAATTAAGAAGTACGACCCCAAAACAGTATGTTCTTAAATTAATCAACAGTTGTAGGTGTAGGAATTTAAGATTTGTGATTTATCCAAGCATTTTTTCTAGACGTTTCTGATGGCTCTAAAATTTCATTTTCAACCATTACAGTTTCCTCTAAATCAATAACAGTTTAGTTTTACATGGGAACCATATGTTACCACAGAGTTAAATACTTTTTATATAAGGGCTTGTACAAAAATTTATGTTTTCTGTTTTACTTATAAAATTTAAGTCATAAGCGCCGATAACATTAATATTGCAACTTCACAAATGTGTCGACTGGGTTTGTATGTCGAAACTAACGTAGTGAGAGTTATTGACATAATAAACCGTTTGATGGTCCCTGGTTGCATCCCCAATGTAATAATGGCTGTCCCGTTGCCGCAATATCACAACACCCGATAAATAATAGCCTCCGTGCCCGTACACAAACTCCACTTCCAGACAGGCTCTATATATTCATACTCCAAATATCGAATACAAAATATCAGTGAAGTTGCATCTGCTGCCTCCAAATTAAAATTAATTACATGTAGTACGATGCATGCAAACAAATGCTCATTGGTTTGCCACATTTGCTCGGATAAGGTGACAACATTTAACAGTTGTTTTATACCCATTTTCAAATTACATGTTTACTTAAACGGATATGGACGATTGTCGCAATTAAATGGTCGTCATAAATACTTAGAAGGAAGAGAGCGGCAAAAATGTATTCCAGATTGGCTCCGTCCTTGGATCAAGCGCACATATGTAGAGGACTAGGGGTTCATTTCCGACAAAACAATCCAAATAATTAATAAGCAAATTTAATCGAGCAAAAATATTTTCTTACAAACAATTTCTATTCGATATTAATTGCACACCTAAATATAATCTAACATTAGAAAGTTTCTGCTTATGCCTTTCTACAAAATTTTTCTGCACTTTTTATCTTATTTTTCATATTGTGTTATGCTTATAGCAGGTTTTAATGCAAACAAGGTCAAATTTATACTGAAATTATTTTGAGAAAAGGTCTTTACTTTTTTTTACTAATACGCACTTTAAAAAACTACATTTTTTCTTATATCTTATTAATCAAATTAATTATTTTTTAAATCAGATTAACATTTTAAATTAAAGTTAAGTTTTAAGATATAATTTAGACTGATTAAATTAACGTAACTCGATAGGTTTTGAAAAGAAATCAATTAATTTATAAAATGTTAGAGTATTAATTTTACTTATCACTTTTAAAAACTTAATTTTTAGCATTTTTTTCGCGTTTAATCAAGATCTAGCATTTGGATATTGCAACTGGCGACCAGTAATAAAGTTTCGTAACAACTCTATTTCATGCGATTACTTTCATGGCCGGCTTTCCAGTCTAGCTGAGACCGACGAACTTTTTTTTTGTTTAAATATTTATTTTAGTAGACAAAGTTCAGTTTCTTTTTTTAGTGACCACAATTTTTTAACAAAATTTGATATATGTGTTCAAGAACTGTATGCAACAGCACTGCTCTACAGCCAGCGTCCAAAATAACAAATCAAATGACGCGATTTTGCTTAATTTTAAAAATTGTCAATTTTATTTTAATGAAATTAAGTTTATAGTAAATAAAGTTTTTAATAATAACTGCTTAAAACGTTGAAAGTACTAAATGTTATATAGCTTAATTCAAAAACAAACTTCAAACTTTTTAACGATATTGATTTTTGAGATATACCTAAAGTAAACTTTATTTTTTTTTAATAGAAAACCTAGTGGGCCATGTTTTTATATGAAAGAGCATTTTTTAGGATTTTTAAAAATATATAGTTTCATATATTTGTCGCCAAAAATAGCCAAGATATGGCTAATTTTGTAAAATTTTATCACAGTTTGTCATGATGTTGTAAACATGTGATGATTACAATTAAAAAACAACTAAGCGTCATGTCTATGTAAATTTTCAAACTTTTAAGCAAAGCTGAGTATTCGTTTGTATTTTATATACATAGGTTTATTGTGGTATTGTAAACATTTAAAAAAGTTTAATACATTAGAAGTTACAATATAAGTGGTAAAAGCGTTAATGTTGCTGCAAAATTTACTTGAAAATTCCCTTCGCCTGTCAAATTTGCGTTTTTAACCAATCACTAATCTTAAATCTTTTAGAGACTACCAATAGGAGCAATATTACACGGTAATAATTTTACATTCCTCTGCCAGGAGTTGATCCTCCTGTCAAATTTGCGTTTTCGACCAATAACAAACTCAGATTTCCTTTAAACGGCCAATAAACATAATCATACACTGATAATTTACTTTTCGCAATTAACAGATTTTCATGCGTTTATTGGTCGTTTCTAAGAAATCTGAGTTTTTGATTGGTGGAAAATATAAATTTGGAGAGGGAATAAGGTATTTTGGTCTTGATAATTTTTTGACAGATGCCGGCGACCAATAACGTTACTTTAATGTAGATTAAACCACACACCACTTTGACAGTACTTGTAAAATTTGACATAACAGATAATGTATGTACCTAAATACTATTTGGTTCATTAATTTTTATTAAAATATAATTCTTGAATTAAAAATTAGTTATAAATCTATTAATAATAACAATCGCAGTAAGTAGTAGGTATACTTTAATTTATCTAAATTAACCAACATTTTCATTTGACAGATAGGTTAGGTGAAGGAAATTTTCTGACAAAATATAACTCGTGCATTGCAAATAA
Source organism: Elmis aenea (assembly GCA_947652605.1). NCBI lineage: Eukaryota > Metazoa > Arthropoda > Insecta > Coleoptera > Elmidae > Elmis > Elmis aenea. The sequence goes on along the minus strand of OX393578.1, from coordinate 37,231,024 downwards.
TCTATAATTTTTGACAAATCTTCACTCATGCAAGTTGAAGCAGAAAAAATTTTTTCAGCTCAACTTGCATTCGGGCATATTTACCAAAAATTATCGATAATTTTCAATGCACTTGTTATATTACTACTGATAATTACAATGCATTGCAAACAATCACGATAAAATTTTCTCAAAATTGGCCATTTTTCGGTTACTATAAAATTATATATTTTTGAAAAGCTAAAAAATGTTATTTTTTTCTAGAGTTTTAATTTAAAAATTTAAGTTTACTTCATATTGCAAAAATCAAGGTCTTTAAATAAAAATAACTTGTTTGAGGTAAACATTAAAATGTTTGTAAGAATACTTTGATTTTTTTTTTGTTGATAAAGAAGTTATGCATATTTTAAAAAACGTAGAAATTTTATTTTTAGTCTGTAGTGTCATCATGGAAAGTACTATAAAAATCTGATAACACAGGCGTGTTTATCTCACACCTAAAGGTAGCCATACACGTGCAGGATATCCTCAAGGAAAAAGCCTGCAGGATTTCCTTGAGGAGTTTCTCAACTGAACCCTCGCACACACACGGCGCGGAAAATCCTCAAGTTTTTACGTCAGATCTTGACTACAAATCATGGCATCAACAGATGACGATATTTTGGCGGCTGTCAGTTGCCTAATCGCGGCAAATTGCATGTCAACTCGCAAGGAAAAGCGCACAGTAAGAAGTGTATGGTACAAGGAATGGCTGCTGAAGAGAATAAATATTCCCACACAAATCTTCTTTCAGAATTGGATTTTTTCCCAAAATAATTACTTGAGGATGGACCAAGAAACTTATCTACATCTGCTTTTATTGGTCACACCTTATACCGCAAAAAAAAAAAGATACGGTGATGAGGCAAGTCATTCCTCCCCACGATAGGACTCACTGCAACATTGAGGTATTTGGCTACTGGAAGGAGCTACGAAGACCTTAAGTATTCAACAATAATTTCTCCGCAGGCCTTTGGTCACATCATACCGGAAACGCTTACCTCAACAGTGTGAAGTACCACAAGTTTGGCTTGTACACAGAGTCAGCAGAAGCTCCTGACTTCATAGATTCCTTAATTTTTTTCATTTCTTTCTGGAAAGCACTTCTTACGTTGTTAATTTTTTTAATTACACTATCTTTCGTGGCCTTCGATTCAATCTTCTTTAGTTTTTCCATCAGTTTTGCGTACCTGGCATCCTTTTTATTTCTATCATGATACGTCATTTGAGTTGACTTGCCATAGGTTCATTTTCGTAAATTTGCGAGACATGATGTTAACCACAACGATCACCAACGAGAACTCATAAAACCTCAAGGCCGACTGACGGCAACACACACACGCTGCGTTTAACTGCGCAGTTGCGGCCTGCAGGTAGAAAAATTAAGGTTTTCCGATTGCGATTTCGGGGAACAGTTCGCCACCGGCCTCAAGGCTTCCCTACACACGTGGAGGAAATCCTCGTTTGGACTGCGCAGTCCAAACCTCAAAGATTTCCTGCACGTGTACGGCTACCTTAAGAGACATATCACAATTTTGATAACTATTAGCCCATGGTAACAGAGACGCCCTGTAAAATATTAGAATTTGGTCCATTCTGTACGATTACTAATGACGAAATGCTCTCTGCAACCACTTGCTCACAACATGAGGTCATTAAATAAACCATATACACGTTATAAAGATTAACCATTTCTTTAAAAACATTACTGTTCTAATTGTTTAAGTATTTTCTGTCTCTTTCACGTTAAAGTGTTCCAGAGCGAATTCAATACGAAACAAACACTCATGTTGACACATTGCACTAAATATCGACTTGCTAATGATTTAAACTCGCGTGTTCTCATACGATTTTAGGACAAATTACTATCACAAACAGAATCTTTCCTCCTAGATACTATATTTAAAATTAGGAAGTAAAGAAATTATTATCATGTTTTAAATTAACACTAACTTATGAAACTTGTGTGTGCGATTCTAATTGTTGTATATGTTGAATAAACATCTTCAAACAAGTCGACATGTTTACTGATTTATTTTTTAAACATAAATACGAAAATGGAAAACTCAAGGAAATTGCTCATTCTATTAATAACAATATATCGCATTATATAAGCTAAAGTATATATTTTCAGATTATTATTATTAAACAAAATTTAAAACGATTTATAACATAAATTACCAAATAATGGTTACAGTATGGTCTATTGCTCTACCCTATGTAAATGTCGTTATCAAATGATACTTTATAAAGTGTCAAATTGCTACTTACTAAATTCAGAAATTTCATCGCTTTATGACAAAACAGTTTTGTTGGTTTCGCCCATACCCGCAAACGATTTGATAGAAATAAACTATTTTTTTAATGATTTTTCCGATTTTTGAATAATTAGATAAAAAGTATTTTTTGTTATATTGAGCATGTGTTATATCTCCATTATTGTAGTTAATATCAAAAAAATGTATAAAGATTATTCTTAGATATTTTTATGTAAAATTAGATTATACGTAGGCTACTTCCAAAACATTTTTTTTTTGCTCGCCGTTAAAAAGTTTTAACACAAAGTTATAATTTTTTAAATAAAAGCTATAGTTGGCTGACCTATATTTAAATTCCTTATTTTATTCTAATTCCTAATATATAAGGGTTGACGTAGTTATTTTCAATAATACGCAAGTTACGAAGGTTTTTAGTTTTTTTTAAGCACATCGTAGGCTGTGAAAACAAAAAAAAAAACAATGTGCAAAACCTTTTAAAACTCATGTTGTTTTTTCCATTTGTTGTTGAGATAAAAACTATAAATATTTGAACAATAGACTACATAACTGTTGATTCTGACTATATTGTTGTTACATACACCGTGAAACTCAAGAAATTTTAAAAGTTGTGTCAGGGCCCACTTTGCTGTACTTAAGAACACACCAAGACGTATTCAAAGTTCGGAAATTAGATATCTGACAATGGGATCGGTGGCTGGATACACTCGCAATGACAGAAATAGAAATACAGAACTCAGAAAAGACCTAAACACCTATAGTTAAAAAAAACAACACATTAATAGAATGGGGGGAACACCAACTGCCTAAGACAAAGACATGTAATGAGTAACAGCAAGAAAAGAATCCTCGCATGGCCGAAAAACGCTAGAAAGACCATTTGATATAAAGACCTATAGAAGCAAATATCCTAATATCTTAACGGACAATAGACTCCACGACACGATGGAGAAGAACAAGACGAACTCATTATTTAAACTAAAACTATTCAAAAATCAGTCTCAATAACATCCAATCATTCATCAACAATGTGTGTGGGAATATTCCCGACTTAAGTTTTGGTAAAAGATAAACTATAATATAAAGTTTCGATGTTCCACAGCGAAGTAAAGTGGTTTTTGTGCGATCGTACTAGAAACAGTTGTTTGACGGACGCGTTAGCAACCGTAAAGTACTGCATTACCGGCCCTATCCTTAGCAACGGCCGTAAAAGTTACTTTTCAGGCCGTTACCCTTAGCAACGGCCGAAAAAGTAACTTTTACGGCCGTTGCTAAGGAGAGGGCCGGTAATGCAGTACATTCGCCGTCATCTGTCAGTGACAGAATGTCACGTAGTTTCTAACCTATAATTTTGAAAATTACTAAAAATTTATATTGTTTTTAATTCGATCGCACAAAAAATGTAATATGCACCTCGGCCAAAACGTACTTTTTGGCCTTGATGCATAAATAACTATTGGTTAACTATAAAAAGTTTTTTAATATGTAAAAAAATATTTTATGCTACTCTTCAAGCATTTTAATTTTCACATGTGCCCTCTTTTGAAGTTTGGAGACTCTTGTTGCAGACCGATTAAATTTTAAAGTTATATAATATATAACATATAACAAATTTGGGTAATTTAAGGGTCGATGCTTAACATAAAGTTTGTAGGTATATTCAAAAAGAATAGAGTATAATGTCTTAAATAAAACAATCAAAAATGAAGGCAAAAATCACACAGTTTACTTGCGCCTAATCAGTTCTATGGTTAATAGTTTACATTACTACAATTTTTGATTATTTTATAAGGGAATCATTTAAATTGCATGCTAAAACAACGATTGTTACTTAATTGTGATGAAATATTGTATAAATTGCATTAAATGATAATCAATAGCATGGACTGGATTATTGTTACGTTTAATATGCCATAGCAACAATTGATTTGTAAAAACAAAAGTATATTTCTAGAGCCACAGTAAATGATCTTGTTTGATTAAACTGATTTTACACCGATTTTTTTTGGTAAAGTGGTAAAAAGTTAAAAAAAAATAATTTTTTTAGCGTAAATTAGAACAACGGAATACTGAAAATCTTTTCTACTATTCGCGCATAAAAAGATTGAGACATCATTTGACATTTTTTATCACTAAATGAGAGAACGCGTTAAAACATTTTCGGTGTTTCTACGCCATTTTTCATTTATTCTGACAGCTTCTAGCTATTCGTTAAAACAGAAGTGAGTGAGCTGATGCATTTTTGCAGTAACAATATCCAATTTGCATTTTATACTCAGTATACGTAGTTGTACTTGTCAGTGTTGCATATTCTGTTTATTTCGACGTAATTAAAATATTCACAATTTTCAGACATTTCACATAATTTTATAATTAGCATATTTCGCGGATGTAATAATTATATGGTTGACAATCATCAAAGTATGAAATGTAAATATATAATGATCTCTATAATTAAAGTTGTCGTGCAAAATTTTAACTAATGTTGTATTAGCATGTGAAAAATTAACTTTGCAACCCATATTAATTTCACACGATAAAAACAAAAATTAGGTACCAGAGAGTGTAAATAATGATTACATAACCAATTGGTTGATCTAGTATCTGCAATTAATTCTTCATTTACTCCTCAAAGTAAGTAACACAAGTATAACCGCTTTGTAAATTTATCAGTAAATAAATGCGATAGAATCCCAATTAACAGAGATTAGTTAACCAATATTTCGCAATACCCGAAGAAAATTGCCGAAAACGTATGTAGTCTGATTAAAATTTGAGAGCGATGATTGGAATCTTGTTTATTAAAGCTAGACTATAGGTCAGAAGTTTTGGCAAATGTGGCCAAAACTGGAAAAAATATGAAAAATGTAATGGCGAGTTTGTAATCTGCTTTTGGTATAATTATTTGTTTACTGTCAATTAGATTTTTCTACTTTAACTTTCTTTTTCTTTCAGGCGTCATATTTGATGTTTACATAGTTGGCTACAACTTGTTTTCTGATTTCAATAGTATTCCTTACTTATATTAAGGTGACTATTCGTCCCCAATTTTCGGGAACAGTCCCCGAAACAAGACTTAAGTGCCGGATTATTTTTGTACCCGATTTTATCTCCGTTGTTCTCATAAACTTTAAAAATAATTCATGTAAGCTATGGTACGGTACTCTCATTGTTGCTAAAATTGTGTACATCCGATAGTCTGGTACCATTATAACAGTGTAACCGCTAATTGGATACGAAAACTGGAGTGGAAGTTTTGAAATATGCAAAAATATCAGGATTTTTACTTTCAGCTCTTTAATTTGAATTTTGCACTATTTTCACGAAAATTATTCGAGGATTTTTTTGGTAACCCTAGGTTAGTGTCCCTGAAACTTCGGAGAAAAAATTGGCACTTTATAACTTGTAATAACATTATTTTAACCTATTAATTCCAGCATCATATGCTTCGACGACAAATTTTTAATTCACTTTTGATGTAACTTCAAGAAATATGTTGTGCTGGATTGCGCTTTTAAGGGATAAGTTTTACGATACGTATTTGTCAAATGTCTATTTAATTGTCATCACATTGGATTTTTTCGAAACACTTGCCTTTTATTGTATTAACATGTAAAAATGTAAAAGTAGACATTATTTAAAAATGTCAGCAATTTTTATTTCCTTTCGATGATATTTTGAGTAAAACCGCCAAAACAGTTTTGTGATAGTATCTCCTCAGATAATGTAAAAATTCGTTTTCTTAATCAGAAAAATTAATTACAGCCAACTATATTAAAATTAAATATGGAGTCCAAACGAAATAAGGAAGGTAATGGGAAAAACGTTAGATCAAACCAATTTAGCCACAATTTATTAAACTATTAAAAGCAGAATAAAAACTTGTCTCAAATAAATTTGTACAAAATTAAAATAATTATATGAATTAAAAAGTTACCGCAAAAATCGGAAGTTAAATTCCTCAGATATTTTCCAGTTTAAAGCAAACGGTTGTATATATCTAAAATATGTTTTGCTATTGTTTATCAGCATAAAATTTCGCATCTCTGCCAAGTAAAAAAGAATGATCTGTCGTCAATAATATTTAAACTTAATAGTTGAATTAAAATCAGCCTGTAAAGGTTGTCATAAAATTTTTGTAACAAAACTCTTTTACATAAAACCAAAATAGTTTTATTGCACAATTTAAAAGTCACAATTTTGAATAGTGGGGCACACTAACTTATGCATTATACGCAGTTTATTTAATAATAACTTGCCAAACATTTCATGTTATTCGAGTTTTTAGCTACTGGAGTATCCCCCGGGCCACATTTCATCGAAAATCGGGACTCCACTCCCATAACAACGTGGAAGATAAATTTAAAATTATTGACTCATTAAAATGTTTTTTTTTTTACTTGCGTAACTTTAATTGTCACAGATACTAGTAATATGAACCGTGTAGTCAGTCACCTTATTGTAGTAATAAGTTAGTTATAGTTTTTAGTAAAATGTGCCTATTTGTGTTCTATTTTACTAAATAGGTTTGATTAAAATTCTCTATTAAGATTTAAATAATAAACAAATATCATTAATTAATTAGTATATTTATTTGCAGATCATTTAAATTCTATCAAATCGACCTCTGCACTTAATCGTTTTATGATAATAATCCGAATTGTTAATTAACTGTAACAACTCATCAATCGCAATATGTATATATATATATCAAAAGCTTAATTTTTAATTAATTATACGTGTATCAGCACTTAATACGCCTTAAGAACAGTTTACTTGAACCAGTAAGTACTGGTAACTAAGTTTGAAGCTTTGCCTTTCTGTATTTACTACGAGGTACATTCTGCGATTAGCAAGGACGTTAAAAATAAGAAAGATGGCCTCTTTGCACTAAATTCTGTTTTTGTACACAAAATAAAAAACTTGTGCATATTCAATTCAAAAATATCTTTTTATCTGTAGTTTTATCTGGTAGTTATCCTCAATAAATGTAAACAGCTTATTTTTGGCATTGTTAATATATCTTTCCTTAATTATTTCGTAGTACAGTGTATGCAACAGAACTTACTAACTTTTTCACTCAAGTAAAGAAAAATATTTAATTACAATAAGACTTTGTTCAGATCTGATCATATTCCTAATCGTGGAAAAAAAAAACAAAAAATGTTTACCTTGAAAGACCAGACCTTAAATTTATGCTAATTTGCTCTTGTATCTGAACAAAACCAAACAGTTCCGCTTTTTATGGTTTAAATTTTTGTTACAAATTGCCTTACTTTTGTACACATCCTATTAAATTATCGTAGCGTCTATATTATCGTAAACGGGTACGACCCAATACATATTACCAACGGATTAGCAGGAAATGAGCATCGGCAAAGCTCCCTCCACTACTATAAGTCAATAAGTATTACACTAACCCCCTAAGAGACATGAATCACAAGCAAATTAGTCGGCAGATGAAACTCCTAGAGCCAGGTGATTTGAGACCGATCCATCTGCTTACTGACCAAGTCCGGTGACCGCATGAACGAGGAGTTTTGCCGCAGTTTGGTTATTGATCATGATTAAAACATTAATTGAACTATATAGGGTTAACCGAGAGGTTGCATAGTTTGCATATTGTACAGGGCGTTTCTCTTATGCACAAAATAAGCAATGTTTTACAGTTCAAACTTCTTATAAATTATCAACAATTGCGGTCTAAGCATCGACGCAAAAATTATTATGAAGAAAGTGTTTATTCTAGATAAATTTAAATAAATAAATAAAACTTAACTAGCATCTAATCATATATCTAAATAGCTTTTTGTAATGGCAAGAGGGGTCCAATCTACAGTAGTATATCAATTTATAATATATTTATTTAACTATTTCTATTAAACTGTTTAGGTAAAATATTCATGTTCCTAATCAATTTCAATATATTTACAAAATATAACCTTAAACAAGTGTAATTCACAAGTTGATGTATATATTTAACTGTCGCAAACGTTTTTATTGCCGAAAAAGCAATCCGTTACCGTTTATGACTATAGCTAGACTTAAAAAATCACGATCGTCGGTAAACGGACAAAGAATTTACGATACCGGAAGGGTTGCATCAAGTTCTCACCACCATTGCGGTTTATTATAGGCACCCAAGTCGTTTTAAAGATAAAACCCGCTGTAGAATTAAACAGTTATTAGCTAGAAATTTTTTTGGACTAACCTTATAAGAAATTATGTTTATGAATTTTTGTAGTTAATTTACTTTGGTGTATAATAACATGCTCACTGGCCACTATAATTTTTTTATATATATGTATCTAATATCTATATTATTGTGATGTTCTGATAATAATAATAGATAATATTGTTTTTAGCTTTTAGCTAATTTTACATTACGATTACAAACGATGTTAAAGCTTAATATTTTTTTTTTTAATTTAAACATTCTGTTGTTTTAAAAAAGAATGTCAGTTGCTTATATTTTTTTTACATTTATGGCATTAACATAAACTTTTCTACTTTTGTTGTTTATTAAATTTTTAGTTCTTTATATTCGTTAAATTCATTTTGTTAACCCTTATACTACCATGGGGTCACTGAAGACCCCACACGCTATTTGAAGCTGTATATTTTTGAAATGCTGCTTCCTAAAATTCCAAAAAAATTTGACTTTACACAAAACAGTATATATTATGTGTTGGTACAAAACGATTTTTGTAGCATGTATCGTTTTTCAAAAATTTAATTAAGTTACACGTAATACCACTGGGGTCACCGGTGACCCCTAATACTATGTAAGGTGCATTGATTTTAGAGCGTTGTTTTGCTTTGTCCGTGTGTTATAATTTTATCTCATTGTCTGCTTGTGATTGCCAAGGAGTTTTTACGCTTCATTGGTCTGCTGATATTAGTTTATAAATCTCATAACGAAGGGATTACAAATTTGTGGAATGTTGAACATGGACGTTCTATATTCAACAAAACTATGAGTACAAACATATTCACTGCAATTTCTCTATGCCTGCGTTTTGATTATGCTGAAGCAAGAGGAAAAAATCGAGACCCAAATAAAATGGCACAAATTCGAACACTTTTTCAATTATGGCTACTTACTCTACAAGATGCGTACATTTCCTATAAGAACATAACGGTTGACGTACAACTTTCCGAGGTAGGTGCCCCTTCAAACAGTATTTACCATCAAAGCCTGGAAAATATGGCATACAGATTTGGGCATCCTGCGATAGTCAAACCGCATACGTAACAATTGCCAGATAAACAGTGGTGACCAGCGTGAACGTAATCAAGGCAAACGAGTCGTTTTAGAAATGATAGAGGGGTTAGAGAAATCAGGGAGGAATGTGACAACCGATAATTTTTTTACGAGTCTCGAACTTGCAAGAGATTTGAAAGAAAAGAATCTAACATTGCTCGATACACTACGGAACAGTAAGGAACTAGTCGATTCGCATAAGAGACCTGTATTCAACTAAATTTGGATATCAAGACGACGCCATATTAGTGCCTTATTGTCCAAAAAAGGGAAAAACTGTTACGTTACTATCAACAACAAACGACATTGGAGAGATTTCTGAAGGTGACAAGAAGAAACCGCAAATAATAATTGACTATAATAAAACAAAATCAGGCGTTACCAGCTTGTACGAACATATACTGCAAAGAGACAGACACGAACATGGCCTCTTGCAGTTTTTTATAATATTATAGATATTAGTGCCTACATTATATGGTGTTACCTAAATAAAAATTGGCAAACAAAAATTTGCTACAAACGGCGATAGTTCCTCTTACAACTAGGAAAACAACCAGCGGCTACTGAAACAGAGTTAAAAAACCATCAACTTCACAGAGCCAGTAGTTACAAGAGTCGCAAAAACTCAAACGTGGTAGATGTTGGGAATGTCCAAGAAATTTAGATAGAAAGCATTCAAACAGAGACAACCATTGCAGTCGCTTTCTTTGTGATAATCACCAGACAATTACTTGTTCGGCTTGCAAACGTAACATAAACGTAGAATAGTTAGATTTTTTTATTGTAACTATTAATTAAAATAAATTACTAAGTAACTATTTTTGAGTATTTGATATTACCATAAGTTGTTTAAACAAACTTACAGTCATTATAAAGTTGTTTTGGTGTATTTCTTAAATATTTCCTTATATCTATAAACTGACTGTTTAACTTGCACTGCCTCTGACTGAGGGAGATTACACAGCTTATTTCCGACGGTGTCTAACGCCGACCCTAATCTGCAAACACCACAGGATTCCTAACTTATGCCGACTCGTACTGTGATAATTAATATGAATTGAATTACTGCATTAAGTTAAATACACAAATTTCTTATTGTTTTAAACATATTGCGTACACGTTATACTTAGTTATTTTATACAAACTGGTATACATCCAGCAAAACAAAAACTACTGTTTCACTCTTCCAAACTGAGACATTAGTTATTACAGTTTAATAAAGCCAAAGACAATGTAAACGGCATCAAATGTTATTCTTCAAGCCCATAAATACTCGTCTTTAAATTGTTTTCTCATACTTGTATACAGCAGTGGGTTTGATGTTAACTTACAATGTTCTTGAAGATTTTACTTTGTATTGAACGATTACAAAATCGTACCACAATAGGTTAAAGACGCTAAATATTATCAAGAGCATGTCCCAATTATAATCAAAAGGGATTTTGTTAAAACAAGGCTCTGTTAAATAAGTTTCATATGTTCCGTTTAAGGTTAAAATAATAGTATTTGTTCGAATTTGATCGTACGACTAATTTTCCTTTAAAAAAATAAAGCACTTGATACACGTACACATAATCAAAACTAGTGTTTCTCGGTAATTTTTTACGCTTTCTCGTTCCTGAAACCCAAAAAATATCGGGAAATCTCGAAAATCTGGAAAATTGCTCTTTGAACCAATTTATAGCCACAATGGGGACTACTCGCAATGGAAATCTTAGATTTTTTTTTAATTATCGCGATCCAACGGTTACATAGCCAGTACTGCCGGAAAAAATTCCAAGGAAAACTCTCAGGGATACTTTCAAACAACGCCGGCGCAAGCGACACCATCATCAGCTATGACCAGTAAATTTTAGATCTGCTAAAGTGCTAAATCATGTGATTTTTTTTTAAATTTTTATTACTGGTGTTTTACCAAAATTTAATAAAAATTAAAAAAACTATTTCCTATTCCCAATTTCCGAAAGTTACAAAATGTCGGGAATTTGGAAAACCTACTCAAAACCATTTTAATTGGCCCGCTTACATTTTTCATTAATGTTTCCAAATCTTTGTAATAAAACAATTAATATTTTTAATGTTAAGACCATCTTCTTTATTTAATATTTAAAAATATATCATTCCGTTTGGGAAGCGTCTATTTATATATTTTAGTAAAAAAAACTTTGCAATATTATGAATGAAAAAAATAATATTTACCACTTATTTTAAATGAAAACAGAATTTTGTTGACCATAAACCCTGTAACATACTGTTAATTGCCCAAAGTATCATTTGCTAGAAACTGACCGAGATAAGAGTGTTTGATGAATTGCGAAAACTTAGTCAGTTATGAAAATACAAAAACTGTCTACGCAGCGTTTTCCAATGTAGTTTTTGCAAAACCCCCAAGTTCCCCGGAAAATATCAGGGGTTCCGCGAGTTTGTTGGCGTTGCTTTAATTATTTTTACAGGATTTAAATCACCTCCTTAAAATAATGCATCAATTTTCCTTAATTAAAAATATTAAATATCAAATACCATCGCTTTTGTCTTAAAAAAATTGTTGAGGAAGGGGTCCATAAAATATAGATATGATTGGTTTTTGCAATTTGTGAAATAACGTTTAAGGGTGCCGCAACAAAATAAGTTTGGGAACCACTGACAAGAGTCATAATTTTTAATTTATCTTGCATTGTAGGTAAGTATTTATAAAAATACTGATTCTATATATAAAAAAAATCAGTTGATGTTTATTTGGCTCTTTATAAAGAAATTTTGTTTTTTTTACATTTTTAATTATAACTTCATATATTTATTATTTAATACTTTTGTGAAATTATACCGTTAAATAAGCAACTGGTGTTCAACTGAGAACTGACTAAACATTACATTTTTGATCATTCACCTACACTGAAGTAAAAATCATCCTTTTGCAGCTTGTGTGCCTTCAATAAGAAGTTTTCTTCATATTAATTATTTAAACACCAATAATGAATAAATCAAATTGTACTCATCAATTAGGTAAATATTTAATGATCTGCAACTGCTCCAAAGATTCCTGCCTACTTTTTATTTAATTAGTGTAAAAAATCTAGTGTCTATGTTAGCGGCAAATAATGTATTCTGTAGAATACGTAAAACTATTTGGCATAGTGTATAACGAGTTCAATTTTGTACCAAGGCTAGGCATTTTATATACACTAACATTTATAAAATCTGTAACCGGAAAAAAGCCAAGACAAAAATTGCGCACACATAATCACGTCCGAAATACTTACAAAAAAAAGCTTGTGCGTCTGTCCAAAGGTTTCCAACCTATTTTTAGACTGGAAAATACATCTTTACTGGCCTAGGCCTAGACAGTAAGTATGTATGGGTGGTGACGGTAGTGATTTTGGTGTCAGTGGCGAATGCAAAAAAAATATTGTACGTAACATACCCGAAAAGTGTTACTAGACTCGTATGCTTCCAGGACTCGCCCACGGCTCGTCCCAAAACTGCACACACGTCTATTAAAGTACCATTTTCCGGTCTTGTTACGTAAATAACTATAGCCAACCTTTAACCTGACTGTCGTTCGCTTGATCAGTAATAGAGGGCCAGGTTGGTTTAAAGCTTTTTTTTAAGCATTGCAACAAATAAAATATACTCATAAAATTGGTATTATTATTATTTATTCTTTTTAAGAAATTTTATATTTATTTTTATTTAAATTTTGTTATTATACACACTACCTAACATTCGATGACTAGGTAATGTATATGGTTATTATTATTTTATACTTTGCCAAGTTCCACTCGGCATTAGACAAAATACCTAGGCATGCTGTAGAATACCGGACTTATATTATTATACTTTGCCGCTAACATATGTTTAAATAAAAATAACATAAATAAATATAAAAGTCCAGGCTGACTCTGTGACTCTGTAACGCATGAAAATAGCTACAAAATAACGCATGAAAATAGCTACAAAATAAATTTGTCAGTTTTGACGTCTATCAGAGTTTGAGGTTATGTTATTATAAAAAGTTATGTTAATATAAAAAGTAATAGTTTAAATTTAAGATATACAATATACCCGTCCTAGGACGGGCTACGTGCTAGTATAAAAGAATAACGTACTGATTCATGGGCGTCCACAGGAGAGGGCAAACGGGGCACTTGTCCCTTCCTGGAATCGAGTACTCTATTAATGACCAAATGAAAGAGGGTCAAGTTAAAAGTTCGTAAATATTTTAATGCATACCTTTGCAAGCTTTGCCTCCCCCTGTATAATTTTCTGCGGACGCCCATGTACTGATTCATGATATAAATATTCTGGTATATTTAATTATAACGGCTTTTTCGAGAAAAAAGAAACCTTTTATCCGTGCTCTTAACCTAAAGAGGCCCATAAATTTTGCAATACAAATTTAAAAAAAAAACAATGTTTAAACGCCTAGCCAACTTTATTTGTACAAGTTTCATTTATGAATAAATTAAACTGAATTACATCTGTCAAAGATCCTGCGTGTAGATTTCTAAATAAATTTTTGTGACAAACAAATATTTTGTTAAAAATACGAATTTTCAACAATTAAATCACTAAAATAATTACTAATTCATGACAATATCGTAATTATTAACGACACTTTTATTTCCACAATTTATAAAATAAAACTTAGTGGTACATACAACATTTTTGGATGTCGTTTTTTGTGTTATACTGGTGGGGAAATAAAAATGTTAATTTTTAATTGCAACAGCCGGTATATCTCTGTTGCATTCATTAAAAGCCTGAAATTTATTCTGGCACCATTAGCACAAACTTCCGAAACCACCTTACACTAGTCAGACAGACTAAATTAGACCCTAAAGTTAACGCCTAACAATCTACAAACTACTGAAAAACGAAGTTCAGTAGCCATTAAGCCTCATAATATATGCGGCGTCAACGTGAGTGTTAAAAACGCCATCGAAAACTGAATTATTCATATTTATGAATGGTAAATGAACCCTGAATTATTTTTACATGCAATAATTAAATATTGACGATTTTTTACGCGATCTAAAAGTTACTGTACTCGCTTAAGAAAATAAGGCAAAATGTTTACAAAAATTTTTATGAAGTGTTAAAGCCAAGGCATTTTGTGTATGCTCCGCACCTATGATATCTTATTTTTGTTTGAGACACGTTTCTTCTTTACCAGTGAAGCGGAATGTTTGTATTATAATAATTTAAAACGCTTTTATGACACCAGTAATGCTACTGCCAAATTCAGTAGAAATTACAGCTACAATGTTTACAGAAGTATATACAGAACCTAATAAAAACTTCATACATATTGTCAATAAAGTAACGCACATAGCTTATTTATTGTAAAATATTGATATAACATTAAACTAATGTTTATGAGAGAAGATATTTCAATATGTTTTGCACATCATGGTATAGGTATTTGATTTTATTTCATTTATCAAAGTTTCGTTTTTTTAGTAACCAACTTTCTTATTTTAAATACAGCGTCCTATATATTATTAAGTTTTTAGATTTCTCTTAAAAATAATTTTGTACGACCACTTCGTTACAGTTATTTACGTAACAAGACCGGAAAGTGGTACTTTGCTGGACGAGTGGACAGTTTTTGGACGAGTCCTGAAAGCATATGAGTCCATTAAAAACACTTAACGATTAAGTTATGTGCATAACTCAGTTTTGCACCCCCAGGAAGAGCTTCTCGCATCGCAGGGGGTGCGTGCACACCTGGTTAAGAACCACTTTTCTAATAAGTCTATTCTGAAACGGACTGTACGTAGAGTCCTGCGCGGGTCCAATTTTTCGGACGCACCCGACCCCCAAAGCTGATGTTGATACCGCACCCGACCCGCGACCCGCACGATTCTGGTTTAATAGACCCGCACCCGACCCGCTACCCGCATAATTCTAAGTTATTAGACCCGCACCCAACCCGCTACCCACATCCGACCCGCTACCCGTACCCGACCCGCTACCCGCTTTATTGTATTTTTTTTTACTTTCACCCGACTCGCAGACTTATTTGTCTGCCGTCCAAATCGGTTCAATCTTGCTGAATCGCGCGTTAGATTGTATGTGGCAGGCTTTAATGAGTTCAATGCGAAACAGCATGTTCGACTTGCTTACAAAGCATTTCGTATTTGTATTGTTCATTGTGCGTTTGTACGATAGTATTCGTGTAAATACATAAAAATTGCTTCGTATACATTTTTAATCATATTTGTTTTCCAAATTATATATTTGTTGTTTTAAACATGGTAATAAATATAATAAGCAGGCGATAATATTATACAGTTCATTCCTATTTAAAAATAGTAATAAATTCCATAAAAAACTCGCTTCACTTGATCTGTACCATTTTATTAATAAAATAGTATCAGAACGAATACCCGCTTTATTGTGTACGAATGACCGATACCCGACCCGCTACCCACAAAATTCAGTATGTTATACCCGCAACCCGACCCGCTACCCGCAAACTTCATCATTTAAAGACCCGCAACCCGACCCGCTTTGCGGGTAACCCGCGGGTACCCGCGGGTCCCGACCCGACTGCAGGACTCTACGTGTACGCTCTATGCAACTGAAAAAATAAATAATGTTTATTTACCATAATTATTAACGTAATAAATCAAACACGCAAATAATTTAAGCATTTTGGAATTATTATATCTATATAATCCCATAAATTTCAAATCAAACACTATTATAACATGTGACTGTGATCAGTTATTTTTCAGTAGTGTATAAATTCTTAAAAAGCTTTTGTTTTCTTAAAAATAAAACCGTAATACATATTTATTATCGCTCATTATAATTTCTATTACCAATAAGGTATAATTTAAACAATATATATTATGCGTTTATTTCAATTTTTTGTTTAGTTTTTTATTCCACCAATTTTTTATATAATAATTCGTTAAGTTATGGTATATCTGTGATTATTTAAAAATATACTTGATATTTATAAAGCATTTCTGATTTTTTAATTTTGGGGCGCGCTAGAGTCCTAAGATATAAGGTGCGCGACTAAAAAAGTTTGGAGACCGCTGATATTCGGCACTGTAACAACTAAAGTTATAGTCTTATAGAGCTTATAGTGCAGTATACCAAGTTTATTAGTTAAAATAGTAAACACTTTAATCACATGTAATGGTAATGGTATATTACATAACAAGAGTTAAAGGAAGCATATTACGCACGAGTGGAATAGTTGTGCACAAAGACAGGTAGTGACAATTGCTTTACAACGTGTTATGTAGCTTACTTTTTCTACGATCTCAACGATTTTAACGGCTTTATGGCTAGTATACACATGTAATTACGCTCTTATCAATTTTGACGTGAGTCTACTTTGACATTTCTAGACAAAGTGTGCGTTTTGCTTACCGTGCATAAGGACTCGCTTACCGTGCGTAAGAGTCACTTCTATGCAAGACAGTAAGAGTCATTTACATTAGTAGTCGTAGAAAAATAATTTTTTGCTTAAGATAATAATTTTTCAGATTTATATCAAGCATCTGTAGTCTGTAGCCCATGAAGGCAACTCCTTTGCTCAAACAAGAGTAGCTACTGTTGTTGTTTGGGTTGAAAAGCTAAATGAAGTAGTTTATATTTTCAGTTTAATAATGTAGTAGTTAAAGGGGCCTTACACATAAAACTTTCAAGAGATCCTGCCTATGTTCGTTATAAACAAAACACACACTGCAATTTTATACAATAGTATAAAACTTGTTAAATCAAGGTTGTTCGTTGCAAAATTTAATTAAAGTCAAAACAGTTTATTTAACGCAATTTAAATGGCGAAAGTCCTCAAGATTATTCAGTCATAATAGCGTTAATCATATTAGCGGTTTCAATTTAAAGTTATTAAAGTATAATAAATGGTCATAAATCTTAAATTATCACTGGAACCGCAACCGTCTCAGAACTTTAATCGTAAACGCGCGCCATCTGTTTGGTTAGAAAGTGTCTAATCATTGTTGTTATAAACAATAATTAGCTTGAGTAAAACTGAAATTATTACGCAAAACTTGCCAATAAACAAAAATTTATTGCTTAGAACATATATAAGAATGTTTATATTCTTACCTGCACCTAGGTACATAAAATTAATTCTGACAATTAATTTTTTTTTTTTTTTGAGTAAGGCTTTCATCTTTAAAACAATTCATAATAAACCCGCCTTAAATAGTCCAACCATTTACGAAATATTCAACATTTTATTACAAATGATTCTTATATTCCAAATTCGATTTTAAGTTTTTTGTTTTTTGTAATCTAATACAATCAGCTTTTTTGTAGTTAAGTGTCATATTTATTGGCAAGATTCGTTTATTAAAACAAATAAATTTAATTAATTTTTTCCCCAAATGATCACTTATCGAAATGCAATAGTATCGAGACTTTTGTCTCTGTATCTGCTACAATCTGATTTGTTTGCAATAAATAATTGCAACTAACGAAGAAAGGAGACTCCTAAAACTGGTCTTGCATTTAAACAACAGATCGTTCGATAAAACGATAATAATTGATTTTTAATCAAACTTATTTATTTTAGTGTCAAACCCATTATGTACAGAAATACACATACATTCTTCCAAAATTAATAAGAATTTTCTAAAATTCTCTGTCGATTAAATATGCATAACCCAAGTTGTAAGTTACACCCGAAATGTCAATAAACGTCGTTTTGAGCTTTCAGTTTGTGCGATATCTTTGCTCAACAAAATTATTTATATAGCAATCAGACATTGTCTTGCCAACCTACTTAGACAGCAGCATAGTGAAGATGGAATAAAAATTCGTGTACAATAAAAAATGTTCACGAACTTAAAAACAATACTTTATTAAAACAAATATAATATTAAAATTTAATAATGTTTGCTGTGAAATGGCGTATATACAGGGCCTTTCAGAGTAAATGCCCGGGGCAACGAATGTTTTTGAGGCTCTTCAAAATTAAAAACTATAAGGAAAAAATATAAAACGTATATGGTCGTTCCATGATATTATGTTGTAAAACTGTTATTTCAAGTATATAAATATTATGTATTTTTTTCTAACCTGACCAAATTAAAAATTGAAGCCCCTAAAACTGTGAGGCCCGGGGCATCGAAATATTTTAACTTCTACAAAACATAAATTTAAGTCAATTAAATTTAGAGTAAAAATCTTAAGTGGAAATTAACTGCGATTAAATTATTAACTTAAGGTAAAATTTGTTTTTAAAAATTGGTTTTTAGCAGTAAAAATTGTAAAATAAATCTTTTTACCTAGCTCCATAGCCTTAACTGAATAAAATGTACGTCTTATCTGTATTTTTGTTATTCTCTCATATTAGGAATTTGTCTAGTGTGAATTGAGAGCCAAGAATTTGTTATTGCAGTGAATAGCTAATGGTTTGCTCTTTGCTATGTTATTCTATAAACTAAATATTTGGTATAATATTAAGAAAAGTATTTCAAAAGAAATAATAAATTCTAACCAACAACTAAACTATTCCAAAAATCTTCAAATTATTCTTACCTGTACCCTAGATTCAGTCAAGCCAATTCTCATCGCTATTTCTTCTCTCATGAAGATATCCGGATAGTGCGTTTTTGAAAAACACCGTTCCAGTTCGTTTAACTGAGCAGGTGTGAATCTGGTGCGATGTCGTTTTTGTTTAGTAGGTTTGTCTCCATCACTAGATGTGCTATTAGCTATCGAACTCCCTAAAGGTGGAAGACCATCACAAATACCACTGAGACGGGGTTGATCCAACACTTTTAATTCTCCTTGGTGTCGTTTGAGATCTTCACCGCACATTTCTTTTATACCTGAAAAAAAAAACAATAATTTATGAACACAATCAAAGTACAACGCATCTAATTTTTATTATTTATTAGATTCTAAATATTTGCAAGTCTATCCTTAAACATTTTTGACTTAAAATTTATAAAAGATCACACAAAATGTAATGGTAAAGATAGAATAAAAAGAAAGGATAATAAATGAGCACTATGTATAAGTTTTATCTAGGGCCATGTCCACAGTTTAGGATACCGTATGCAAAATGTGGCTGATAATGCGTTTCATGTGTTATTAAATAGTCAATGCATAAAATTATAATCTTTGCATTAATAAATAAAATTTCTGCAAATGCAAACATTAAACCTAATTAAATAAGATAGGAATGCGCAAACTTTTATTTATATAAATCGGGATAAGGCGAATATTGAAGTTTATGTACAAGGGACGACGAAATTTTTGTATTAAAACATATTGTTTGTATTTTTAATGGATAGTAATATTCGTCTAATTGTTTTTGCTAATATGATCCGGCTATTTCTGCAATATTTCTTGGATAATACTTTTGGAAAAGGCTTAAGTTAAATGAAGTACACCTCTAGCATCCGCCTAAAACCAACCCTGCTTCAAATAATCCAACAAAATACCGCATAGTCGTTTCATGGCTCTACGAACGTTAAACAATTACTTTGCATCAACTCAAAATTAATATTTAAGAGCAAATATACTTTTATTAGAAGTAATAATTTGATAATGGTAGGTACGAATATTTGTAAATTATTAATATCGTTAGACACTTTAAACGTAACTTTATGTTACAAGATATAGGTACACAAATTCAATGTAATTTGCTAAGCCTTATCAAAGGTACATAAATGTTTTTTAAGTTTTTGCTGCAATGAGAATTTTTTTTACGGTCTATTTAACTTCAACTTCTTATTTTAAGTAAAGAGATTTTATAAACTAGTAATAATACGGCTTCAGCGATAGTAAAATGTTTGCAATGTTTTTTTTGCAAATAAATTCATTATGTTTTGCTTCAGAAATCGGCTATTTGCTACCAACAAACTTTACACATAAATAATAAAATATTCGTTACTCGAATCTCGTTAAATCTACATTACAATTAGTACTTACTAACTCGGTAATATTGATAATTATTTGGTCATTATACTTCTTATTTTATTTAAAGAGTTTTTGTACTGGTATCTTACATGGCATTGAATTTGGATAAACACCAAAAATTTAAAAAACATCATATTGGGAGTCGTAAAAACTATCAAAGAAATGTATCCGCAAATAAATTCGAGGTTAGGGCCATGAATGATTTGCACAATATAATGAAAGATGATTGCTTAATTAACACATAACTAATAACGTAGTCAAGTAGCGTTATTTTGTGCCTATTTTTTGTTATGTTAACTACTACTACAAAATATTTTTGAAGCAATACTAAAGTAAACTTGCACCGTATAAAGAGTAAAGAGATAATTGGCCTTTTTAATTAAAAGATTTAACAAGAAAACAAAATACAATCCAATGTTCAAATTCTGATCACAAAATAAAACTTAAACATAAATGTATCTTTTTATTTTAAATTGATCTTATGAGTAATTAATAAGTTTCTGAATATTTCTGATTTATATTGATATATAAACTTTTAATTTAAAAACCGGTGCAGTTATTTATGTACGTTTTTAAAAGGTAAATATGTTCAAAAATCAAACTTTACTAGCTCCGGCGTTTCGCCAGACGTTCTTGTAAGATGGCGAATCTTCGGAGTCTTCAGATATCTCGTAATTTTCATGGGATGGATGGCGCCAGAGGTGGTTTACGAATATTTCTGCAAGAAAGGATCTAGATACATGATCTTTCTTTGAACAACTGTTATTTAAAATTTGTATAATTTTATCCATATAAAATAAATTGCATTTAATTTGTTAAAATGTTTAAAATATTAATTTTCATAATCGATTCATAGAAGTATTATCAATTTTTATACTATGTATTTTTTATGGCACCGTTAACTTTCAATACCTACTTTGAACATGTGTGGAGAAATAACACGAATTTACAATAACGTACTAGGTTTTTAAAGGTTTGTTGTAGATTGATTTTCAAATGGTTACTAAACCAATAACTTTAAATTTAAGTATAAGAACTGCAGCTGTTAAATATAAACTTGAAGGAAGCCCAATCAAAATAAATATTTAATACGGCACATATTGATTACAAACTCAAAAATGAAAAAGTTAAAAACGCAGCTGTTAAAAGCCACTTTTTACCTCAACTGTTTCACGAGGTATATTTTTATCTAGAAAAGAGCACAGATGCTGTTAAAATAATTACAAATATTTTATTGGCTTGTTAATGTAGTGATTTAAAACAAACATTTAAACTATTCTTGAAACCTCCCTTATTTTTTTTTCATTTTTAAAGCTTTCAAACTATTTTATTTAAACAACACATTTATTAAAGTTGAGGTGGCACTAAAAAGTTGAAATGTACAACTAAACGTAGCGTTTATAGAGATGTGATTGCTACTTAAATATTTATAGATTCTGTGGTTACGGTTTGACATAAGCCATACAAAACAGTACAATTTTCTCAAACGTTGATGGAAATCCATTAATACAATTAACTTAAAAATCAATTTATATTGTAAAATAATTATTTATCCACATTAGCTAAAACTACTATTTAATTTAGTATAACTAAATCAAAAATACTTTTTTTATTTTGGTTTTGACGTTTTCATTGCCTACGTCCGTTGCTGATTTTATAATTTTTAGAAAACTTTTTCCAGATTTTTCCAAGACCAAAATATAATCAATATTCCCTTTTTTTTCAAAGATTTCTAAATTAATAGAGCAATTTGAAATAAAAAGCATCAAAAATTTGATTAAACATCGTAATCCATGAATGTGAATCTACTCAATCAAGTTAAAGTGTTATTGTATGCTGTCAATAAATATAACTTGTAATTAATAATTACGACTCCCTTTGCCATTTCCCAATTATTAAGATCAATACAAACATCATATAAATAATAAGTAGCGCCTGACAATCTAGCAATTACAGATACCTGCAAATCTTTAAAAACGGGTAAATTTGTAATAAATAAAACGGTAAAATTTTTAGTTTAGCGCTCCGGTAGATCCTGAACTTACTACTACAACAATTGGTTTATTAATTAAGAAATTATTTCAAATGACATGACAATAAAATGTACTATAATAAATAAGAGGTTATTTCGCTCACTTCATTTCTACTATGTAACGGACAATGACGATTAAAGTTTGATAAACGCGTATTTACTTTCTTTCATTTTAATATTAATACAATTAAAGTTTTTAGGTCAACTTAAATAATTCATACAAATTTTAAAAACCGATAACAAGGTAATAGGTGCATAATATAAATAACCTATATGAATTAATAACAAATAATTCCATTAAACCTATACAATTTTTTCTATTCGATGATATTTTATTAATAACTTAAGATTTGTTTTTATGGGACATAGCCCAATAAAAATATTCTGCATTTAACTTTTTCATAATTGTGAACATAATTTAATATTGTTTCAAAACAAGTATGCGTCAACTCGCAACTCCTAAAAATTTGACAAATTTCATTTAAATAAAAAATTGTTTGGTAGAAAATTTTCTTCATTGCTGTGAAATTTAACTTACAGTATCATTTCCAGAATGATTGGAATTGTTAACTGTTTTTCTCGCATTCAAAACAAATTTTTAAACTGTATTGCCGAATTTACATTGGTAAAGTATCTAGCTAAAGCAAGTTACTAACTAAATCAAGTAAAGTCACCAATCAAGTAGCAAAACTTGTCAAAATGTTTGTTTAGTAAATGTCTACAAAGTCTACACAATATATGTGGTCTACACCCAATTTAGTGAAATGGAATATCGTCCTCAAGTAAAAAGATATGATTTTTAATTACTTTACTCAAAAAGTCACAAAATTATTTACTTGCGCAAGTACTAAACGAAACTCACACGTTGCAAGTAGCTAAATTCACTTACTTGATTTAGTAACTTGCTTTAGCTACTATTCCACTATAAATTCGGCATATTCTTGGAGAACAAGTAATATCCAGTCGAAAATTCTACATCAAACATAATCATAACATAAACGCAATCTAAAAACAATTGCAGTCATGGTAGCGTTGTTCAGATCCGTATAGTCATCTTGATTATAACACAGTGTATTGATTTAGACTAGGACAAATTGAATAGCAATATTTAATTAACCGTTAAATGTAAAAAGTCGGCTTTTGAATATGAAACAAAAATTGAATGGAAAAATTAAAAAAATTAAATTGTTGCAATTTTCGTCTGAGCAGGAAATAGTAGAAAAAAATGAACATGACAGTAAAGTAAAAACATTTTAACCGTCAACATTTTTCGTTGTCAAGCCTATGCATTTTACAAGTGATAAGTTGGGGATGCTTTTTTTTACCGACGGCATGAAGTCCATATAAACCAAGCAAAAATAAATAGATAATAGGTAATAAAGATAAAATTTAAAATTGTTTAAAAATGCGTATGTTTATTCATCATTTGTAATGTTTCCTTCGTTAATAAGTTTTAAAGCCGTTTAAGCGCAAAGTAAAATATAATGCTTTTTAAGAACTTAAACATATTTATTTATAATAATTATTGCTTTACAATACAAAAATGTTTCAAAGTTCCCTTAGTAGTTACAAAATAATATACAACACGTATGAACGGCGGTATAAAAAATAGTCGACAGTAGGTACTACACACGATTAGCTTTCTACTTAATCCACAACTTGTAAAAACCTTTAAACTTTAAGGCAATTAATTTCTCGGGTACATTTATTGGTTAGCTTTGGACTTACGTTTTAACACATTTAGTGGTTTAGTGCTATTTTATTAAAGGAGCCCGGTTAAGATTTCAATTAGTACTATAAATTTAGCATTTTGATACCAATTCTTTAATTTAAATAAAATCTTAATGTCCAGATTTAGTTGCAATTTGATTTTCCATATCTGTTTTATGGAGCTCTGGAATATTTTTAACAAAACTTCTTTAATTATTAAAAACCTTCTTTGAACACTTCAAGCAGATTTTAAAAAACTGCACACAAGTTTATTAAATTGAATAGTTATAAATTGTTTATACAGTATACAGTATAAATATAAATATCAAACAACTAAACCTTAAGTATTTTACCAATAAAATATGGTTTTTAAAAATAGTTTTATGTTTAATTATGCAGTTTATTTTAAACAGGGACTATAGCAAGCCAAGTCTAATTTTTTATATATTTTTGAATAAAGTGATGTTGATAATGTATTGGATCGGGAAAGATATTTTATTTGGTAAAACAAACATTTAATAACTGTACATTTGTATTATTTTTTTAATAGGTAGGTACCTAAAATAATTTTTTAAAAATTATAATGAAAGCAAACTTTACTGAAAACTTCAAGAAGATCGTATTCACAGAACTACGCACGTAATTACAACAATAAATAAATTTACATAATTTGTTTTGCTCCATCATAAACCTCACGCAGTACCTACGGTCAGTTTGTTTTTTAACACCCTCCATTTTTGTAATCCACGCAAATGCTTTTTAAGTACTAATATAATCTGCAAATAGTTAAGATTTTTACAAGTTTTGTATTGCTGTGTAAAACTTAAATGTATTTTTAATGTTTTTATGTTGTAAAAACAGCGATTAAGACACAAGCAGAAAATCATCCTACACTTACCTATAAGTAATTTCATTTCATTATCTGCACAAAAGTAAATCGTAACAACGCGACACTTTTAAGATAATTTTCTTATTCATGTGACAAAAAATATTATAAAACTACAAAATCCATCAAATATGAAAGGAAGTTTGCATCTCTTAATTATACTGAGCTGCATCCGATAATGAATTGGAGTTAAAATAAATGTACTGCATTGCATAATGCACTCCTTTAAAACAGAAATTGGTTACGACAAACAGTTGCGTTTCGAAAATTTACGTGCTACAACAATAAAAAAACACAATTTATCTTTTACACAATCGGGTTACTAATCAATCAAAGAAAGAAAGTTGTACCTACTGTTTATTTTGATTTGTAAATGAAACATTTCTTTTTTTTTGCGTGGTAAAGTAATTGGTTTAATTCTCGATTAACCCTTATGTCAATAACCGAAATTCACCTTGTTCAATGACCGGGTACCCGGGTACCCTTCTACAAATTTTTTAATATGAACTTATGCTATAAGTTTTGTATATTCTTGTATATACAATGACCGATTGGTCAAATCATTCAGTTTTCAATTTCAAATTCGATAACCTGTAACCAGGGATGGAAAACGTAACGTAACGATACCCGATAACGTTATAATAACGATTCAACTACAATTTTTTATACAATAACGTAACGATATTGTAATAACGTTATATAACGTTATAATAACCGATAACGTTTTACTAAACGTTATTTTGTATCGTTATTCCTATGAATTAAATTTTTATATAGCCATCTTTTTATTTTCAGAAGATATAATATTTTGTTCATATTTTAGAAATACTTTAGAAAATAAATATAAAATATCTCAACGTACTTTTGTTATACAGGATGTTTCTTAAATAATGCGAAAAAATTCGGGAGGTGATTCCTTATACAAAATTAAGGGGGGTCTTTTTGATAAACATTTTTCCTTAGACGTCTCCTTTCGAAGTTACACCCCCCTAGTTGGATCGGTAAAATTAGGTTTTTATTTCATTTCTTAAATTTGGATATAAATGTAGGAGAATGATATTCGGTAGATGTTTTATACTTATTAAAACGTTTCCCATAGTAATATTTTCAATTATCTCCCACCTACACAGGGGGCTGAAAAGTGTGACCCCTGTTGGTTTTTTTATTAGAACTTTTTGGTGGGTTGAAATTTTGCAATTTGAATTTTTTTTTTTAAACTTGATTTATTTAGACTTTTTTATTCTTTAACTTTTTTCGTAAAATCTACAGTTTTTGAGTAAAAAATTATATGAGTGAACATGAACCATCAAATATTCCAATACAAAACGATTCATTTTGACGTTTACGCGGCGATAACGCTAAAACGCCTGTCAATTCTACCCAATATGAACCTAAACATCATGTTCGCTCATTTAATTTTTTACTCAAAAATTGTAGATTTTTACGAAAAAAGTTAAAAAATTAAAAAATCTAAATAAGTAAATCAAACTTTGACAAAAAAAAAATCAAAATTTTAACTCACTAAAAAGTTCTGATAAAAAAATCAACAGAGGTCGCACTTTTCAGTGCCCTGTGAAAGTGGGAGATGATTGAAAATATTACTATGGGAAACCTTTAAATAAGTACTAAACACACCAAATATCATTCTCCTACATTTATTCGAATTTGAGAAATAGAATAAAAACCTAATATTACCGCTCCCCTTTAGGGGGGTGTAACTCCGAAAGGAGACGTCCAAGGAAAAAAATGTATATAATAGAACCCCCTAATTTTTGGATAAGGAATTACCTCCCGATTTTTTTCGCATTATTTAAGAAACATCCTATATGTCATAATTTTTGTAACGTTATATAACGTTATATAACATAACGATTCATTTTTTTAATGCTATTTATAACGTTATGTAACGAAAATCAATAATAAATAACGTTATACAATAACGTAACGATTTAAAACGTTATTCCATCCCTGCCTGTAACAAACATACCGAAAATTTTATTTATTTTTGATTGAGGTAATAAACAAACCAGATATACATATTTAAATAAGTTTAAAACGACCATATAGCTCAACAGCCTATTGTAAAAATTTGCCCATCTTCGTTATATTTTAAACATTTGCTAAATATTGGTGTTGTTACCAATTATTACTTTCAATTTTAACCAATCGCAAAAGAATAACATTCTCCTAATTTCTTGTAAAATTAGATGCAGAAGATTTTCACACAGTTGAAACAGAACCTTAAAACCAGTTTTTTTTAAAATAACTTTCAGGCTCATACAGTCATAATTATCTACCGATAAATGTCATGAAAAGTGCACTTGTGCTTAAAGGGCAGCAAATAAAAAACGCAGAAAACTAAATAATCTTGCTTAGCATGCGAAAAACTTGTCTGCGACGAGCAAGCCATAACAATTACAAAATGTAAAGAATGTGCCTAAATAAATAAATGTTATTTTTTATCCTCATATAGACATTAGTTTTTATTTATTTATTCATCCCTGTAATTATATATTAGCATGTTTAATCAAGGATTGATCATAAATTTCATTTTACTACAGGTGGATAACCGGGTACCCGGTTATTGAGAATGACTACGTGAACTTTGATGTAAGAAAATTTTGGGTTCCAGGACGGGAGAAAATATATAAGAGCATATTTCGCTTAAAAAAAGATAAAATCGTGACGATCTGAGAAGTTTTCAAAAAAATAAATCACTAAAACAATAAAAAATGTCATCAAAAGTGCTTAGTTGGGTACCCGGGTACCCAGTTATTGACATAAGGGTTAAGGGAACCCAAATATGATAAACGAAGTTCTGCTCAAAGGAGCATGGAGCAACATTTATAAAATTATACAATCTTAGTTTATGATGCAGTAGATTTTCAATATAATTACGTAGCATTTGACTACTTTCTTAAAACTATGAGATATACAGACATTTTGTCAATATTCTTATTATAAAGGTTTATGGATGTATTATAAAGTTTTCTAGATACGTACCTACCATCATGGTAGTAACTTAACTCTAAAGTTTACACGATTATTTGTCACCTAACGTCGGCACAAAGTTTGTGCATTTTATATGAACGTCTGAAGTCGAAATACTCTGAAGGTAGGTAGGTACAATAATATAATCTTCTCACTGGTTCGTATCACTTTTAACAAATCAATTACACTCACGTGTCAATACGGTCGTTGTTGTTGTTTTTTTTTAATCTAGAGAATTTGAATAACTTTCCGAGCTGCTTTTTCAATACAAAAAATCAAAAAAGTCTCGAATTTTATCTTTATTTACATTTGTACATGTAGTTAAAAGGGAAATGAGAACCAAGTCTGTTTTATTGTATCGTAACAGTGGTATTGAGTCTCGGACTTCTGAGTATGTGTAGTGATTTTGTACGAAAGAGAGTTTCCTACGATGGAATATCGTCACTGCAGATTAAGGTTTACATGGGGTTAATCCCTGTAGGGTAAGATTTGCAACGAGGCACCAGGTGAGGTGGAAATGACCCGCGGGTACCGTACCGCACGCGACCGCCAACTAAAGTTCAGAAGAGTACATACTCTCAGCTGGTGCGTGTCCCTAATTGCATAGCCTACCGGAGCGGCCCGACGATATTGGCTTAATGAGGGCGAGGCAGCTTCAATTTAGCCCATTTAACTAGCCTATCGTTTCTACGCTGCATCGCTAAAGACTTTAGCGCCAATTAGAGCCCCCACTAACTTACCGACAGAGCCCAAATTGTTGAGCATGCTGCTGCTACAGACGGTCTCCAGTCTGACGCACTGCACTGTTTATTTAATGAGAACTGATTTGATACTGATTGTGAATATGTTGTCCATGTCCTGGAAGCTGCTGGTGGGTAGGGAGCCAATGGAGGCTGGGCCCCTAGAAAGGCGTGGTGAACAAGGTAGGCGTCGCTTACGAGAATCAAAGGCTTCCATTGTTGGCTTAGCTAGTCCCACTCCTGACTCGTCCTGTCTACATCCTGGCTGCTCTTTGCCGTACCTCATCGTCCCTATCCTTTGAACACACGGCTTCAAAAGTTTCCAACAAAGAGATTCTTTTATATTTCTTGATGGAAAATATATTGAAAATAAAAAATTTAATATAGACCCCTCAATTCAAAATGCACGATATTTTTCTTAGACTTGTTCCAGCAATAATAATATCGTCTTACGAATATTAATTTTTACCAGAAGTTACGAAATGCCACTTAAAAACTTTATCAGCATAAATTTAATCGCTTACCTACACATTTTAACAAAAAGCATTCGAGTTCCCTTAGCAACTAAAAGAAATACTTTTAATTGGGATAACTTTATCTTTCCTGCATGGGAAAATTCGTACAGAAATTAACATAATAAAAAATCGTAAATCAACACATTACTTTTTTTAAATAAAAAGTTTGCAGCAAAAGCTTTGTTATCCGTCGTGTATAATGACCAGAGGATATCTAAATAAAACCAAAGGATTATGGTTTATGGTACAAGTAAACAATAATTCTAAAAAATTGCTTAATTTAAACCATTCTATTTACATGACTACACGTCATATTTAACAAAAAGATAAAAACAAAGCTCATTCTCAACGAGCCACTAGAAAGAATTATCACCCTTGAAAACTTAACTGTTATTGTATTAAATATGTTCTTATCGACTCAAAAAAATATTTTAAGATCGTTAATATTAAAACCAAATAATAAATATTTTTATATAAAATTAACAGTGTCACATAAGGATACAAAAAAAGTATGTTGTAAAATCAGTAATATATTATCTACCTAAATGGACTTAAGTTGGCTATTCGGTTCCTATGTGACAGTTACATTTAAATAAGTTCTGTAATTCATCTTGCTATACAATTCTTTGTGACCAATTTAGAGAAATAAATTTATTTATCGTTATTAAAAGATCATTACAAAAGCACTAAAAAATATCAAAGAAATAATTATATAATGTGAGATTTTCTATATTTCTGTGTACAAATCTGAAAGCTTATTCGCCTGATTTACTGTTAGATATGTTCCTAAAGTGTTCATTCATGATGTGGCAACAAAGTTTAATTAAAACTAATGAACATGGCAAAGGAAATGCTGTCTAAAGCATTCCGACGATTTCAAAGAACGCCGTACATAGCTAAAACGCCAGTAAAACCTTTACCGTTTACATGAATTGTTTGAACATCGCTTTTGTCGCTCAAAACACTGCGCGAATAGGTCAATAATGAAGTGAGGCTCGCGGGAGAGATTGGCGTGATCGAGCCGTTCTGGGATCAAGCCTCCCCCGCCCTTCGCCCCCCACAAGCACTGTAAGGAAGCATCCAGACCTTCCTTATCACCCCAGTAGGAGGATATTGGCGATCAAGAGACTTATTGGCGGGATTGCTGTACTATCATGTCTGTTAAATTAAATTTCTTCAGACGTTTAGGACCCGACTGTTTCAATCGATGAAACGAGAGAGTGAAAATTTGTATAAAGCTTATTGCATGCACAAACTATCATTTCGATTCGATTAAACCAGTTTTAATTATTTTTGAACTAATAAGTATACACCCTTTTATGTTATTACATTATTTGAAGTACAATTGGGTTGTATAAAACAATATGCTAAATATTGATTACTCGGTCAATACCTCAATGATTATTAGTTTCTATTTATATTAATAGATGAAGGATGAAGTAGTCTTTTTCTTAGCACGTGTTATAGTATTGTGTTGATCAAGCCATTTGTAAAATTAATTTTGTCCATTTTATTCCAAAAAAATCATACCTACTGTTTATGTGGTTTCCTGACTACGTATCAATCAATATCGACTTTTATTGGATCCTACGGAAGCGCATCTGAACTAATTCAAATCACACATCATCGCTATTACGTCCAGTAAATTCTGATTTACGAATTTAATCGTTCCCAGTGATTCATCGCAAGGCAGGGAAATCGCAGTGCAAGATATTTTTGGTCATAAAATCCATGCAAAAATTGCAAATGAAATCCTGCCCTGCTCCACACAATTGGGTGCCGCTCAGTCACGCATTCCGGTGTCAATCAATTTGTTCCGTAAGAGAGCCGTTACATCACTAGCTCAGTATTTACCAAATAGTGTTCCGCAAAAGCGAGGAACCATGGGATTCAGTGAAACGAAAGTAAAGATTTCACCAAAAATTTAAATTTAAAAATTTTATGACTTAAAAAATATATGCAGTAGGTTTTCGTTAAGTGTGAGGCACATCGAAGCCCGAATACTTCGTTCAAATTCAGCGACTGCCTAATTCGGGTATCTATACGATATTGTCCGTACGTAAAAAATGTAAAAAAAGGAGCTGTTAGTTTTTCATTTACTAAGTAATAAATTTGATAATATTAGATATTATGTAAAATTACATTAGAGATATGTTATGTTTTGTATATTACCCAAAAAAATAATACCATACCTAGTCAAACTTGGAAATAACTGCTCTGGTGAGTAAAGACATTTTGTGCGGAGCGTTAGAACTTTAAATGCATAATTTTAAGAAACCTCGATTTACACGTAAAAATGGTAAACTTACATCTTCATTACAAAAAATGTCGAAAATTTGTAAGGAATAAATAAAATTATAACTTTCTTGTTTTTATCTTTCAATTGTTTCAAAATTACCGCTGTCTACCTTTAAAGCCTACTCGAAAATATTAGGTTGCCCTAATAATTTACAATAATATCGAGACAAAATAATAAAAAATTAACAAAAATCGAATGGTATCATAAAAAAAACTGTTCTCTTCATAAACACCAGACAGGAGGTGCTCAGTATTTTTATTTGCACCCTGTTTTTTCGAACATTGGCCTAAATAATCCTATTGCCTTAAGTTTACAAACTTTTAATAATCTACCATCTACCTGAATATTTAAGAAATATGGATAAGGAGAGAAGATTTGTAAAACACTTAAAGGAGCATTTTTCTTTCATATAGTTATGCTAAAGTGTTTTTGGTACTGGAAAGTGCTTTATTTATTAATCTGTTATTTCTGTTTTTTATTTCTATCTTAAAATTTAAGTTAACATAATATTTCTCATCATAACATAACATAATACCACTTATACGCAAATAAAAAAATTTAATTGTTGGACGGTTTCTTTTTTATCTTGTAACAACTTCGGTACCAGCGTAAGCTGTTTTGAAGTTGATAATCATAGCATTGTTTTTGTCGATATAATGTAGCTATATTCTATTCTGTAATTTGTAATATCTTTATGTATGGGTAGCTATGTTTATTGTATTATAATAATATTTAAATAAATTTTTAATTTAAAAAAAAAAACAGTTTTAGGTAACCTATAAAACAAGGTTAATGTTTTCGAAAGACAATCAAATTTTCTACAAGACTTTTAAAAACATATAAGGTGTTGTATTTAAGCAAATTGAGTTATCAATGTTTAAAGATTTACAAGTTTGACCAAACGTAAAAAAACACCCTCTATAATATTTTTAAACTAACGCATGTGTTAATTAATCTATTGTTAATTTAATTATTAAACGAAATTTTACTGCCTTTTCAAAGAACTTAAATGTTGAAGAAAATTTGAAGTGCTGTATCGCTAAAAATTTTCATAAAAATGTAAATTTTAAGAAAACGATTGACTTTAGACCCATATAACCTATTACATTGTTAAAGTAAATTATAATAGGTATATAAAAATGTAAAAATATACAGAGTGTTTCGATTAAAATTTCAAAGTTTGAGTCCGTTTCCGGTTACCGGAAGTCGTATTGCAACCTTAATATTTTTATCGAATACGAAAAATATACCATAACGCTTAAAATTTCATTGTAGTATCTTTAATGATGTTTTGGATATTTTTCTGTTTCCATACTTCTGCACATCACTGTATATAGCAAATTATAAATTTACATGGCATTTATTAAATGTTCTAAAAACAATTTGCATTAAAAAAATTCGTTGTATGTCTAACCTTCGTATATACAGAGTGTAGACTTAGACCACGCAACATAGCAATTTCAATGGTAATATTTTAAAAGTCGTATAGGTATTATCTCCCCTAATTATTTTAGAAAAAAAGTATAAATAGGTTTTTTGTAGAGAAAAAACTCTGTATCCATAAATATAATCAATATTAGTTTGAGTGTTATTAGGACGGGCAGTTGTATAGCATAATTCCAAGGCACTACAGATTTTTATGAAAACGCGGTTTTTAATTTACTTAATTTTCAGTTACTGTAAAACTAAAAATTAATATTGATTAGGTACATTTATGGAAGAATAATTTTTTTCTCTACGAAAAACCTATTTGCACTTTTTTTCTAAAATATCATAATTAGGGGAGATAATATACGACTTTTGAAATTTTACCATTAAAATTGCTATGTTACATGATCCAAGTCTACACCCTGTATGTGCAATAGTGTATTATTTAAAATTATGGATGTAATCATTATTTTTGTTATTTCCTAAGCTTAAACTGTATTTTGCGAAATACCTATAGGTACGTTATTTTTAATATTGGGAAATACATTGTGTCTCTGAAACTATTCATACGAAAGTATTTAGTTTGGAATAGGTTTGTATTGGTTATTCCGTGAATTCATTGCCCATCATGATCGAACAGACTAATTTACCGATAATGGTACAGTGAATGATCAAAGGTAAAATTTCTCTGAACAATAAAGTCAGGTATGACTACTATGGGGAATGTGTTGTTGAATATTAACCAATTGAACTGCACATATCGCTATCAAATATTCCAATATAATATGACAAAAAATAATGTTCAGTATGACCGTATCCGTATAGCTAAAATAAGTACTTAATTAATCTTTTTTTAATAATAAAGTCGACATTGATGTACTGGACAAGTGTGAAATGAGGTCCATCCTCTTTTGTTCTTTAAGTCTTAATCGAAAGCAGGGGGAGTTGAAAGTCTAGGCGGGCCGGATTTAAAATAAAAGATTAATTATTAATAATTAATTTAAAAAATGGATTAATAAAACTTAGGCATAACTAAACAAACAATTCGTTTTTTAATTATAAAATAAACTCAATATACTCAAGAACAAAATAATTTTGTTTTTGCTAAATTAAATAGGTAGGTATTCTCAAAATTAGGATTAACCACTACTAGTCATCATCAAGTAGGTATGTTTCGAAATAGCGCTAATGAAAACTATGTAATTGTTTCTTCGATGTCTAAATTACTCTATCGATATTTGGTGTCCAATTTGAAACACCAATTTTTAAAAAAATGTTCAAATGATCGTTGATCGTTCTTGGGCGGATTTTTGATTTAATTTGTTTCATTCTCAACAATGTTGTTGGCAGATTAAGTACTGCCTATTACAGAAATAATTTTTCTTGCGAAACTTTTGATGTTGCTGTATAGGTAATTATTTTCTGACAACAAAGAATCAAGTTTTTACATTTAAACAATGATTTTTCCGTATATTGTTTGATTGCATATCTGTCAATTTTAATTGCATACTCGCATCAGTCATTAGCATTAATGGCGAATGGATTTTGAATTGTATTAAATAGTTTTTCTTATCTGTTACAGTCTTGGAAACGTCCGCTTAACTCATTTTGTAACAACGCAATTTTATCAACGCAGTTTTAAAAAAAAAATATTATTCGACATGTTTCCACAAATAATCACAAAACGGAAACTGTGAAAAAAATGTTGCAATTGTTTCTTAAAAAGTTCTAAATTTGTTTGAAATGACTTCAGATCAAAAACAATTTCATGTACGAGTTTTCCTTGTAGATTTACATGGAGACAATTGATATCTTCAGTCGTATCAGTTAGAAATGCCAGATCCTACAACCAACCGGGTTCCGAAAGTTCTTGAACGGGCTTCAATTTTCCGTCACAAATAAATCTATTTCATTGCGAAGCTCGAAAAATCGTGTTAGCACTTTGCCGCGACTTAACCACCGTACTTCGCTGTAGTACATGAAATCACCTTACTCAGATTCAACATCCTCCAGAAAACTTAAGCTTAAGCTCACAATGATTTAATCCAGCCTTTCTTGAAAAACGGCCGCGGGCCCGATGAAAACCCTTCGCGGGTCGAATTTGGCCCGTAGGCCTTAGTTTGGGGACCCTGGAGCTAAACAAACGCACATCGTCGAAGATGGTGGTTCCAAATAGAACATTCTTTGTATTTTTACATTATTGAAAAGAGAAAACTGTTTTT
The DNA here is from genome assembly GCA_947652605.1 of Elmis aenea. Lineage (NCBI taxonomy): Eukaryota > Metazoa > Arthropoda > Insecta > Coleoptera > Elmidae > Elmis > Elmis aenea. The sequence goes on along the minus strand of OX393578.1, from coordinate 37,195,726 downwards.
GAATACTTTAAAACGTCTTATATATTTTTGATCGACGTTTATTTTTTCATTAATTATGATGTGGATGATTTTTTTAATTTGACAATTTTTTAAATGACTTTAATTATTACAAAAAAATATATATAGATACAGGGTAGGATTCAAAAGTAATGAGCCTTTGTTCAAAAAGACAAATTTATTTAGCAAATCGGTACAACTAGGTAATAGTCTTCAAAATAGGCACCTCCTGCATCAATACACTTTTGTAGGCGGCTTTTCCATGACTCGAAGGCGTCCACGTAGGCCTGTTCCGGGATGGCTGCAAGGGCTGCCTTGACATTTGCTTGGATGTCCTCGATCGAGTCGAAGCGTTTTCCTTTCAGCGCTGATTTTAAGCGCGGAAACAAGACGAAGTCAGGAGGCGACACGTCCGGACTGTAGGGAGGCTGGGGGACCACCGAAATGTTCACCCGGGCCAGGTAGACGCTCGCGATGAAGGTGGTGTGGCTGGGCGCGTTATCGTGGTGAAGCTTCCAGCTGTCCTTGATGTCCCTTCGCTTGCGCGCGACGCTTCTTTTCAGCCTTTTCAGGACTTCCAAGTAGTAAGCAGCATTCATGGTCTGTCCGGGCGGAACAAACTCGTAGTGGACGATCCCCACTCCGAAGAAGGCGATGAGCATGGTCTTCGTCTTCGTGTAACGCACCACCGTACAGGGGTTCCCGTCAAGGCTGATCCTACCGCTCCGAAAGCTCTGAGGCAACCCAGCTACGTTGCGTTGTGAAGCCAACACCCACCATCACCGTCGCTGGCAAGTGCAGCGCGCGGCGAGGTACGCTCTAGAGATTCTGAGTCTCGACAATTTTTAAAGTCCCGGGACTCGAGACTTTTTTCATCAAAGTCCCGGGAATTCTCGGGACTTCGAGACTTTTGCGAATTTTATTTACATACTAAAAAATAGTGGTTTGTTTAACCCGTCAAAAATGACGGAAGATTTTATAAGGTACAAGAAAAATTATGATATATTCATGTAGGTACTCAAAATTCATCGACCATTTTCACTGTAAGAAATAAGTTTTTTGACAGTGACATTGTTTCTGAAAGCACCCGCTACATTCTTAAAATTGCTTCTTTGCACGTATCGTGATCGTGAATCGGCCGTTACAGTTGACAGAATATTTTTTCTAAATTAAACCAAATTCACGGATTTTGTTTTTGAAGCATTTATTTTATAAATAAAGTATAGTAGTAGGAGTAGTATTATTATTTTTAATTAAGTCTACATTCTACAGTAAATAAAGTACATATTTCCAAGTAAATGCCTATTTTAAATAAACAATTTTCATTAAACTTTAAAACATAACAAGCATAAGTAAAATATATTTTTACTAATAAATTTATCAATTATCCTTTAGCTTTAAAGCAGACAAGATATAAACATAAATAATTAAATATGGCAGGCAAAAAATTTAAATAAAGAAGTAAATACTGATTGTTAGTATAGATAAACTATAAACATAAAAAATTATGAAACAAAATATTTTTGCTAAACTCGTGGCAGTAAAATTTGTTTAAAAATAAAAAGTATAAAAAATTCATTTCAGTGTTCTGTAACATTTAGTCTCGTCTCGAGTCTCGAACTAAATGTCCCGGGACTCGAGACTAAGAAAGTCCCGGGAATTTCCCGAGACGTAAGTCCCGGGAATTCCCGGGACAGAATCCCTAGTACGCTCGCGTCAGAATAAAATGAGGCTCATTACTTTTGAATCCTACCCTGTATATATATCAATTTTTTAATGGCATGACGGATTACTATTTTAATATAGAAAATACTACCAAAAAGTTAATTTGAAAATGTATTAACATATCCTACAAATCGAAGAGCACTGCATCTCAATGCAATAAAACCAAGTGCTTTTTTAAAATTGTTCTTAAAACTTTAATTTGATCAATTTTACTTTTCGTATTTGTGTCATTGGTAATAAAAAAAGTAGTTTATATAAAGTGTTATACCTATACTAAATCTGAAAAATTAATATCTTGTTAGGTTATTGCGATTGTTGAAACATAAGTTTGCAAAAAAAATATTTTTGTTTTTAGAGTAAGTATTCGTAATACTATTTTATAAGGAGGTTGTTTTATTTTCAACAAAATTTAAAGATGTTCAGCATATTTCATTGACAATAACAAAGTTAGAGTCATTATCGCAAAAACCGGAATAGATTTTAAAGTATTGATTAGGCACATTAATCGGGTTTTACAAATACATAACAGATGCATATAAAAAATTCAGGTTTAAAGTAGATATTAAAGAAAAAAGTTACGCTTATTTTGTTAACATCGAATATAATATAAGAATGTTTGTATAGGGTGATTCAGTTTAACTGTCGCACCCCTACAACTTTTTAATTATTGAAAATAACCCCAACAAACCTCACATTTTTGGAAACGGCGACAAATTCTCTATTAAGTGATGTGCATTTGTTATCTCTACGATAACGTATGTCAAATCCGCGATAGGCGACTGTTTTTTTTTTTAACTACATAGTATCCCTCTTTTTGTTGATTCGGGTAGAGTATTTAATTCTGAATACGACCATGTTTTAAAAAATTATGAATAGGTACATAAGAAAAATTTCGAGAAAAACCTGTTCAAAGTTTATTCAAATTATAGCAAACAGTATATTTAACATAACAAAAAACGATCAAAGCTTAAAAATTATAGGTAGGTACTATAACAATCAATGGAATGTATTAAAAATTAATTTTTAATAAAAATAAAAGCAAATAATAAACGTTGACATGGAAAATGTCTTCAAGCAGTTACAAATAGAGGACAAATGATACAATCTTGGTTTCCGGGTTTGGAACCGCGTCTTCTATATTTATAAGTAGTTGACGTTTCGACCATTGTGTCTTAGTCTTTTTCAAAACGACTAATTTGTGAGGGATGTTGCTGGGTTTATATATCCAGCTTGTGGAGGCGTGGCGTTCCGCTTGATGGATTTGTTCTGCCTCAGTGATTTTGTGATGACTGGTTTCCAGATGTTTGGGAGTTGTATGCCAGTGTCTCTGTTGTAGTTGTTTGGGTTCTTGATGATTTCCAATGATTCTGGATATAATCTTGGCCAGAAATGGTTTGCGCGGGCCAGTAGTTTTGTTTCTCTGAAGAGGATGTTGTGTCCTGTTTCCTGTACCCTGGGCGTGTTCTGCTACCGCTGATTTATCTACTTGTTTTCTTGTTGTTCGTCCTTCGTGTTCTTTGAGACGCGTTTGTATACTCCTGCCAGTTTGTCCTATGTATACTTTTCCACAGGAGCAAGGTATGCTATATATTCCCGCGTCGTGAAGTCCTGTGTCGTGTGTTCTTCTTAATTTATTCGAGAGCTTCAAAGGAGCGTTGAAAACGGTTTTGATTTTATGTTTTTGTAGAAGCTTTGATATTTTGTTTGTCACTCCGCTGATGTAGGGCAAGTAAGTCGTAGCGATGTATTCTTTCTTTTCTTTTCCTTCTTTTGGCGTGGCATGTTTTTGTATGGTACGAAGGACAAATGGTTTTGGAAGCGGGGGGCGGTCACTTTGAATACATTAAAGTCTAATTTTTTGTGTATTGGTCGGATTCAGAATTAAATTCTCTATCCGAATCAACAAAAACATGTATACTATGTTATTTAAAAAAAACAGTTGCCTATCGCTGATTTGACATACGCCATGGTAGAGATAACAAATGCACATCACTTACCTAATACAGAATTTGTCACCGTTTCCAAAAATATAAGGTTTGTTGGGGTTAGTTTCAATAATTAAAAAGTTATACGGTTGCGACAGTCAAACTGAATCACCCGGTGATGTAAAGTTAAAAAAAAAATATTACACCTACTCTGATTATTTAAGACAAGCTTCAAAATTATTTTTTGTGATCGCTTAGAAAATTGTCGTATTTCAACTTTTTAAATAATTTATTAATTTCGTGCGTTTTTTACAATTATTTGACATGAGTAGATACTATTGGATTAAAATTGTATTCGCCTGCATAAGATGAAATTTAAAGGTACTTCGGCTCACTTTTACAATACTGTAGAATTCTCAGCTACTTAATAAAACGATTTTTAATTTCGCCCGTTTTTTATTACCCACTTGCAATAAATTGATATTGCAAACTGAATCCCAAAACTTCGAGTTGGTTTTAAAGAGCGGACGGGTGGGTTGCCAGGAGACAATCGGTAGATTGTAGAGAATTGAGCTCCCGAGTCTGGGCAAATATCAAAGGACCTGAAATGCCTGTGGAATGCAACTCATAAACCGGTGCACTCGGAGATAATAGGAAAATATTTTACCCACTTATTGCGATGGTTACGACTACATTTCCACGTAATATTACATTTAAAATTTAAATATAACTGGATCGTTCCGTTTATATTGTTATTTATAATATGAATAAAAGATAATTTTGGTTGTGTGCGATAAGACAAGGGGGTCATTAATTTATTAATTTTAATAAAATTATATTACATTTAAATGTTTCTAAAGCCCGTGTGACACGGTATAGTTTTCTATATAGAAAACGATATAGAATATCTTGTATTGTTTTTCTTGTATAGATTTCAATATAGAATTCCAAACGTTTAAAACTGTGTGTGACACGGAGACATATTTTATATACAATTTACTAACCATGCACATGCGCCTAAACAGTATAAACACAGATGAGGCCCAAACAGAATGCGAGTTTCGGGTTTTGAGTTTTGGATTTTGAGTATTGATGGTAGAAGTACAGATTTCAAAGAAAGAATTGGTGGGGTGGTAGTGGCATATGGCTCGAATGAGAATGCGGCAGAAGAGGATAAGAGTAGTGGTATACTACGGTTCCTGCGACAGTTCGATGGCATATTCATCCGGAGCTTACTATGATCGATGTTTGAAGGTCGAGAAGAAGTCTTTCAAGGTCGTCGACAATGACCGGGGGGTGGTTGCTGAAGGAGTCTTTGAAATGTTTGAGGGTGTGGTTTTTGGGGTTGCAGAAGAAGTCTTTCAAGGTCGTCGACAATGACCAAGAGGTGGTTGCTGAAGGAGTCTTTGAAATGTTTGAGGGTGTGGTTTTTGGGGTTGCCGAAGAAGTCTTTCAAGGTCGTCGACCATGACCAGGGGGTGGTTGCTGGAGGAGTCTTTGAAATGTTTGAGGGTGTGGTTTTTGGGGTTGCCGAAGAAGTCTTTTAAGGTCGTCGACAATGACCAGAGGGTGGTTGCTGAAGGAGTCTTTGAAATTTTGAGGGTGTGGTTTTTGGGGTTGCCGAAGAAGTCTTTTAAGGTCGTCGACAATGACCTTGAAAGACTTCTTCGGCAACCCCTAAAAACACACCCTCAAACATTTCAAAGACTCCTTCAGCAACCACCCTCTGGTCATTGTCGACGACCTTGAAAGACTTCTTCTCGACCTTCAAACATCGATCATAGTAAGCTCCGGATGAATATGCCATCGAACTGTCGCAGGAACCGTAGTATACCACTACTGTTATCCTCTTCTGCCGCATTCTCATTCGAGCTATATGCCACTACCACCCCTATCAATTATTTCTTTGTAATATGTACTTCTACCTTCTACCTATATGCACTCCCTCTAAAACAAGGTATTTATCCCTTGTAATTGCCATTTTAAACAATAACATCATCCTACTTCGGATTACCAAGAATTAACTGTTAGCAGGAATTTCTATTGCTTATATTTCCTTTAGCTGCAGATGTTCAAAATCAGCCGCTATTATTCACGAACTGAATGCGCATCTGTAGCACGCCGTTTCTATATCAAAACTTACATGGAAATAGAACAAGTCGTATAGTATTTTCTGTACAAGAAACTATATAGAATTTTGTACGAAAATCCTGTATGACACGATATAAGATTTTCAATATAGTATTTGGTATAGTTTTCTTTATAGAAAACTATACCGTGTCACACGGGCTTAAGAACTATAAGGGATTAAAAATAAATAACTGTCATTACTTTAACAATAAATATGTAACATGAAATAAAGCGGCGAAGCAAGTTCATTTTTTTTTTAAATTTTTGCCAATGGTAGTGGATTTTGAAACTACAGCTTAGCAGGCTTAAGCTATTATTAATTGTTTTCCCTTTAGTGACGGTTATAAAGTCTCCATATGACATAATAATTTAAAAAAATAAAATTAAAAACTTGTTTATAATAATTAAGTAAGACAACATTCCTACCTCACACTACCTTCTTTTTTAACCTTTTGTGGGCATATTATTAATTAGCTGCATTTGTTATTCTTAAAGATGTAACAAATTTTACAAACACAGTTTTAAAACATGTTTTAAGACGAAAGTAATTTTTTGCAAAAAAATAATATTGCAGTTATTCATCGTACAAGCTATAATTTTTTGATGCTTCCATTTTTAATGAACCTCTACATTGTATAATTTTTTTCGTTGATAATAAAGCTATCGGCTAACACATAATAAAATATATAAACTGAGATACCCATACAAATTAATAAATAGTTGTATATTTAAATGGCTTATTTAAAATATAAATGAACCTATACAGTCTGTTCTACAAAATGGGCCCAAGAGTTTTATGGCGAAAGCGCATATATTCTCCAACTTCTGTCGCAGTAAGGTTATGCAAGTCAATAGAGGCTACATTTTAAAAATATTTCCAAACATACAGGGTGCTCCAAAAAAGAGTGGCTTATCAAAGTTATACTTTTTCTTATGGAACACCCTATATATTTTTACATTTTTGGATTCCTCTTTAAATTTAATTCAAAAAATGTAAAAGGTTATATGGCTCTAAAGTCAACCATTCTTGTGAAAATTGCATTTTCATGAAAATACAGTATACTTTCAAAAATTTTCAACATTTGAAAACTTTGACAAGTCTGAAGAAATTCGCTTGGAGATAAGATTGACAATAGATTATGTAACACTTTGGACCACCTACATTTTTAAAATATTGTACAGGGCGTTTTTTACGCTTGGTCAAACTTGTGAAACTTTAAACATAGATAACTCATTTTTTTTAAATACAACACCCTATATTTTTTTACACCGTCTTATAGAAAATTTAATTCTCTTTCGAAAACATTCAGGCTGTTTTTTAACTAAAATTGACATTTTCCGAGATATCGCGATTTTATTGTTAATTATTAGGGCAAAGTAATATTTTCAAGTAGGCTATGAAGGTAGACCGGTAATTTGAAACAATTGAAAGAAAAAACAAGACACTTATAATTTTATCGTTTGACTACACACTTTTGACATATTTTTATAGGAAAGTTGTAGTTTTACCATACTTACGTTTAAATAGAGATTTTTTAAAATTATTTATGCATTTATTGATTGGACCAGTTTTATAAGATAATTACTAAATCCTATAAACCATTTTTTGTCTATTTACGATACGATTCTACGACACTACCGAAAACAGTACCAATCAGGTTTTTTTTAAAATGTAAAATTAGACAAATCAGTATTACTTTTTTTTTAAAATCAGCGTTCCGTTCTCGTACCTAATACATTATCAATCGGTTTTTAGGACTTGGCAAACGATCAAACTCAATTATATGAAAAATATTGTGGCCCTGATGAGAAACCTATATTTAAACGTAAAAATGGTAAATCAACAACTTTCTTATAAAAATATGTCAAAAGTGTGTAGTCAAACTATAAAATTATAAGTGTCTTGTTTTTTCTTTCAATTGTTTCAAATTACCGCTGTCTACCTTCATAGCCTACTTGAAAATATTACTTTGCCCTAATAATTAACAATAAAATCGCAATATCTCGGAAAATATCAATTTTAAGTGAAAAACAGCCTTAATGTTTTCGAAAGAGAATTACATTTTCTATAAGACGGTGTAAAAAAATATAGGGTGTTGTATTTAAAAAAAATGAGATCGATGTTTAAAATTTCACAAGTTTGACCAAGCGTAAAAAACGCCCTGTTTAATATTTTAATAATGTAGGTGGTGCAAAGTGTTACATAATCTATTATCAATCTTATCTTTAAGCAAATTTCTTTAGACCTTTCAAAGTTTTTAAATGTCGAAAATTTTTGAAAATACTGTATTTTCATGAAAATGCAATTTTCACGAGAACGGTTGACTTTAGACCCGTATAACCTCTTACATTTTTTGAATTAAATTTAAAGAGGAATCCAAAAATGTAAAAATATACAGGGTGTTCCATAAGAAAAAGTATAACTTTGATAAGCCACTCTTTTTTGGAGCACCCTGTATGTTTGAAAATATTTTTAAAATGTAGGCTCTATTGACTTGCATAACCTTACTGCAACAGAAGTTGGAGAATATATGCGGTTTCGCCATAAAACTCTTGGGCCCATTTTGTAGAACAGACTGTATAATATCGATTCATGATCTTAAAGTACTTACAACTTTTTGAAAAGATATCTTGGTCATTAGATTTTTAAGTAAATTTACATATTTTTGCGTATTTGTTATTTAGGTACTTATGGTTATAAAAACCTCAATGTTTACTTCCGTTCAAGTACAGCAAAATATTCATGTAAGTAAAAAGAACATTTAAGGGTGCAAAAACCAAAGTTGCATTAGGTAGAAATTATAGCAAATTAGTGTTAACTAGTGCTAACATCAGATTAAAGTTCATATAATAAGTTAACTAGTAAGATAAAATACATAGGAAATCGAAATATTGGTGAATTTAAGTTGATATGTAAACAGAAATGCATATGTTTTTAATTAAGTAAGCCACAAGGAAAGAGAAAAACAAGAAATAATTTTCAAAATTTAATGCAATAACTCTTACTTATGTAATTCTAAAGTCTATCTAACCTATGAAGGTGTAAGGCAAGACAATAACTCTGTTATGTTAAATTTGTTTTATTTAAATCAATATTGACTCCTATAACACCCTACTTTTATTTATTTTTTTAAATCAAATGAGCAACAGACCTTTTACTTTTTAAGAACTTAATTCGCTTAAAAATAAACCTTGGAAATGTGGATATTATTACATTTAACAAGGGTTAAAAGTACAATGTAATGAAACTTTTTAAATTGTAAAACTAAAATAAGTGCAAAACATTCAATTGGAATGAAATGAATTGTGAACGTAGAAATGAACTATTTTAGTTTTAAATATTGTGAATATTGTGAATATACTTCCTTTTACACGTTGAACATGATTTAGTCAAAATTAATTTACAAAACCTAGTATGAATTTTTTTTCACAGACGAATCAATACCTTACAAATAATAAAAAGTCTTAGTTTAGTAATCTAGATAGCAGACATAAAATTAATATTTAAAATTAAATTTTAAACGGTTTTTTTGTATTCCCCTTTGTTTCTTCATTGTATATTATTTTGTGCGTTGAATTATCATAACTTCATTAAAGTAAAAACTTTATTATTTTAAACAAAAAATGTGTCAAAAAAGTGTTCTTAAGCAAATTCCCATATAGTCGTAAAATTCAGAACTTTTTGACTTTACATAGTCTACTACTATACAAGAATGCAAATACATACAGGGTGGTCCACTTTTTTATAGCAGGACTTTAACAGTCGATACAAAAACTTATTTTAAAGCGAATATTTCAAATCAACATTGGTCCATAAACGCTTTATTTTAAAGATACAGGGTGTTGAAATTTTCGAAAAAATATCGATAAATTTTTAACCGTTTCCCAACCAGTAGATATATTTAAACCAAATTTGGTATACAGAACCACCTTAAAGGTTACCAGGTTACCACATTCGGTAAGAATGTCAAGCCCCACAAGCAATTTGTGGCGGAGTTGTGGGGATTCAGTATCAGTAAATTTAATAACAAACCAGTACGGCCCTGTTTAAAATTAAAGTCGAACCAATTTTTGGATAGAGCATTTTATTCTAAACAAAAAAAGTTTCTTGAGTTTTCCTTGTATTTGCCGCCGTTTGCCGCGAAATTTGATTTATTGTACTATTCTCGCGAAAATTTACTCATAGATTCGATCTAAAAATATCGCTGATATTCGAAATAAAGAAGTAGTTACCGATTTTTGCAGTTTTTAATAACAGAACATGCTAATAATGAGGGTATAAGTTTCGCTAAATTGGCGATGAATGAGCATTTACACAGCAATTTGAAAATTTCTGCTTTTCGCGGTATTTTTAGATGGAATTTATAAGCTAATCTTTCGCGAGAATAGTAAAATAAATCAAATTTCACGCCCAACGGTTGTAGATACGAAGAAAAGTCAAGAAACTTTTTTTGTTTAGAATAAAATGTTCTACCCAAAAACAACTTCGAGTTTGATTTTAAACAGGGCCGTACTGGTTTTTTATTAAATTTATTGATACTGAACCCCCCACGTCCGTCACTGGTTGCTTGTGGGGCTTGACATTCTTACCGAATGTGGTAACCTGTAAGGTGGTGCTGTATACCAAATTTGGTTTAAATATATCTACTGGTTGGAAAACGGTTAAAAATTATCGATATTTTTTCGAAAATTTCAACACCCTGTATTTTTAAAATGAAGCGTTTATTGACCAACATTGATAGGAAATATTCGCTTTAAAACAGGGACTGAGAACGGAACGAAAACGAAAACGTTAAACGAAATTAACCGAAATTTTTTTAAGAACGAAAACGAAACCGAAAACGAAATTAATATTTTTCGTTCAAGAACGAAAACGAAATAAATATTTTCCAAAACCGGTTTTAACCGGTTTTGTCGCTATTTCAATTTTATTTGTTAAACACAAACGCGAATTTACCTTCTGTGCTGGGGAGACTCCACGAGGCAGTAAAAAATCTCACTTGAAATAAGTGAGCTACACTTTTCTCCATACATTTACGTGAATATGTATTAACAACTTTATTGTTTATACTTGCAATTTCGTGTAACACAATTAACGGTACAGATATTCTCTATTTCTAATTTGTTTTTTAGATCATCAATATAGAATATACACTTGATTGGATATATACTCGTATTATCAATGTGTAGTATGTTTTATTTGCGTTTAGACATAATAATAGTAAAATTTATTCTTACTTCGAAAAGGACTAATGTAAAAGAAAATTTATTGGAAGATGTGTTGCTAGTAAGTTTTAACGGAATGTGAAAATGTATATTGTGTGGTATGTACAAACTATACAGTTAAAGTATATTTCAAGTTAATATAAGTTTTTTTTTAATATCTTTTTTATTTATAACATTTAGTAAATTATCCACTTGAATTCATTCTTTTGTCTTTTTAAATAATTACAGCAGGATCTTATTTAATTCAAATGCATAGATTTTTAGTACTAAAACAAATTTAAAATAGCACTTGATATATTTTCATATTTTTAGATAAAGATCGTGTGTCTAATTTAACCTAATCACGTTGTATTTTTGCACCTTACGAGTGTTAAACTTACTAAAATGGTTAAATGTTAATGTGTTTAACGATTTGGTAAATTTAATATGGCAATGGTTCACCAGTCTAAAATATGCTGTCCGTGAGCATCAAACACCATCGTCATCGCTTATATTTTAGTTGTGACGCAAACATTATTATCGTATTTATAGAGGGTTGTGGTGACTAGAAAAAAAAATTGATTTTTTGACGACAAAAAAATATTGTAAAACCGGTTTTAACCGTTATTATTTCGGTTCACTAAAACGAAAAAAGAATTTTTTCGGTTAGAACGAAAAGAACGAAAACGATATATTTCGTTTTCGTTCCGAACCGAAACGAACGGAATTGTTTTCGTTTTTAGTCCCTGCTTTAAAATAAGTTTTTGTATCGACTGTTAAAGTCCTGCTACAAAAAAGTGGATCACCCTGTACAATTAATCATTTGAAAACCTTGTGATCAACATTTTGACATTAAGAGACAATCTAACTTACCTAATAAGACAGTTACTTAAAAAATGTGTTTTAACCATTTTAGTAAAATCAGCACAATGTGGAATGGTCATTTGCTACGAATACAAATTTTTGAGATCACAAATAATATAAAAATTACTAAAATGGGACATTTAAGTTGACTTAAATATTCATTGTTAATTTGGAAAAATAATAATTTTAAGTTCACGAATATAATTTAATGTTTGGATGTAATTTTTTCTGTAGTTTAATCTCAATTACAAATAAACATCGCTTAAAGTTAAAAACAAAAGTTAAACGGTAATTAAGTTCACGTGTTCGTAGTATTATTTTTAAGAACAGCTCATCGATCAGTATTTTTCAAGTATTCAAACAAATCCTGAAGTAGCAACAAGGTGCAACGTGTTAAAGTGTTACATAATCTTTTAATTAAGAAATCGTTGTTAATATATGTGAAACGAATTCCACTTATCGTGAAGGCCGTCGTTGTTGCTAAACGACTAATTAGAATATCTCATCTAAAATAAGATGAAACACAACAAACCGTACAACAAACACGTGGTGTTTTCACACGACCATACCAATTTTGATACTTACCAGATGTGACACTCACCTAATCCACAAACATTTCACCAATTTGAAAACAATCATTTATGTATCAAGTTACATCTCGCTCGATAATTATTTGCGTTTCTTCTTCGACTCTTCATTCTAGAAATTGTTTATTCTTTAAATTCAGATGTAACTATGTCTTAAATAGCTAATTAAAAGTACCTTTATAGGTACTACAGGCGACAAATTGATTACAATTAATTTTGCTTTGCTTAGTACAAATAAACAAATTTTTTTTAAGTCAAACAGCTTACAAAGTTAAATTTATTTTTTTTCAATTCCTTATTTTTTTATCACTAATTAATTGATTATTACAGTTATTATTATTAAAGCTTCAAAATAATTGATACAAATAAAATCAATTAAAAATTACGTTTTCGAAGGATCTCTTGACTTGAATAACTAACTTTTCAACTAATCAGTTGAATAAATAAAATTGTGAAACAAATTTAGACAATTATTTGTTTTTGATTTTTTGTTGTCAATAAAATCCTCACAATAATAAATAGGAGTATTAATTTAATCTAATTTGAAGTAAAGAATATTTATGTGCTTTCTATTTCAAAAATCAGCTAAAAATGTGTATATTATGACGTAATTATTATTACAGAACGGTCTGGGGGCGATTTCATTTTGTTTTTTTACTGTTTTAGATACGCGAAAATTGATATCCATGATCTAACTAGTATAGCTTCACAAAAAAAAATCGAAAAAATTTCAAATGTAGGGCAAGCTTCTCTATAGGTAAATAAAAAAAAATTATGTATTTATAATGCATCCATAATTATTTGTACTAGCCTACGTTACAAATTATAACGATTCTTACTCGGTTACAGGTACCTAATGTTACATTTATACTATTCAGTCCAATGGTTCAATAGTAGGTACTAAATTTTAGGTACCGTGAACTTCGTTATTTAAAGCAAAAAAAAATACACAGAGATATAATAAAACTATAAATTATGACATTAAATTTACACAAAACTTTTAATTCATGCATGCTTATTAATAATCTTAAAAATCATTTCCTTAGTGCATACTTAATTATAAGACAAAAAAAAAATAAAGCTTTGAAATCAAAAATATTTCACAGGTAACTAGAATATTCAGGCAGCGTGATTAAAACAACCAATTTATTAAATGCGTGAAAAAAAAGGAATAGAAATTAATTATTTTCTTCTCCTAAATTTTTTTAATAAACTAACAAAATTTAGGACAAACATATACAGAGTCAACCAAATTCGATAGAATTAGGTACATGGGTATTAGTGATTGCAATACCGGTATACCGGTATACCGAATACCGGTATACCGTGCCATTTTACAATACCGAAATACCGTCTCATTTGATGGTCTAATACCGGTATTCGGTATTAATTTTTTTTTTTAAATTTGATTTTTATTATTTTATAATTGCAGTCTGCCATAAATAACTAAATAGCAATAAATTCAAAACACAAAATTGTGCCACAAAATGATGTAATTAAGTTGATTAAAAGAGAGATGATATTATTAGAAGATTAAGGAATATTGCAATATTGGAATATTTGTTGTCATTTCCAGGGCTTACTATTAAAAAATGTTGCAATTTCTCCTAACTTTATCAAAAATTCTTAATAACTCGAAAATTATTGCAGATAGGTATAGGAAACGCTAATACAGATTGATGTAGAATTTACTTTTGAATTAGAAAATGAAAAAAAAAATTGGGCCTTGTATTTGAAAAAAACGAGTTTCATTGTATTAAAAGAAAATTAAATTTTGGTCACCCTGTAAGTAATGCATCGATTGCAAAAATTCTTTTATGCATAGTCTAAATGTAAGCGTTTTCTCTTCAAAAATGGCGGCGATAAATAATATTAAGCATCACGATAAAAATCAAAAAATTTCAAAAAAGTCCAAAAATCTAAAAAACGACTGCACTTAGGTATAGGGTATGCTATTAATGGTCCCTCTAAAATAACGTGTTAAATCCAAAAATGCATTAAAAAATAGACCATTGTATTTGAAATAAGAAAGTAGACGTCAACTTCCGGTATTTCCAGAAGGGTCACCATCTTGAAAATATTTTCATTAAACAGATCATATGCCATTATAGTCATAACCAAAATTTCAGATCAATACCCCTTTTCATTCTTCATTTATTTTTAATGCCCGTTCCCAATCAATTACCCTGTATATCTTCAGTTTTTTGTGTCCATATTTTTTTACATATGTAATTTTTTAAGTTTCTTTATTTTATGTAAATTTGTGTTTTGACATTATACTTACTACATATATGTACATATGTGTAAAATGCATATATTGTATTTTCAAAATTAATACTTTTTTTAAAAAAGCAATACCGGTATTAATACCGGTATACCGGTATTACTTGCGAATAAATACCGTATACCGGTATCGTAATTTTGGTCCGGTATTGCAATCACTAATGGGTATATTGCTTAATATTCGAGATATGCAGCTGTTTGAGACAAACCCTCAGAACCGTGTTCAGAAATATTGTATTAATTCCGGGTTTTAAGTTATTAGCAAAGAACTGTTTTTTTTTTGTCGTCATTTCAGTAAAGTGTCATCTCCGTTTTTGTTTTAAACATTAAACAAAATGTATATACTAACATTATTTTCAGATTTTTTACGTAAAATTTGTTGGTGCTTAAAAATTGTTTTACGCTTACCGTTTCAAACTTTACCTTTTTTGAAATGAAAACTATATTGGTCATAACGTGTTTGATATACTTTAAATAAAATGAAAATTACGAAGGTTTAATTTTTTTAAGATAGGCATTATAGGAACAATTAGTAGGCTGTAAACACAAAACAAAAATACAGTAGGTCAAGGCTTTAAAATAAACAGAACTAAACAATACCTAAGAACAGTTTTTCTCAAACTTTTTACTCTGAGGACTCCTTTCAAAATTAAAAACTCACAGAGCACCACAATGAATTATTGTTTTGTAGACTAGGTATATTTGTGTTTTTAATTTAGCGCAGCAAATAAATTTGGATGATTTTGGATCTTTATAAAGGCTATGGGAACCCTTTCAGAAGGATTCAGGGACCCCCAGGGGTCTGCATACCACACTTTGAAAAACAGTATATCAAAGATTGACGTAAGATAGCATTCCGCATGGACGAAGAGGGCTATAGAAAGGCCACCAAAGCTTTGGGCAAAATGTTGGGAGCCACCGTCAGCGAAGAGCACAAATAACTAGGCTATTCATAATACGAGTAGTTTTAACAGAGGCATGTTCTAATTATGCCGAAAAATATTTTCAGTGTGATTTCAAAAAGCAAGTTTTAAGCAAAAATTGACGTCATTTTCTTGTTTTTTATCAATAGCGCATTTTTTTTTAACTTTGTTTAAGTTTTTTATTATAGAATAGTTGCTCTCAATTATAGACCATTTTGACCCATTGAACTAACTCTGTATCTCTTACCGTTTACGAGAGCACCACGCTGTTCACAATAACTAGGACACCCTGTACAGGGTGGTCCAAATTCGATGGGATTGCATGGGTATCTCGCTTAATATTTAAGATAGAGAAACGGTTAAAATACCAAAAATGTGCAGTTTTTTGAGACAAACTCAGAACCGTTTTCAAAAATATTCTATCATTTCCGGTTTTCGAGTTATCGAGTTATCGAATAAAAAGTGTTTTTTTGTCATATTAATGTGTCATATCTCCGTTATTGTTGTAAATATCAAAAATATTTATTAAGATTATTTTTGGATATTTTTATGCTTCATTTGATTATACTAAAAAAAATATTTTTACGCTCGCCGTTAAAAAGTTATGACACAAACTTACTTTTTTTTAAATGGAAACGATAGTTGGCTATGACCTATTTAAATTCCTAATTTTATTCTCATTTCAAATATATAAGGGTTGATGTATTTATTTACAACAATACGCAAGGTATGAAGGTTTTTTAGTTTTTTTTTTTTAAAGAAAATCATAGTAGGCTGTGAAAACAAAAAATAAACAAGGTGTAAAACCTTATAAAACTCATGTGGTACCAAGTTACCAAGGTTATTTAATTTGTTATTGAGATAAATACGAAATTTTTTGAACATAAGCTAAACAACAATATCCTACATTACTGCTGATACCGACTATATCGTTGTTTTCTTATTTTCAAATATTTACAATGTTTATCTCCACAACAAATTAAAAAACCTTGGTAACTTGTACCACATGAGTTTTGTAAGGTTTTACACCTTGTTTGGTTTTTGTTTTCATAGCCTACTATGATTTTCTTAGAAAAAAAACCTAAAAAACCTTCATAACTTGCGTATTATTAAAAATAAATACATCGACTCTTATATATTTGGAATGAGAAAAAAATGAGGAATTTAAATAGGTCATAGCCAAGTATCATTTCCGTTTAAAAAAAGGTAAGTTTGTGTCATAACTTTTTAACGGCGAGCGTAAAAATATTTTTTTTAGTATAATCAAATGAAACATAAAAATATCCAAAAATAATCTTAATAAATATTTTTGATATTTACAACAATAACGGAGATATGACACATTATTAATATGACAAAAAAACACTTTTTATTCGATAACTCGAAAACCGGAAATGATAGAATATTTTTGAAAATGGTTCTGAGTTTGTCTCAAAAAACTGCACATTTTTGGTAATTTAACCGTTTCTTTATCTTAAATATTAACCGAGATACCCATGCAATCCCATCGAATTTGGACCACCCTGTATAGTCAAAGCGATACAAGGAGCTATTAGAAAAAAAAATCGCCTTAAAAACTGAAAAATATTTCCCTTAATTATGATTAATTCTGTTTCAGTGCATGGAAATCCCAGATTGAGCTTTTCATGGTAAATAATTTTTGAATGTGTGTTATAGAATTTTTTAAACGTTTAACACAGGCATTCGAAAACCAGTTCTGTCCAGATTTAACATTTACTGCTAAATTCTAGCTACCAGAGTAAATATGAAAGCAACGTAAGACCGAGATAAAAGTTCAAAATTTGTTATAATAAGTATATTAAATTAATAAAAATATAAAAAATCCATCAGATTCAATTTCAATATTGTTGTTTATAAAATATTGCAACTTATATCTAAACACATACAGCACATTTTTGAAACACCGTCGCTTATAAGATATTTGATAGCACGGAAGTCTTTATAGTATTTAACTACGTTTCTTGAAACATGTGCAGCAAAGCAAATGTGTAAGCGGGATAGACAGTACATTCACTTGTTCCCTCCGCCATTTTGTGTCCCAAGGGAGGCGAGCGAGTGCAGTTTCGTGTCCGCATTAGTCTTGATTTCCTGCCGTGACGGCAGCGATCCTGCGTCTCGCGCTTTTCCTGCTACACAACTAGCGTCTACGCTCCTGCAGCTTTGGTGGATATTTCTGTAAATATTTTAGTATCAATATCGATATTAATTGTATGCTCATACACATGAACAAACTCAAATATTAAGTTAAAAATGCTGTAAGATTCCGAAAACTATACTTAAATGTGTAGTCAGAATATGATTATATTTGTATCATCTTATTACCCCTTTTAATTTATAACTCACAAAAGTAATAAAGATGCTACAGTTAAGAGAAAGCAAGTGAAATTAAATTATTAGGTGAAAGTCTTTCACATTTTGTTTTATGAAAACAAAAGTCCCATATGTATTTTGTTCTTTTAGGTAACACTTATGAATAAATTACTATCATAGTGTTACTGTTTAACAGTGGGAACAGTAATAAAATATGTGCCAAGATATTAATTATCTTGTGTCGTGAATTTTTTATTGTTTTCGAAAAGCTCGGGGTATTTACTGCAACAAAGTGTATATTGTAATAGGAATAAAGTAATTAAGCGACATGCTGATTAAATTCAACAAAAACTTATTCCGAGCTGTTCTAGAAAATTGGAACTGTCGTTCAACAAATGCCAGATACAGACTCGTCCCACACCCACCCTCAAAATTAAATTACAAAAGTGTGCAACTGCCTGTCAAATAGGCGTTGAATAGGATGTTCGCGAGAGCACTTTGTAAATACAATGACTGAATAAAACTCTACTAACAAAAATATTTTAACGACAAACACTCGACGGAAAACTTATGGATTTATCTCTATGCAATTTTTATATACAATACAACCTTAAAACTTTTAACGTTGTTCAAAAAAGTATAAAAGAAATACGGTGAGTTTTGATTAATTTTTTGATCGAAATGTTAGATCTTTTTGTTGCATTTTTTGTTAATTAGTGTAAAATAAACATATTTTTGTGATATCTATTTTATTTTAAATGCGCCCATGAAACGCTGTTAAATAATTTCAAATTGTATTCGCCATTAAATAAGAGACACACGTTAAAATTTTGTACGAGGTGTTTGCTGTTTTCATAAAAAGTTTCTCGCACGAGGAAGTTCTAGTAGGTACATAGGTATTAACGACTTGAAAGTCACGAACTTAAAAAAAAATATTGAGTGCTGTATCCTTCAAATAAAGAAATAACAGGCCCGGGGAGTTGTACAGTAACTTAAAAAATAATCCATTGTAGATAAATATAAAAGTTATTGTTAAATGGTTAAATGTCCAAACAATAAAAGTTAGTCAATTACTAACAATTGACATCCTCTTATGAAGTGTAACAGTTCGGGCAAGTCAAACAGAAGTTCGAAGTATGCATATAGCAAACAAAATTTCTTACCGTACTTTTACCAATCTACTTCTTTCACCTAAAATTTTAGGTTTGAAAGTTAAAATAAACAAACACTTTAGTTAAATATTTAACTAAACAATCGTTTTACTTTTTCTGTTAAGCACAATTTATAATATTATAAATTATAACTATAATTTGCCATTATCTGCTTGTGCTCTCATTTTTTGGCTAGTTCGCTGATTCAGCGTAACACATACAGGGTGGTCCACATTGAAGGGCCACTATTGGGATCTTGTAAACGGTAAGACATACGAAGAAGTTTAAATTAGACAAATTGTTCTCCTTTCTGAGATCTATTCGGCGGCGCTTTAATGTTTGAAAAGGTTCCATGGCACGCTAGATAATGAACAAAAATCAAAATGGGAACTTTTTAAAAATCGTTTATAAATCGGTTAGATATACTTGATGGTACAAAATCATTATTTTGTTATAGATTTTTGTACGTCCTGTAAAATCAAAACTTTCATTTGTTTCAATATTGTTTACTTTCATAAATAAATTACAAACTTGCATTTTTTAAAGTAGAAATTATAGTTATATGACCTCATAAAAAAGCTTTTTTTTCTATAATATAAGGTTTAATATATTTATTTTGATATTTAGGCTTAAAACAAATAAAATTCATTAAAAAGTCCCTATGCTATGGAGTGCCATAAATTTAAACCATAATGAAACAAATAAATGTTTTCTTTTAAGAGTGCGTAAACACATCTACAACTTTTTTGCCAAAAATATTTTTGTTTTATCAAGTAGATATAAGCGAGATATTAAAGATTTAAAAAAAAACATTTTGATTTTTGTTTATTTTTAGCGTGTCATGAAATTTGTTTTGAAACTTTAAAGCGGCACTGAATAGGTTTCAAAAAAGGGAACAATTCATCTAAACTCCTTTGTAGCTCTCACCGTTTACAAGATCCCAATAGTGGCCCTTTTATGTGGGCCACCCTGTATATATGCTTAGTAAGAAACAGGAGAAACCAATGGTATCAATTAATAGTATCTGGTGAAAGAAATTAAATCAACTTCAATATGACATTCTACAATGAAATCACACAGAAATATGGAAACAACATCACCGAAAAACTAAAGAAAATAATAAAAGAACAAAGAAGATTATCAAAAACCGAAGAACGCAAGCCCTAAGGATGCTGAAAAAACCTAATTTCGGTAAAACATATAGGACGTTTTAATAAATAAAAATAAACCTGTTAGAAATCAGCAAACCATAGTTTATTTTAACTTAGGAAGAATAGTAACTGAAAATATGAATATTGTACCCAGTTGCTAAAACATCTAAAACTCTTTTTTTTTAAGTTTTATTTATAACTTTGCTATAATTAACAGTAAAATTTTAAATTGGAAATAAAAGCCTTAATTACATTAAAACTGACTTTAAAGTTTTAAATATTTCGTTCGTTAATTCTTTGCAAATTTGATTCAGTTAAACAAATCGTACCAAGCATATTTTGAACAAAAGGTACATGTGTGTGTGAAATTATCTATCGGTCGCGTACAAAGTATAAAAATGCTGGCCATGAACCCTCTAATTCAAACGATATTTTAAGTGCCGTGAAAAAGCGCCACGATCTAAGCGAGCTGATCCGAACATGAAATATTAAGATTACAGAGGGTCACATTTGAGCTCAACTTTGATTGCGTGAGGAAAAAAGGCCATTTTTATGCTCGTTGCGCCTTCTTGATCCTACGATGGTTTATTTTATTCCTGCAAGGGGAGCAGGATCAGCGTATCTCGCAGGACATTATAAGAGATGACTTATTGTGTCTACTACAAGTTAAATTAACAGGTGAGTAGCAAGTTTTTAAATAAATCTACAGTTCACAAGCGTCATGTTATTGTCTTTGTATGAATTCGGTTTAGTTCGTCTAGGAATTTTGCATTTTATTTTGTTCCCTCGGACGGTGCGTTTAACAAGCATTGTGACCTTTCAATATTAACGTTTACCTGTCAGTTTTCATTACATCATTCATGGCTAAATAATATTTACGGAATATTTTTGTTAATGCGCTGTCAGTGAGGGTGAATTACCTGTAGGGACGTGCAAGCACGCCGCAGGAAGGTTTATTGTTCCGATCAAAGGAAGAACTGAAAGGCACGTGACCAACACGTGTTATTGTCAACGCCTCTTTCGATTTATTTACTATTGCTAAAGTCAATCGTCACTGAAATCTATGCTTGATACTGAAACAAATTCACGTATTAATCGTTATTTCATTTATTAAAATGCTGAAAACAGTTTGATTATAAATTATATTCAACGAATCAGTTGGAATCTATTAACAGAGAACTTTACACTTTTACTGTTTTTTGTTACTTTATAAAATTTAAACCAAGCTGACTGAAATGCTACTCCCAGTTATCATTAAGTTCGTCGAAATTTTACAGCCGCTGGGAATTGAATCTAAGCACATATAACTTTATAACCCTAGACAAAGTCACACAACTACAATTTTGTTAATGACTAACATTTCTCACAAAAAAATGCATCTAGCTAAACTTACTTTAAGTTGTATATGTATGCAGACGTTCGCTTTTTCCGTCACGAATAATTTGTGGAAGTAACAAAAACGATTAGAACAAACATTAATTATTTTAGAAAACCAACTGTTAAGCAGCTTGTTAAATAAATGAGATTTTTTAATTATTAAAAGTTGTCATTTGTTTACAAATAAATCACATTTTCAAAATTGTTGTACAGGGTGGGCAAATTTCGATGTTTTAATAGGGAATCTCGGTAACTATAAGAGGTATCAAAAAACGGACCGCGCATCCTCGATCTCTTTTTTCGAGAAAAAGTTAATGGTGAAAACTAAAATTCGTTATCGTCTTTTGTTTTCGAGTTATCAGCGATAACTCGATTTTTCGACTTTTCGTTTTATGACTGTATCTCGCTTGTTTATGAAAATAAACAAAAATAATTTTGACGTTCTACAGGCACTTTTTTGATAGAAATGCAGTGGCGTAGTCAATTTTTCAAAAAAAAATCAGAAATTCCAGTTGTAACATAAAGTTGTATTTTTTTAAATGAAACCCATAGTTGGCTATGACTTATTTAAATTCCTTATTTTTTTTCATTCCAAATATATAAGGGTTGATGCATATATTTTTAATAATACGCAAGTTACGGAGGTTTTTTAGTTTTTTTCGAAACAAAATTATAGTAGGCTGTGAAAACAAAAACAAAACAAGGTGTAAAACCTTTTAAAACTCATTTGGTACAAGTTACGAAGGTTTTGTAATTTGTTGTTGTGATAAACATCGTAAATATATGGAAATAAGGAAACAACGATAAAGTCGGAATCTGCAGTAATGTAGTTTATTGCAGTTTATCTTATGTTCAAATATTTGTAATGTTTATCACAACAACAAATTACAAAACCTTCGTAACTTGTACCAAATGAGTTTTAAAGGTTTTACACCTTATTTTATTTTTGTTTTCACAGCCTACTATAATTTTATTTCGAAAAAAAACTACAAAACCTCCGTAACTTGCGTATTATTAAAAATATATACATCAACCCTTATATATTTGGAATGACAAAAAAATAAGGAATTTAAATAAGTCATAGCCAACTATGAGTTTTATTTAAAAAAATACAACTTTATGTCACAACTCGAATTTCTGATTTTTGTTTGAAAAATGACTATGCCACTGCATTCCTATCAAAAAAGTGCCTGTAGAACGTCAAAATTATTTTTGTCTATTTTCATAAACAAGCGAGATACAGTCATAAAACGAAAAGTCGAAAAATCGAGTTATCGCTGATAACTCGAAAACAAAAGACGATAACGAATTTTAGTTTTCACCATTAACTTTTTCTCGAAAAAAGAGATCGAGGATGCGCGGTCCGTTTTTTGATACCTCTTATAGTTGCCGAGATTCCCTATGAAAACATCGAAATTTGCCCACCCTGTACAGTGATATCAAAATTATCTTACTTAAAGGTGCTCATGGATTTTAAAATAATTGTCGAAGTATCTTGCATTTATGTCAATCATTTTTTTATTTACTAAATCTGTAAAACTACTTGTTCAGAAAATTGGTATTTGGATGGCAGTTCTCGCAGAAGAATTATTGGGCGCGTTTTTTTTTTTTTAATCTACCGTCAACGCTGGGAGGTATAGAAACAACAAATTAACTGAATTTGTTCAACAACTACACGATGATGACTTTCAGCACAGCACGATTAACTATAACTTTTCTTCGCGAGTTGTTTGATGACCGGCTGATAAGTTTGAATACACAAGTTGAGTTTTCTCGGAGGTCACCTTTTGACCATTGTGGACTATTTTGTGTTTCCTTATTTAAAAAATACGATTTTCAGAACTCCTGCGCCTAATTTGCAAGAACTTTAACAATAAATTGTTGAAAAATTTGCAACTATAACGCCAGTAATGCTGCAAAATGCTTTTGGAACGTAACTTGACAAACTTTGACAAAATTATTACAAAAGGATGATATTTATGCTAAGACGGCAATCCATTCCATGACCACCTTCGACCTAAATAATTTTTGATATCACGGTATAATGGCATAAAACTTCCAAACAGAAATTAATAAAAAGAAAAAACTAAATTAAAAAAAAGTAGGTAAATGTTTCAAACCGTAACAAAATAAAAATACAAATATTTCTGCAATACTCAGTTGAATTCTGAGACAATTCATGTATTCATAATAATTTGAGTCGTCCTAAACAAAAAATGTTTCTTTTTATCTTGATATAACAAAACTAGTGTTGCAACGAGTCGAGAAGAGACGAGAGTTTATACCGGGTGTTAATCACCAGCCGTGAACATAGGGAATTAACATTGGTTTTAACTTTTTTTCGGATTCCTGCTCCCCAATTGAATTAATATTAAAATTAATGGTAACAATAGAAAGATAAAATTATTACGCCTCATTTGAGACCATTAATAAGCTTAAATGTTTTATATTTAGTTTATAATTAATATTTTAAAATTGGATTAATTTTACAAATATAAGTAGCCAAGACGGTCAATCTGACATTTTTGTTTTCATTAATTTTTGTTATTATCTGTCAATTTTTAAATCAGCGAGTTATTTCTTTAACGACTGATTAAAATGAGTAATTACAATAACGAAGAAATAGTTTTTATGGTGAAAACTTTTTACAGCTGCGTATCTTTGCGGAGAGTACGAGATTTATTTTCCGTACAATTTATAAATCGCCCAATACCATCTACAACCACGATACAAAAATATGTGCAGAAATTTGTCTAGGACAGGCGTATTTAAAATTTAAAAAAAAACACCGTTGTCATCCCTACAAATCGCAGTGTTGCCAGGAACTTCTTCCTGCGGATCAAGGCTGAAGATTTTTTTTTGTGAGGTAATGCAAGAACGCGCCAACAACGATCGCAGTTTTCTTTCATCAATTTGTTTTACCGACGAATCTACGTTTACTTTGAACAATAAACCAAATGCTCAAAATAGCAGATACTGGGCACAGGAAAATCCACTCTGCTACATATCCACCAGAACGCAATATCCTCAAAAAATTAATATTTGGGCTGGCATTTTTAATTACCAAATTGTTGGTCTTTGTGAAATTAAGGGAAATTTAAATTCAGAAAAATATTTAGACCTTTTAATAACCAAGGTAGGTCCTGCGCTGAAAGAAGTTGCAGGAGAAAATCTGGAGATCTGGTTCCAACATGACGGCTGTCCAGCCCATTACAGTTTAGATGTTAGAAACTTTTTAAACGATTGTTTTCCCAATCGCTGGATTGATAGAGGTGGAACAATAAATTGGCCACCCAGATCTCCTGATTTAGCACCTTGTGACTTCTTTATGTGGGGCCACCTTAAAAGTGAAATTTATAAAAAAACGCCACCCAAATATTAATTCTTTGAAGAATGCAATAGTAGCAGAATGAGCTTTAATTAATAACAGACAGCTAGCCTCTGTGAGAAACGGTTTTTATAAAAGTTTATGTACGAATGGGGGGCTTTTTGAGTATTTATTGTAAAATTTATTCTTTTATATTTTTTGTTATTGTTTTTAATTTTAAGTTGAAATTTAAGTAATAATAGTGTCGACTCTTGTAATTAATCTCCACAAAGATGCGCCACTATAATGCTGTAAAAAGTTTTCACCATTAAAACTCTTCCTCTATTATAGTTTTTTTTTTTTTTCATTTTAATCAAAATCGTTAAAGAAATAACTCACTTATTTAAAAATTGACAGATAATAACAAAAATTAATGAAAAAAAATGTCAGATTGACAGTCATGTCTACTTATATCTGTAAAATTAATCCAATTTTAAAATATTAATTATAAACTAAATATTGAACATTTAAGCTTATTATTGGTCTCAAATGATCCCTAATAATTTTAACTTTCTATTGTTACCATTAATTTTAATATAAATTCAATTGGGGAGCAGGAATCCGAAAAAAAGTAAAAATCAATTTTAATTCGCTATGTTCACGGCTGGTGGTTAACACCCGGTATATTAATCGATCTTGATATCGAAAATTCTTGAAATTTGATTCTCGATCTCGAACTCAAGAATCTCGATTCTCGAATTTTAAATATGTGTAAACCGAATTGAGACACTTTCAACGCTTCTACTAAGTATCCTTGATGATATACAGAACACTGTTTTTGCAAGAGGTGATTCCCTGATTCCCCTATGTATGTGCAAATAATCTGAACGCATGTTATAAGATGCTACTTTTACATTCATTTTTTAATTCAATTGTATCAGCTTATCATCTAACATCGTGTGTTATAAAAGTGTTTACAAGTTATCAGTATTTTGTGGTGTTAGTTATGACTGACTATAACACTTTTGTTTAAATTCCTGAAATATTAATTTTGAAATTTGAAACACATTACAAAATTAACCACAAAAAGTTCTTATCTTGTAAGCGCTACCAGTGTAGTAGATAGAAGACGACGATGATTCGGTTAAAGATACAGATATAAGTAAGTATTGTAAAAGTGAAGATACATCGAACGATTTATCAACAGGGCAAACGCCTACAAAATAAAGAGAAATTCTAAGCAAAAAAAATAAGCGGTTTATGGCGGATGAGAGTTCAAGTAAAGCACATTTTTTTTCTCTTTCATTTACATTAAGTGACTCCAAAACGGCTGCGAATTTTTAGAAACATTAGACAGTACAAGTGACCGGCAATAATTTAAAGAATAACAAAATTAGAATGTTCAGATTAAGTGATTCAAAAACAGAATTTAAAATAAATTAAAAACTAAGATTTGTAAAGGTTTCTAAAATTCTTAAGCAAAATATATATAAGTACTAAAACTATTCGTAGTTTTCTTACATACGAAAATACTGTCGAGATCAAGAATTTAAGAAGGTCGTCTCGAAAATTCGAGAACATTGTTAATCTCGTCTTGAATTTTCGAGACAGAAATATACCTCGATCTCGATAACACCAAACAAAACAACCAAAAGCATAATAATTTATTACCTTAGCGATTCACTTTCATGTATACAGGAAGCAGTACACATCAGATGACAAAAATAAACTTGTCTTAAAAAACTGATTACTAAAACTTTTCTTAATTCAATAAAATTTATTTAAAAATATGAAATAATTTGTCAATGTTAAGTACATTTTTTTATACAATGACATAAAATCAACTTCAAAATTTTAACACATATTCAAAAAAACGTTGTTCAAGTGTTTTTAATGGTTTAAAGTTAAAGTTATAATTTACGCAATGTGTACCCCTTGAAAAACTCTTGTGTACCATCAGGGATACGCTATCACATTTTGGGAAACACTGCTGCATAACCAAGTTTTATTGTGGTTAAAATTAATCCATTAGATTATTTATGTACCACTAAACATTAAATTAGTGTATTTAGAAGCACCAAAATACATAAATATAATTCTTTTTCGGCAGTGCTACTTTCTTTATTCGGTTATATAGTTAATTATATTTCCTTTACTCTACATCGTTCGTTTTTTTTTTCAATTGAACTTTGTGGGAGCACATATAAAATTTTGATACATTCATCCATGTAATTGAGTGTTCATGTCAGTATCAATAAATCAGACCGTCAACATATTGCGGATCAAGTAAGGTTTGGTCACGTGCATCGCATTACCAACGTAACCAATAACTATTTCTCCCCCATAGGTCTAATCTACTTGCGATGCAGTTATTACCCTTGCACCTAACAGCTACAGATTTGCAAATAATCCCAGATAGCCGTGATCTAAAATATTCAGTTGTAGAAACACTTTTAGAATGTTAACGTTCTCGACTTGTTTATTATTAAGATCTAAATAGCTACACTATTTTTTAATGCTTGGTTTTAAAAGAAGTTACTACCAGTATCTCTTGGTTTTCACATTTTTTTGAATACCCAAAAACAAGTCATGAAACTAAGGCTTGATTGCCCACCCAAAAATTAAGTTTATAACAAATTATTTTTAAAGAGATTTTAGTTCACTGTTGTGCTACCATATATCAGTGATTCAATTACATTGTCAGTTTTCTTTATATCTGCACTCCTACAAAACACTACACATTTAAGAAAAATTTCTTTGGAATTTATTATGAAATACTTTAAAGAACACGTAACAATAACTCAAATGTCAAGCAGGTAGGTAGGATTAAAAATTTATATTTTGCTTCCACCGTACTTTTCATTATTACATAAGAATTTTTCTACAGTTATGACCATTTCTTATGCCCTTCATTTTGTGTATTTCATACTTATTGTTAGCTACAAATACCCCCACTTTTTCTAAGTCGATTTAATATCCATAACACCCTTGTCCTAAAGCTTTTGGAAGTCAATTTGGAGGCAAATATACAGAGTGTACCCAAGAACAGAATTACTTTAATTATGTCTTTGGTTTTTAGATGTAATCCAACAATATATAAAAGGTAAAAAATTGCATAAATTGATATTAAAATAAATTTAAAGTTTTTATGTACCATAAAAAGATAATATTCAACTCCTATTTTCTAATATGTGATATGTCATTAAAATAATAAAAATAATGCTTTAACATAGCAAAAATGGCTTAGGGAAAAAAGTACACACGTAATAAATTTCACGAAGGAAGAATTACCCCTATTTGAAATATCATATTTTTCTCAAATTTTGAATTTTTCAATTATTATAGCAACAGTTGTTGCTACTATTATTTATTACAATTGCAAAGTAATAAATATTTTACCGACTTCCATTTATCCTTTACCTCTCAATATTTCATAATACTTACCTTTAATTCGATTAAAATTTAAAATATTTTGTATTTGGTAATATCTAGAAAAATTTAAACTTTCTTATATTTGTACATTTTATTTTCACGTTACATAAGAGAAAATAATGCATGAAAAAAAGACAAGTTATGTTCGAAATAAAGCATCATACGGTATACTCAACAGTCAAATTTTTATAATATTTCTCTTATCTGAGCATATGTTCATTTTGAAAAACCCACTTCTGTATCTGCAGAACTACTCCATGACCGTATTTTTAGCTTTTTGAATACTTTCAGGAATTATTGCTTAGCTTCTATTAAAATGTCTAATTAATTCAGTATGATATTATAAATGTGTGTAACTTTTTCTTTGTAAAATTTATTCCGTGTATAATTTTTTCCTTGTGTAATTTTTATTATACGTCATTTCTCCCAAGTATAATTTTATCAAGTGTAGTTTTTTCCTGTGTTATTGAATCATGTAACCCTATTTCTGTAGATATCTAATATAATGTTCAACAAAAAAAACAAAGGTTGAATTTCATATCTTTAAAAGCAGGGCTAGAAATCGAAAAAAAATTTGGTTAACGGTTAACCGAATTCAAGAACTTTATTTTTATAACGGTTTTTGTTCAAAAACCGTTTTTTTCCGTAAAAAACCGGTTTTGAAAAACCGGTTAATTTAACCGGTTTTTAACATTATTCAGATTTGGAATGCAAAGTATAAAAAGATATTATCTATTTATAATTTTATAATATATGTACAATCAAGCATTCAGTAATTACTTTTGGTAAACTAATCACATTTAATACAGATTTTGTATTTCTTCAAAATAATTTTTATTAAAAAGAGATGTTTAAAAAACCTGTTTTTTATTATTTTGGTTAAAGGTTACCGTTTTTTTTTGCCTTTAAAAATAACGGTTTCGGTTTCGGTTAAAAATCACCATTTTGGACAAAAAATAAAGGTTAGCCGGTTTTTTAAACCGGTTTCGTGCCCTGTTTAAAAGTTGATGTACAAAAACTGATATCAGTTTCTAAGAAATATGAAATAATCGCAAAATTTCTTGAGTGCCACCAACAATATCGACCTTTGCTTGAGGCCCGATTGCGCAAAGTAGCACTGGTGATAAAATGTTTGTTCCAACAGCTACTTGAACGGTGCAGTGAACGATCACGAGTGTGCGCAGTATCAATATCGCGTTCCAACATAGTCTCTGATAGTTCACCGGACGGTTAGTCGGCTGTTCTCTGTTCCATCATTACAAAATTAATACATGAACTAGTCAGTGTACGGTCAAAACAGTTCTTGGATGAGGTACCAGCATTTGGATTTTCACACGCATGCGCTGTTCATAACTAACGTGAGCCCAGGTAGCTATGCATCGCTCTTCAATCCCATTTAGTGCTAGATTATTAAGGTGTTTACCCTAGCGATGCGCACATTTTTATGAACCCAATAGACGCAAATGTCATTTACAGTTAGGTCAGTCGTAAAAGCGTTCCAACAACGGCTAGTACTAGGCAATACATGTATTAGTACATAGTTCACGCATGCGAATAAAACAGTTCATGCATTCATCCAAGGATCGGTTTTAAACTGCTTGTTGGAACAAATCTGAAATACAAATTAATACCTGAAATTAGGCAACACCAGCGCCAACTTTGCTGCGATTTTGCCTAGTTCTAGAGTTCTAGAGTTACCGTGGCTTAATCTCGGAGTTAATTCCGGTTCAACTTATATGCAATCGGGCCTTAGAGTGCTTACACAATATTTTTTTTCGATTAAATTTAATATTCCATATTTTAGGTCGGTAAATTTTATATTTTGCCGTCCCTGACCCATAACCAATTAAGGAATTTTTTTTCGCTATTTTTATAGATATAGATCGTGTGTACATTTTTAAACAAATCGAATTGTGTAATTACACTCGAAAGGCGCGAAGTTATCCTAAATAAAATGCACAAATTTAATTTGAATGTATTGTGTTAATTATGTTTAACAATTTTGCAAATTTAATATGTTGGTTTGCCAGTCTAAAATATGCTGTCCATGACAATAAAAGCTCATTATATCGTCATTTATAATTGGAGGGGAAGCAAATATTGCTAAGAAACCGAAAGAAGAATGTAAATTCATCACAAACATTTATTATACCACTAGATTCATTAGATTGCCAAAAATACAAAATAACCACGCCAAATTTGTTTCTACTTAAAGGATTACTGTGTTAATAATTTTCATATTACCAGTTAACAATTATTCATAATCTGTAATTAAATTTTCGAATAATTGGGGTTCTTTCATATTAATGGTAATATAATTATAACAGTTATGAGCAGATATTTAATTTTAGTCGACGAAAACGAAAAAAAAATTTTTGTGGGAAAGAAAAACCCGGAAATGAAATTTTTTATTAGTTCTAATCAAAAACTAACGAAATATT
The DNA here is from genome assembly GCA_947652605.1 of Elmis aenea. NCBI lineage: Eukaryota > Metazoa > Arthropoda > Insecta > Coleoptera > Elmidae > Elmis > Elmis aenea. The sequence goes on along the minus strand of OX393578.1, from coordinate 37,164,897 downwards.
TTTCTTTTTCACTCCCTGGTTACATTATTAGCTTCATGATAATATGTACAGAGTACATAAAATTCGAATATTTTAGGAGGTACCTATGTATATCGGTTACCGTAATCGTAATGGTAATGGCGAAAATCTGATATCGTTCTCTTGGGCTATTTTTTAAGAAGAGAACGCCTATGGAACCAGATTATTTATATTCCTCTCCATTTTGGCACTACAACGAAAAATGAAATTTTATCATTTTTGAAAATGTATACTATAACTTCTTTATTTATTAAAATAAAAGAAAATAGAAACCCTAGTTGGCCATGACTTTATATGAAAGAGAATATTTTTGATTTTCAAAAACCTATCATCTTATATATTTGTTGCAAAAAATAAACTAGACATGGCTGATTTTGTAAAAATGTATTCTTATCAAGGTTTGCTATGATTTCGTAAACAAGTGGTTTGCAATTATAAAACAACTAAACGTCATATCCAAGTAAATTTTTCAACCTCTAAGCAAATCCGTGTATTTTTTTGTGTTTTATTACTGTTTATTATGATATTGTGAACATGGCTAAATTTGAACACTTAGAAGCTTACATTGTTAGTAATAAAAACGTAGCAGCTGCTTCAAAATTTACTTGGAAATGACGTTTAGTTGTCTAATAATTGCAAAAATCACTTGTTTACGAAATCATGGCAAACTTTGATAAGAAAAGTTTTACAAAATTAGCCTTATCTCGGTTTTTTTTTTGCAACAAATATATAAAACTATAATTATATTTTTGAATAGCTAAAAAAAACTCTCTTCGGTATAAAGTCATTGTCAACTAGGGTTTCTATTTTAAAAAGTAAGTTAACTTCATATCACAAAATTCAAGCGCTAAAAAAACTTAATTTAGTTTTTAAATTAAGCATAAAAATCTGTATAAAAAATATTCATAACATTTTGTTTTATTTTAATAAATAAAGAAGTAATATATTTTTAAGAATCCTGAAATTTAATTTGTCGTCTGTAGTGTCAAAATGGAAAGCGATATAAATAATCTGATTACATAGGCGTTCGTATCTTAAAAAAATAGCCCAAGAGTCTAATATTAGATTTTCAGTTCTATTACGGTAACCGAGATTCCCCATAAAACATTCGAATTTGGTCCACCCTGTGCTGTGCTAGACATGTAAAAATCTTATAAGGTTCCGTATTGTTTAAAAACTATTAAAAGCTTCCATGGTTAAAATAAAATGGGAAACACTGGAGTAGAGTAATATTTAATACACACGACAGGTTGAAACGTTTTGTGAATAACAAACTCGCGCTTACTGCTTATTTGACCAATATACAAACAGGGTAGCTAAATTGGCACCCTTTTGTAATAAATAGCCATGTGAACCCATGAATATTAACATTCAAAGATTATCAGCTTACATCACCCCGATTTGTTCAATTTTTGATTAGTTTTAGTCAAGCCGCTTACACGCCCTACCCCTGCTGTAATAACAAACAGCTGTTCCAGATTTTCCAGATCATAATAATATTAAATCCGATTGTTTTGTTTTGAATATTCCTTTAACAAGAGGCTCTCGCTTTTTCACGTTTATTATATATTCCGACGAACGCTGTACAGTAATGCATTTCATGACAATATCATTATCATCCGTAAGTTATACATAGTGAATAAGCATTAAAAATAAAAAGGGAAGCGGTGTTTTTTCGACGCGATGCGCCGGTCCATTATCTCTTACCACATTAGCCGTCGCCCCCGTGAAATATGTATTATAACACTATGCATAATACAACGACGTCCCCCTGAGACTAACATCAACTGCTACTGACGCTTTGCATTTACTTTTAAACGCACAATTTTGCTACGTATACGTAATATAAAAATCTTCAACTGGCAAATTTAAAATTAATTCCAGAGTTTGATATAGTAAAAAATTACCGTTGATTAAAAACTTTAGCATAATAATCTGTTTAACTTGTACGTTCAGTTTAACCAATAAAATAAATCATTTCAAAACATTCTGAAACTTTGATTTAATGTAATCAACGATTTTTTGTGTCTTTTATTCTAAATTACCGTCAGAAGATTAAGTAGACTCAATTAAAACATTGCACTATACTGGGTTACTGGGTGTGTCAGTTTAACTGTTGCACGCCTATAACCTTGTTATTTTAAGAGAAAACCCCTATAAACCTCATATTTTGTATATATTGCAAGAAATTCTTTACCAAATGACGTTAAAATGTAGTTCTACGATTTAAAAAATAAATCAGATTGGCGAGTCTGATGGTCAACTTTTTTTTTGAAATTAGTTGTCGCCATATATTCTTTTAGGTAATTTAATTCGGAATCTAGTACAGCATTGAAAAATTAAAGATACAAAGAATTTTTTTTTTAAATCTTAGCATTCGTTTTATTTGAATAGACAAAACACGATCGCTGTAAAAATTGACAGTTGTTTAAATATGTTTTATTATTTCGTGACGAAGAATCTATATTTTGTGAGCCTTAAATTGACACGCCTTAAATACAAAGTCGCAGAAGCAATAAGGTTGACGGTCTTTTTTCTATTTATTACTAACAAAATAATGATTTTTTGTCTAAAAATTAAAAAAAAAACATATAACTGGACGAAAAGTTATAAATTGTTAATTACTACAACCACTGTGTTTCGACTAGTGGTCTACTAAAAGTAATAAAAATTTTATGTCCATAAAGTGCTAACTTATCTACCGTAAATAAATGACGTTAGATTGTTAGGATTTTAAAAAAACAGGTGATCCTAAACAGTTTTAATACAGTAGTTGGCAAAAAAAGTTCTAAGATTTAAAGTAACGTATATTACATATTACATGTGAAACTACAGGCTTATTAAGACATGTTCATTTCTCAGAATTTTTAAATCTTAAACATTTGGTAATTTTTGGATCATATAGTAAAGTTATATAATTATTAAGTTTTATTTGTGGAATAGAATCAATTTTTTCAATAGAATCAATGGAATAGATCAATTGTTTAATACTATTTACTATTTATTAGATCTGGACTTTCTTTATACTATAGAAAATTTGTTGTTTCGTCAAAATTTTTAGTAAGAACAAAAATATGTGTGCGAGATCTATTTGCTATCAATACCTACTTCAGATAAAAAAATTTACTTGCAACGAAATTATATATAATACTAGACACCAAAATGGTCTTCAATTAAGATTGTAGAGATTTTATGGCAGGAAAAATACTTTTACCTCTAATCAGGATTAAACCCATAGTCAAAAAGTACTAACGTCAAAAACACTAACCAATAGACCAAAAAGAAATATGTTCTACATTAACACTTCAGCTTTTGTAAATTATTTTGTAAAATTATTCTACTGCAGGGTTAATATGTATAAAATTTATGACCGCATAAACTATTAATGGAATAATATTCGCTAGCGCTGTACTAGTAACAAAATTATTTTATTAACATTGTCAAAATAGTTTTTTGTTTTTATTTATAATTTTTAATACTTAAATATATGTTAGCTTTCGTCGCTTAAAACATTAGTAAAACTTAAAAGGTATATAATAGGAATATTGTATTATGTTAATATCACAAATAATTGTATCTCCAATTATTTAATACCATTTAGCACATGGTGAACCAAATTCAAATATTTACGGTGTATCTCGATTACCGTAACAGTTAGCGAAAATCTGATATTCGTCTCTTGAACTATTTTTTCGGGAAAAGAACGCCAATGTAATCAGATTTTTTATATCGCTTTTCATTTTGACACAAAAGACGAAAAATGAAATTTTATCATTTTGAAAATTTGTTATAATTATAACGTCTTTACTTATTACAATAGAACGAAATGTTACGAAGGTTTTTTATAAAGATTTTTATGCTTAATTTAAAAACAATATACATTTTTTTAAGGACCTTGACTTTTGAGATAAGAAGTAAAGCTATATTTTTTTAAATAGAAACCCTAGTCGGCATTGATTTTATATGGAAGAGAGTTTTTTAGCTTTTCAAAAATATATAGTTTTATATATTTGTTGCTTAGAATAACCGAGATATGGTTAATTTTAAAAAAAAGTTATTATCAAAGTTTGCCATGATTTCGTAAACAAGTGATATTCATATCCCAGTAAATTGTTCAACTTTTAAGCAATCCATGTATTCTTTTGTATTTTATAACTCTTTATTGTGGTTTTGTAAACATGGCTACAATTGAACACTGAAAAGTTTAATATGTTAGAAGTTTACATTGTAAGTGATAAAAACGTAGCGGCTGCTGCAAAATTTATTTGGAAATAACGTTTAGTTGTTTATTAATTGCGTACATAACTTGTTTACGCAATTATGAGAGACCTTAATAAGGGAATTTTTACAAAATGTTCCATATCTCGGTTATTCTTGGCAATAAATATATAAAACTATATATTTTTGAACAGCTAAAAGATTATCTTTCACAAAGTCATGGCCAACTATTTTCATTCTACTTAAAAAAATAGAAGTTTACTTCATATCTCGAAAGTCAAGGTCATTAACAAAATTTAAATTTGGTTTTTAAATTAAGCATAAAAATCTCTATAAAAAACCTTTACAAGATTTTGTTCTATTTTAATAAATAAAGAAGTTGTAGACAATTTTCAAAAATGATTAAATTTCATTTTTTTGGTCTTTAGTGCCAAAATCGAAAGCAATATAAAAAATCTGAGTAAACAGGCGTTTTTTTCTCAAAAAAATAACCCAAGAGACCGATATCAGATATTTGCCAACTATTACGGTAACCGAGATAACCTATAAAACATTTGAATTTGGTCTACCTTGTATATTTGAAATAGTTAAAAAATAACAAATGTGATAATATCTACATTATGTAAAATTTTTGTGCTTTACTGTTTACTAAATCATGAAATAATTACAAAATGTATATCCTGAAAAATAATAGAAACATAATCAATAAAAAAATGCGCTTAAAATCGAGATATTTGGAATACGAAAATATCAGTTTCATCCAAAATAAACTACAAAATACGAAATTAATCATCTTAATTAAAACCGTTTATAGTTTAACTCAAATACTGATCCAAATTAATCTAAACGAAACAAATTAAACGTTACTATAAAGGGATCGCGAAAACTCAACCTTTATATGCAACCTGGGAAGTAATTTTCATCGTCGGAGGGCGCTGTTTGACGAATATCCGGCCAGGAAGGAAATGATTGGCGAATGTCAGAGGTGCATTAGTATTAAACGCGAGACGCCACGCGTCGGGAATGGCCTTTAAAGAACTTAGAATGAAATAGATAAAGACTCGGCCATTGATCAGCCCAGTGGCGTCGAATTTCATTACCTCTACTTTAACGAATATAAATTTAAAGCAAGTTTTTTCAAATTGGTAGATTTATTTACTCACAATATTACATTATCACATATTAATAGTTAAAAAAAAAAGTGGAACTGCAAAACATTTACATTATTGAAAGTTTTAAATGAATAACTAATAAATTGTTATTTTATGAAATAAATATAAATAACTATGCATACTTAAATGTATTATTACTTTAACTATATAATAATTAATTTTTGTTTTTAATGACTGTAGATTCTAGGTAAATTGCTCGAAATTAATTGGTCGAAAACGAATTACTCTAAGCGAATTCTTCGAATGTAAATTGTTCGAAGTACAAGTTTCTCGAAAAACCAATTGTTTGAATATAATTGGCTTGAAACACAATTTCTAGAAAAAAAGATCAAAGTTATGAAATAGGCTATTTATTTAATATACATTTTTATATTTGTATAATTCATGCTATACAGGGTGTCACAGTTATCGTCCGCAGCATGGGTATCTCATAAACGGTAAGAGATACAGAGATGGTTGAATGGGTCAAATGATCTATGATTTAAGAGCATCTATTCAATAAAAAAAAATGGAAAAAAATATAGTTTTTACGCTATTCATAACAAACGAAAAAATGTTCACTTAGAAAATTATTTTGCAAATTAAATAAATCATTTTTGAGTCTAACGTACATATTAGTACAATTTCATAGCAAAGGTGGCGAACATGTTATAATAGAAACATTAGACCCAATTACTTTTCGAGGAACTTAAGAGTAATTTGAGAAATAAAAACAGTGGGAAAGAAAAGGGTTAGGTTGCAGTTAGAAGTCTTATAACCTGGGTAATAACATGTTAAAGAACCGGATTAACAAAATTTCAAATAGCCAAATTCGAGCAATTGATATTCAAACAAATGCTTTTCAAGAAACTTACCTACATTTCGAGCAATTGCATTCGAGAAATTTACCGGTTATCATGTCTGTAAAATTAATAAAAAAATTGTTATCAGAATCAACTCGCACAGCTCAATCGTAAGACACAAAATATTTTAAAGTAATTAGAATTGTAAAACAAAAGCAATGGTAAATGAGAAACTTACCAAGAAAAATTATTCAGTAAATACACACGTAATTATCGTAAATATTGAGGTATTGCTTGACAATATACAAATATATTTTTTAAATTATACTGTCGCAATGGAAACTAAACGGGACTTTGTGTAGCAACGGTCATCTTTAGTTAATTTGTCAAAGGCATTAAAGACGAAACATCAAAGATGTACTACAGAAAAAAGAAAAAGAAATCTATGGACAGATTCGAATGAATTATTATGAAGGGCATGTTGAGTGACGAAAAAATATAATCATAAAAAAACTGCCTGGTAGACGAAAGTCATTAGACAAATAAAAGAAACAATCAGCAAAGCAAAGAAAAAACGTTGAATTTAAACAACAAAGAGAAACGCCCAAACGAATTGTGTTATAAACAAAAGCAAAACTTTCAATTAATCTTTAAAAAATAATGAAAAAACACTGTACGAGCAATCAAAAACTTTTCTACAGAATATTAAAAATCGTTTGAAAAGATATACACTGTACGTTAAAGCACATAATGGACAAAAACATATATTGACTTCCAGAGAAATACAACAATGAGTGAATTATTTTAAAAAGCTATTGGATTATCTGCTCACCAGAAATTACAAGACAAGATCAAAAAGAATCCCACTTGTCTTCATCTTCATTATAAGCGTTTGGAGGTTGACAATTCCTGAAGTCTATCTACATTTTATCAAACTTACGAATCACTATAAACTAACAGTAATGGCATCTAGGAAAAAGCAAATATAGCTTTCTTCTATTTTCATAATTAAATGTGCACTAAAGACGTTTAAAAATGGAAGGCTCACTTTTATGGTACCAATATTTCTTTGTCCATGGATCTCCAAGGAACTGCGAACGAATTTAATTTTTTTTTTGTTATTTTTAGTTTATTGGTACAATAACACTGTGATAGTTAATTGCAAAAAAAAAACATCAAACAATAAGTAAAGGTCAGCGACTTAGAATCCATAAATTCATTTTAATTTGATTTTGAAACACGCTTAAAAAGTCTTTGGCAGAAATTCTCTAGGAAATCTACCAAAATTTATCTGCCGATAAATTTATTTAGTCTTCTTAGGTTTCGTATGTTATTTAGATTTGACAAACTCAGCTAAATGTATTTAAAATAATTAAAGTGCCAAAAACTCTTTGTATTCATGCAGTGTTGAAACTATGATATTTTATGCAAACTACCGCGTGCGCAGAATGAACCATATATTTAAACAAGTTTTTGGTAAGAAGATAAAATTCATTTTGTAAATCACAAGAATAATTTAGCAGGTGAACTAAACATGAAGTTCTGCTATTGTATTTAAAAGCTATAACTTTTTTTAAATAATACTGCAACTATGTGATGTAAATAAATTAAGTATCTGAAATCTTATCCTTATCATTAACGATCAAATATCAGATATCAGTGTAATTAATTTTTTTTTCTTCTTAATGGGTATCTGATTTCTTTTACTTTCTGCATTACAAATTAATATTAAAATCTTGCCATCTACACTACTTAATTAACCGTCTGATGCCCAAGTTATTATTTAATAGTTTGTTTCAAATCACAGATAATGGTCGTAACTTTATTTTTTTGTTATTCTAGCTGCTACTGAACAATACGAAATCGTGTGTACGCATGTTCAGTGTATGTTTTAAATATTAAAGTTTCTTTGAGAAAATGACGAGTCGCTTATGGGGCCATCCATCACGAGACGGACCGGTTTGTGACAGGTAGCCCTTAATTAATATAGAAGCGCTCCGCCCTGCTTTTCACGTCACCTCTCTAATGGATTTCCACCCCCGAACAAACTTTTAAATTACTCGCTGCATAAATCTTGCGCTATATATGTTTTTCTTTATATTAAATTTTAGTTAAGTTCATATCCTATCAGCGTCAAGATGTTATAAGCAAAGTTCGGCCGTATTCACTGTTTTACCGGAAAGATAGGGTTGCGCGAAACTTTTGAAACTTGCACGAGACCAAAGAAAAAATGAAATTTTATATTAAACTACCTACATAGACCTTATCATAAAATTATGAAAAAGCATATAAGTAACTAAAACCGTATTTCTAAATGAGTACTTAAATATTTTTTCAACTATTTTAAGTTTTCAGTTGTTTGACTACTCGATTACATTGCAAATGTAATAAAAAGCAACACGGAAAAATAGTATATTACATAAAAAGTGTTGTAAGAAGCATATTACGCACGGTAGACGTTTCCACGAGTGCGTTGTTGCTCTACAACTCGTGTTATGTAGCACTTTTTCTGCGATCACATAAAACATACGATTTTACCGCTTTTTTGGCTAATAGTAAACACACTTGTACGTACGCTGTTAACTGTCAAGTTTGACATAAGTCTACTTTGACGTATCTAAAAAAAACTGTGCTTTTTGCTTACCGTGCGTAAAGTCCCTCTAACTATGCACACAGGCTGTACAGTAATAGTCATTTATTGTGGTAACCGTAGAAAATAGTATATAACATAACAAGAGTCCTTAGAAGTATATTACGCACGAGTGGAAAAGTTGTGCACGGAACCGCGTAGCGTCGAGTGCATATTTCAACGAGTGAGTCATTGCCTTACAACTCGTGTTATGTAGCATACTTTTTCTACGATCACATATTATATACAATTTTACCGGTTTTCTAGCTAATAGGAAACACACTTGTACGTACACTGTTAACTGTCAAGTTTAACGTAAGTCTACTTTGACATTTCTAGAAAAGTGTGCTTTTTGTTTAATATGCGTAAAGACCCACTTACTATTTATGCATGCTGTACAGTGTGGTCTATTTTCGATGCCCATACAGGGTATCTCGGTTATTATCAGAGATAGAAAAAAAGTAAATACATAAACTCGATTTATTTTTTCGAGAGAAATTTATTGCCGCAAACAGATTTTTAATCTTTTTTAATTTTCGAAATATAGCCAAAAACCGATTTTTGGCACTTTTCAAAAATGTTAAATATCTCGTTTAAACGAGAAGATAGAAAAAAACTTTTAAGACATTTTTCGCATGATTTTTTGTGCTTAATAAGATAGCGATGTTCAATTGTTTTTTACTCATATTAATGCCGATATATTACACCTAACTTTCTTATTTTAAATGGCAACCATAGGCAAATTATATATTTTTGAAAAACGCAAAAAATAAGCTTTCGATTCATGTCAAAGCCAACTATGGTTGCCATTTAAAATAAGAAAGTTAGGTGTAATATATCAATATTTGTATGAGTAAAAAAAAATTGAACATCGCCATCTTATTAAGGACAAAAAACCATGCAAAAAATGTCTTTAAAGTTTTTTTCTATCTTCTCGTTTAAACGAGATATTTAACATTTTTGAAAAGAGCCAAAAATGGTGTTGGCTTAATTTCGAGTATCAAAAAAGACATCAAAAATGTTAAATATCTCGCTTAAACGAAAAGATAGAGAAAAACTTTAAAGACATTTTTTGCATGGTTTTTTGTCCTTAATAAGATGGCGATGTTCAATTTTTTTTTTACTCATACAAATATTGATATATTACACCTAACTTTCTTATTTTAAATGACAACCATAGTTGGCTTTGACATGAATCGAAAGCTTATTTTTTGCGTTTTTCAAAAATATATAATTTCCCTATGGTTGCCATTTAAAATAAGAAAGTTAGGTGCAATATATCGGCATTGATATAAGTAAAAAACAATTGAACATCGCTTCTCGTTTAAACGACATATTTAACATTTTTGAAAAGTGCCAAAAATCGGTTTTTGGCTATATTTCGAAAATTAAAAAAGATATCAAAAATCTGTTTACGGCAATAAATTTCTCTCGAAAAAATAAATCGAGTTTATGTAGGGTAAAACCCCCAAACGTTGGCACTTCGCCAATGATTGGCACTTCCTTTATATTTTCCTCTATATATAAAAAAGTAAGTTAATTCAGCTGTTAGGAATATTTTTTATGAAATCTGACAACATCGAAGTGCATCCTCGAACCATTACGCATGCCGTTGTTTCAAAGATGGCTGAATTATGCGGTTAAATGTGTGACGTCTTCTTCATAAAAGTAAGTTTTTATTAATTTTCATAGTAGTAGGCTATAGAAACAAGTTGGGTTACTGGCTAGTTTTGTAGTAGTATTATTTGCAAGTTTTTAGTAATAGTATTTTATGATTTTCTGTTGATAATTCTTGTACAAAACATAAGATTGGTTAACTTTTTAATAAAAAAACAGCGGTGCCAACATTTGGCATAGCAATATAGGCTCCCGCTAAATATTGGCACCCGGTGCCAATATTTGGGTAAGATAATTTTTGAATTTCGCCGAACATTGGCACATCTATCAAAGTTAGGAATAGGCTCCAGGGTGATGTGTTTTTTTTCCAAATGCCCAAGATTAAGAAAGATAAAAAATATGTGAAGAAATATTCTGAACAGATTCTTCAAAGTGCTCTGAATGAAGTCAAGTCTGGCATACCTAAGAAAACAGTTTCAAAAAAATACGGAATACCAAGGTCATCTCTCCAGTTTAGGTTGGGGCCAAAGTTCACAAAACCCGAATTCGGAAGGCATACTTATCTCACGAAAGAAGAGAAAAATACACTGGTTGAGTATATCCTGGAAAGTCATAAGAAAGGCTTTCCACGAAGAAAAATCGACATTCAGTGTTCAGTCAAGGCTTTCTTAGATGCAAACCAAAGGCCAAACCCATTTTACAACAACATACTAGGAAATCATTGGTATAACATAACTAAAAACGGATATAGCAGAATATCTCTTGCACCCTAAAACACCCGAAAGAAAAGGAACATACCAGTCTAGAAGATCTTATGTCGTCACCTCTAAACAATATAAAAATGAAATGGAAGTAAAAGAAAAGGCCAAAGAAAGAAGAAAAGAAGAGAACAGACAAAAGAAATTGATCAAAGAAGACGCTAAGAAAAACATAATTTGAGCGAAAAAAAAACTCAACTACAACGAAGAAAAACTCAACTCTAGTCATGAAAAACCAGAAGAACAGAAACACTTTTGCAGATAAAAATGTTAAAATTGGAACTGATGCTAAAGAGAGTCCTGAAAGTCAATCTCTGAAGATTGCACTTAACCCTTTCAATACGGTATTTGAAGAATAAGGTTTTCAAATATTTTCGGTAATATTTTGGCTTAATAAAGTATAAAAAGAAGCTTTATTGGAAAAACATTTTTTTTTCAAACAGATTCTCTTGGAGAAGGTGGTACATATATGTACCACTAGGGTTATATGTGGTTATAAAGTGTTATATATAAGTACCACCAGTGTCTAACAAAACCAAATTCTCTTGTTGTGTTGTGTAAAATACTTCAGGGGGCGCACTTGCAGCGTAAACTGTACAATTTGACACTAGGTAGACCTATAAAACTGACTGGTACATATCAGAACCATTCACAATGATAAATTACAGTTCTAGTATTTTAAAAACTTTCGGTGGTACATATATATACCAGCAGTATGGAAAGGGTTAATATTTCTAATAAAATTTTCAACAAGATAAATCGCGAAGTAAATCCAGGAGATTCATGTAGACGCGAATCTGAATCTAAGAAGAAAGAAAAAGAGCGTCACATAAGAAATCTATTTGAAGATAGTGATTCAGATGAGGACTCAGATATTCCCTTGACAAGTAGCGTGCATTATTCACCACCAAAAAACAATATTGTCATACGTAGAGGCCTTTGTTTCATTTGTACCCAGAATATCTACTTGACAAATGTGGGGATCGGATGTCAAAAATGTCGTAGAACCTATGTTCAATGCCCAAAGTAACGCCAAAACTTCAAGGAAAACTTTATATGTCAAACATGCGCATCACGTGGCTCATTATTGGGCCTTTAACACTGCAGTATTATATATTTTTGTTCCTCGGTTAATAAGTATTATTTTATGAAGAATTTTTTTAATTTTTATATATTTTTATAATCTACATTTTTCAACAATAAACATTATTTTGAAAGTTATATTTTATTCTATTATACTATGTAACTAAGGTAACCATAAAAACTATATTTTAACTAAAACTACCCTCCCAACCAACCATACCACCCTACATCCCAATGGTTCTGGCGAACAGTAAGGGGTGCCAATTACTGGAATAATTCATGTGCCAATCATTGGTATTAATGTGCCAATGACTAGAAAATCGGACCAATTTTATAAATTTGAGGAAAAAGGAACATAATTGATCTTAAAAAGAAAAAAATGCAACTGCAAAAGTAAGAACTAACTTTGCGGAATGTAATAAAAATTCATTTTTGGGCTTTTACATGATAAATTGTTAAATAAACGGTTTTATTTGTCTCTATAGCCTTAAAGTGCCAATGGTTGGGGGTTTTACCCTATTTAGTTTTTTTCTATCTCTGATAATAACCGAGATACCCTGTATGGGCATCGAAAATAGACCACCCTGTACAGTAGGTAGTAGTCATTTACTGTAGCGGTTGCAGAAGAAATTAATTTTACCTACCTAAGTTTCTTTAAAAATAAAAATTACTTATGTTATTGTTTCTTATTAAATATTGATTCTTAGTGAAATTTTGTAAAACTTTGTTTGTAGAAATTTTACGGTATTGATTAAGTAGGTAATGTTTATATTAATACATAAACATGAATCACTTTATTCAAACAAATATTTGCCAAAAAAGTACGCTTAAGGTCCACACACACCGGCGCGATCTCGACGCGGTCGCGCCCGCGGACGCGGCCGCGTCGAGATCGCGCCGGTGTGAGTTGACCTTTATGCTTTCTGAGTGTCTATTTTAACTTAAAAACATAATATTTGTTGGGAAACTTATAATTATCAATAAAATTCAAAGTTCTTATAAAAATTTTCTCGTAATTAACCACTTTTTAACTTTTCACCTCGTTAGCTAAATTTATTGAAATTAACTAAAAACGGTGGAGAATTGGGAATAGCTAGTAATTTTGGATATCTTACGAATATTTTTTAAATTGCACTAAAAGTGCATCATATCATGGTGCAAGAAATATTTAGAACTACTATTTTTAGTAAAAATCTAATCTGGGGTCTATCAAAAATAACAAAATTAATGATGGCGTAACAGGCATATCATTTCTGACACAAAATATAATTAAATCAGCGTAGACAGATTAAAATGTTGCTCCAGAAAAGTGTTTTTAGTTTTTTAATATCCTTAACGATAAAGTAAATAAAGCAAAAACTACGAAAATCAATTATTTTCGATCGTCCTTAAAAACGTTTTAACTTAGAAAGTCATGGCAATTTGCTTTTTATTTTAATTTGCATTTTTAAATTAATTTTAATTTAGCACGAACTTACGCAGTTTTGTTTTAAAGTAACCTACTTTGTAATTAACAGTTTTTTATTATAAAACTGAGATCGTCGTTGAATACAAAACCATTTACATTGTAAACTCTAATGAACAAAACAATAGATAAGAGATTATTATTTTAAGTTTTAATTGTGTAAAAAGAAATTCATTTTATTTATATTGTTTTTTTGTTTTATTTACATTCACTTCTAAACAGTGTTAGTCTGAACTTTAAATTAATTTGTTAATCTTTTGATAAAAAAAAAATTTTATTGCCAGAAAATTGTAAACTGAATAGAATTTTTATCATTTCTTAAATTACAATATCATTTGCCAGTGTTAATAAAACTTATAATAGGCATAAAATATTCCTTAAATCCCTTTTTTAGCGTGTCAAAAATGTTCGAGAACATGATGTTTTAATTTTACTATCGATAATATCGCACCCTGCGCCGTTTAACCATTAAACTGGCGAAATGAAAACCTAATTAATGTCCATTAAACCTTTATGGTTTTTGTCACCTTAACGACAGTGGTGATTTAATTTTTAAATATATCTATCAAAAAATACATTATTGACAATGCAAAATAACTAATATCAATCTATTAATCTATTACTTACTAAATTTGGAGTGTAAATATATTAATTACTTGGTTTTACAGAAGAGTTTACATATTCTTTAATTTGTTTTGAGCAAAGTGAGACTAAACAAACCTTTCTTTGTTATCTTGTTCCCAACAAAATGATTTTAACAATCATTTTATGTTATTGTATAGTTACTTACTTTTTACAACGTAACAAAAATAAACCTAACGCTTATTTTTGTTTCAGAATGGTAAATCAAACCATAAAAATTAAATTTAAAAGCTAATGTAATATTTTTTTAGTATTATTACTTCACAAAATCGTGGCATAACCATAAAATTAAAGAGGAAATAAAAGAGATATAAAGCGCGAAACCTTCCCTATATAGAAGCTCTGTAATGGGCTGTTCATATAGCCACCGGTATTTGGAATGAGTTACGATTTTTTCCCGACTTTTTCTTTTGCACAAACCAAAAAGTAAAACTAATAACTAAGTAATCCCTTGAATATTTTGTACAGTAATAAAAAAAATAATTTGTAAAATTATGTTGTTTTAAAAATAAAAAGTATAAATAATTAAGAAATAGGTTGGCAACATGATAACTCTCTAAGTACTTTGTTAAGATAGCATTCTTATGAACATGTAAAAAAGTAAGGATAAGCTTATTTTTACTTAGCAAGTTCATGTTATTTTATGGATTAATTTTAGTGATGAGTTGAACAAAACTTTATATACTGAACAATTTTACCTTCGTTTTTAATAATATCTACATTTTGTTTTAAGCGACCAGTAACGAAATATTCATAGCTCTAATGTTCCATCAATGTACATTACAAGCAATTAATAAAATGTATTTATTTTTTATTTTCAAAGATACTTAGTTTTAATTAGTTGAAAATATGCGACTTTTGTAATGGCTTTATATTTACAATTACAAGTAATTTATGACTTGTGTCATTGTGTGATTACAAATCAAAGTATACCAAGCGTTGATGTATTTCAGGACGTTGATCACTGTTGCATTATATTATAAATAAAAACGAGTACTTGTTATTTTTATTTAAAAAAAGAGGTTGAATTAAACCCTAATAGACCAATATAGACACACGTGTTACCATAATATATGACACATGCGATTTAGCAAATCCGAGCAAAGGCTCTTTTTCCTCAGTTAGATCAGCACACAAAAAAAAAACATCAATAGTCAACAAAATCCAATAACAATAACTTTTTCTACAGAACACGCGAAATAGGTTGGACTCTATTGGGATCTCGTAAACGCTAAAAGATAAAAGATCAAATTAGACAAAATAGTCTTATTTAAAAAGCTACCCAACGACACTTCCACTTTTTGTAAAAAATAAAATCCATAGCATACTAGATACATACGAAAAACTGAAATAAACTTTTTTTTATCTTAAATATTTCTGTTGTTTCCAGAAAAACTTGATTTAAAAACTTTATCAAACCATAAAATAGCGACATTAATTTATTTAAACATAATTCGGATTGTAAAATAAATGACAAAGTTAATTTTTTTAAATAGAAATCTTAGTTGGTTTTGACGTAATTAAAAAGCTTTATTTTCTCTTTTTTAAAAGTAGGGTCCCTATATGGGTTTGTGTATTTATTTTACTTTTTACCTTAAAGTTGTTAAAAATGCTCTAATCTAAAGAAATAGTATGCTATGAAATAGTAAATAATCTAGTATTGTAATTTTAACTTAACAATAGTTCATAGAGAAAATATTTATTCATACTTTTCTTTTTCCAAACATTTAAAATATCGATTTATAACAGCTTATATTTAAATAACACAAACAATATAAACAATTCCTATTCGAGAAAGTTAACAAATAATAAGTTATTTAAAGTTGTTTTATTATTTTAGAGTTATTGAGAAAAAAATGGGCAATTTTTAAGATACAAAGGTAATCATGTCTTAAAGATTGATTAGTTCAATTCCAACGCATGTCTAAAAGTCATTAACTATTATAAAAAATCACTTAATTATAAGAAAAAGAAGCCAAAGTTTAAGGAAAATTTAAAAACAAAACAATGATGGGAAGAATGAGAAATGTAGCATAAAAAGAAATACTCAAAGCAAAAACGATCGAACAAAAGATATAGAAAACACAGCTAAATGATTAAGACGTGTACAACAAATGGAAGAAAAATAAATTGCATAGAAAGGATTATGAAGCGAAACAGTCCTAAAACAACAAAAAAATGTTAAATGATGTGAGATGAACAGAGCGATTAAGCGAGTAAGGTAAGAGATTAGTCAAAACACAGAAAGAGTTGGAAGGAAACTTACATACAAAGTAAATATTAAGAAGCAGGGCTCGAAACCGAAAAAAATTTTGGTTTAAGGCTAACCGAAATCGAGAATTTTATTTTTATAACGGTTTTTGTTGAAAACCGATTTTTTTCATAAAAACCCGGTTTTGTGTAAAAAAACCGATTCAAATTAAAAACCGGTTTAAAAAACCGGTTAAATTAACAGGTTTTTAACATTATTTAGATTAGGAATGCAAAGTATGAAAAGATATTATCTATTTATAATTTTTTGTGCGATCGTACTAGAAACAGCTGTTTGACGGACGCGTTAGCAGCCATAAAGTACTGCATTACCGGCGTTATCCTTAGCAACGGCCTAAAAAGTAACTTTTCCGGCCGTTACCCTTAGCAACGGCCTGAAAAGTAACTTTTTCGGCCGCTACAGCGTAAATTTGCATTAAAGCTAACAGCATACGCCGTCATCTGTCAGTGACAGAATGTCACGTAGTTTCTAACCCATATTTTTGAAAAATACTAAAAATTTAAATTGTTTTTAATGCTATCGCACAAAAAATATAATATGCACCTCGGCCAAAACGTACTTTTTCAGCCTTGCAAACCAGACGCAGCCGAAAAAGTCACACTTTTTGGCCTTGATACATAAATAACTATTATAATATACCGGGTGTCACACGTTCATGGTACACCCCCTTTTTTTCTTTAGTTTTGATTTTAAATAAATGAGATTTTAGACATATGATATGTGCAAAAAAACGGGCTTTTTGAGCACATGCACGTATTTGTTTCAATTCGGGTTTCGCCGGAAATGACCCCAACTTTGTTATTTTAAATGAAACACCCTGTATATTTTTACATTTTTGGAAAGAGGAAGTGATTTTTGATACAACTGCACTATTTTCATTAATTCTTATAACCTCAAAATTTTTTTAAAACAAAATTTAGTTTTTTATTAAGGGTGCCGTGACCTGCACACATTGATTTTTATTATGTCAACAATTGTCCAAAAACCGTTTTTGTAAATTTTAAATGACATTTAGGTTACTTTAATCGGCTTTGAAGGTTGAGGAATCGGTTTTTTGACAAAAAGTCAATTTTTTTAAATGGAACCATGCTGGTACTAGCGGTTATTTAAATGGATCATCTTCTAACGAATCCATCGATACCAATAACTTGTATTTTTATTAAGAGTCTACTTTAAAAATTTCAAATTATTGTGAAAATTTATTAAGAGATCCTCTTAATCGCGGTAATCTAATTATGTAAAAATGATTAACAAAATTTTTAGACTGTCTAATTAAATGACTATAGTAGTTAAACATAAAACAACGATCATTTGTTTTGTTGTAGTTATGCACAGTGTACTGCTATTAACAGGATCTCTTAATAAATTTTCACAATAATTCGAAGTTTTTGAAGTAGATTTTTAATAAAAATACAAGTTATTGGTATCGATGGATTCGTTAGAAGATGATCCATTTAAATAACCGCTAGTACCAGCATGGTTCCATTAAAAAAAATTGACTTTTTGTCAAAAAACTGATTCCTCAACCTTCAAAGCCGATTAAAGTAACCTAAATGTCATTTAAAATTTGCAAAAACGTTTTTTGGACAATTGTTGACATAATAAAAATCAATTTGTGCAGGTCACGGCACCCTTGATAAAAAACTAAATTTTGTTTTAAAAAAATTTTGAGGTTATAAAAATTAACGAAAATAGTGCAGTTGTATCAAAAATCACTTCCTCTTTCCAAAAATGTAAAAATATACAGGGTGTTCCATTTAAAATAACAAAGTTGGGGTCATTTCCGGCGAAACCGGAAGTGAAACAAATGTGTGCAACGGCTCAAAAAGCCCGGTTTTTTGCGTATATCATATGTCTAAAATTTCATTTATTTAAAATCAAAACTAAAGAAAAAAAAGGGGGTGTACCATGAACGGGTGACACCCGGTATGTGCACTCAAGCGTTCAGTAATGACTTTCGGTAAACTAATCGCATTTAATATAAATTTTGTATTTTTGCAAAGTAATTTTAATTAGAGAAAGATATTAAAAAAACCGATTTTTTGTTATTTTGGTTAAAGGTTGCCGTTTTTTTTGCCTTTAAAAATACCGGTTTCGGTTTCGGTTAAAAACCACTTTTTCGGGCAAAAAATAGCGGTTAACTGGTTTTTTAAACCGGTTTCATGCCCTGAGAACAAGACAAGAATATTCCAAAATATGAAATCCCACTACTATAAAAAGCCCTCTGTTCTTTGTCGCTTTGTTCAATCTTAAATTTAATCAAGTGTCCATCTTAAACACATGTATTTAAATTCAGTACAAACATAAATAAATGTCGTTCTGCAAAACTCAAAGTTATTAAATTATGAATGTAATACAGTAGAACCTCAATTATCCAGACTAATTGAAGATTAAAGAACCCGGATAACGAAAAATCCGTATAATCGAGAGGAGAAAAAAGACAACTAGTATGAATGATTTTTGTATTTTTTAGACAAAAAGTCCTGAATTGCCTCTTTTCGCATAACCTGTTACTATTTTTATTAAAATATTGGTTTTGTACAATCCGTACAATCGAACATTCTGCTAATCGAGGTCCGGATAATCGAGGTTCTACTCTATTTGTATTAACGACCAATTCTTGTTAGAGTTATCCCGAGGATTTAAGGTGCTTTTCCCCTTAATTAAAAACTTCTTAATAATTTATTTATTTAGACTAAAAATAATAGCAATTAGGTTAGATTATTTCATAATTTAGTTTTATATTCAATCTTTCCCTTAAAATTCATTGTCATTTGCCTATAAGCCTACATTGTCCACACCTGAAACTGGCCCCTTTATTAATAACGGACTGATTCTCCAATAGCAAGCAAAAACGATGCATCTACATTTTTAAAGATATAACTTTGGAATAAACATAAAACAGGTAGATTCTAGTCTAGTGTTTTAAAAACAAAATGTATAATTTAATTTAAAAAAGTTGCTTTATCAAAAGTAGCATCCTTTCTGGACAAATATATTGCTCGATGTTGTGTATGGATCCTGTTAGAATCTAGTTATAGACCCACTATATACATTTTGCACGTTTAGATCGTGTTTCACTATGTCGGCTTAGCGGGGCATGGCTTTACCGGTATTACACTTTATACATAAATCTACAAGATACATAACTCTCCGCCGGGATCAGGCCGCATCCAGTTGGCCGCGCAGCCACGCTCGCTTTTGTTTCGAAATAAATATGATAGGCTGCTAGACCCGCATGAAACTCTGATAACATACACCGTTTGAATTTTAACTGCTGTTTTCATACTGATTTTCGATAAAAGTAGCAAAGCCGTTATGATTAGAATATCAATAAAGTTATAAGAAAACATGAACAGATAATTAAACGTTTGTAGCGTTCTACATTTTGTTCTTTATACCAATTGTTTTATTGGTTTAGCTGATGTGAACAATATCCCCAGAGTTTTGGCAGTCAAAGTTGTGAAAGAAAAAAAAAATTATCAAAATTCTTAAGAAGCTAAAGAAAAACTGATTAAATCTTTATTTTCCATAATAAAGTGTTATTTACAGTGCGATTTGTAATTTGCATTGCTCTTGAGCAGCCCCATAATTCGATTTTAGTCACAATTTCTTTTTTTATTTCGGAATATAAAAACTTTTAAATCTCTTTAAAAACAATGCAATTTGGGAGATAATTTTTTTTTCTTGTCAATGAATTAGGTATGTGGCTAAATCTCGGTAAAAATCACCTGAATTGTAAAGCTGAGTGAGTACAGACCAACGCGACGGAACGGCGAACCGAACAAAGTGGTGCAACATTTCAGCGAACCTGCAAGGTACCGAGATTTGGCGGATCACGGTTTTGTTGCACTGCTAGGTTGCAGGCTCGCTGAAATGTTGCACTACTTTGTACGGACCGCCGTACTGCTGCGCTGGTCTGTACACACCTTTATTAAAGGTCGATCTGAAGTCCACCCTAACTATGGACATCGCCTTTTTTCTTTTTCTTAGCCAAAAGCCAAAAGTATGCTGGTTTTTTAAAAATTTTGGCTAATGGACTTTATAAATATGCGTCGAAAACATTCCATTTAATTTGGGCTTTAATGTCTCAACCAAGGGCTCAGATCATTTCGTAGCAATAAATCAACATTGCGATATTTGCCATAATATAACGGAGATGGGAGATGACACAAAGTCAGTTTATCAATCAAGGAAACACAAGAAATGCTTTTCAAAATACCGATCATGTTAAAAACAAGCATTTAAAACCGCCAAGTTTAGCACGAACGTTCATATACCGGGTGTTAACCACCAGCCGTGAACATAGGGAATTAACATTGGTTTTAACTTTTTTTCGGATTCCTGCTCCCCAATTGAATTTATATTAAAATTAATGGTAACAATAGAAAAATTAATTTATTACGCATCATTTGAGACCATTAATAAGCTTAAATGTTTAATATTTAGTTTATAATTAATATTTTAAAATTGGATTAATTTTATAAATATAAGTAGCCATGACTGTCAATCTGACATTAATTTGTCTTCATTAATTTTTGTTATTATCTGTCAATTTTTATATCAGCGAGTTATTTCTTTAACGATTTTGATTAAAATGAAAAAAAAAACTGTAATAGAGGAAGAGTTTTAATGGTGAAAAAAGAAATAACTCGCTGATTTAAAAATTGACAGATAATAACAAAAATTAATGAAGACAAATGTCAGATTGACAGTCATGGCTACTTGTATTTGTAAAATTAATCCAATTTTAAAATATTAATTATATACTAAATATTAAACATTTAAGCTTATTAATGGTCTCAAATGATGCGTAATAAATTTATCTTTCTATTGTCACCATTAATTTTAATATAAATTCAATTGGGGAGCAGGAATCCGAAAAAAAGTTAAAACCAATGTTAATTCCCTATGTTCAAGGCTGGTGGTTAACACCCGGTATAACTATTGTGATTTAATATTCAAAGACTGAAAATTAAATTCGTTCTCCTAAAATACAATTTCCCTCTCTTCATTTTTGAAGATCTTAAGGTTTCGTGAATCCATTGCTTTGTTATATTATTAACAGTTTAAACCAATTTTTAATCATACACAATTCTGTGACGCAGTTAAGCAAATGCGGAATTAACAAAACAAGCAAACATCTAATAATTAAACTGTTTCTCTGTGTTATTAAAACCATACTCTGCGAAACCTTTAATTCACAAAACAAAAACAAACAAATTTAGGTAAAAAAAATTAATGTAAGTGTGTTAAATCTGGACACATAACATTTGTTAAATGTAAACGATTCTTTATTTTACCATATCTCTTAATTAATCGCAATTATTCGTTACCGACAGTAGCAAAGAAGATAAATTGGATGAATCAATACCAATAATAAATTTAACAATAAGGTGTTTCATGTAATTTTGTTGATTTTTGAAATTATTGGATGTGATTTAGAATTTCAGTTCTTCGGCCATTCTCAACTTTTCATATTTCTTGTAACTTGACTGCTGAACGAATCTTATGACATTTTTGTCGGTGCGTAGGTATATGGATTTCTCGAGCAAACACTAGTGTACTTTTTTTTATACAGTTTACTTTACTATATATCAGGTAATTCATTTATTATTAATATGATTAGGCGGGTAGTTTACAAAGAAGCCCGAATACATACATACAGGGTGCAAACTTTAACTGGAATAAATGCTGTAACTTGGGAATACTGTATATCGGTAAAACCTGCAAAAACACGTCGATTTTAGTTTTTCGCCGGATACATTTCAGCAGTATTGCTTTTGGGATATCTTCATCCAGAGGGGTGCAACAGCCCCTAATAATTTTTTTTTAACTGTAAGGATATGTCGAGTGGCATATCGTTGGAAAGCTCATTTAGAGAGGAATACCATGCATATACTATTTTCGAAAATTTTCAAGAGGTTAGGTGTTAACAAAATAAAAATATAAAATTTAAATTTTATAGAGAGGCAAGATTTTCAACTGCTAAAAGGTCGCAACAAAAAGTTACGACAAAAAGTTGTTTAACTGTGATAAGAAATGCACAAATGAACGCTTACAGATTGAAATTGTGCACATTGTAAACAACCTTTACATTAAATAGCGTTAAACTTTAAACCTGTCTTTATTTTGTTAACACCTAAACTCTGGAAATTTTTCGAAAATAATATATGCATTGTATTCCTCTCTAAATGAGCTTTCCAACGATATGCCACTCGACATATCCTTACATTTAAAAAAAAAATATTAGGGTTTGTTGCACCCCTCTGGATGAAGATATCCCAAAAGCAATACTGCTGAAATGTATCCGGCGAAAAACTAAAATCGACGTGTTTACGCAGGTTTTACCGATATACAGTATTCCCAAGTTACAGCATTTATTCCAGTTAAAGTTTGCACCCACGATACGATCTAAAAATGCAATTTAACAATTAACAGTAAAAGAATAGCTAAGAACTCTTATCGTTAGCTTCTAGAATTCATAACGAAGTTTCAATGTTTATTTTTTTGTAGTTGAGTCGAATAAAACAATTTAAAAAAAAAACAAGTAAACGTACAAAATTAAAGAATTATGTAAAATACACGAATACAACAGTGCATTTAGATTTATTTTTGCCAAGGGGCCAGAACTGCACAAACTAACGGTTCAGTTTCGACAAACGATTTATAACATTGTTACAATTTGATAACCGGTTCGGTTTCAGTTTGGATGTTGATTTTTTTAAATTTTTAACAAAAAAGTTTAAACACTTAAAAATAAAACGTTTATCCGCTTCTTGTAAACAAAGAAACAATTATACTGCTACTTATCTGTAATAGTATATGTAATTTAATTTAATTAACAACTAAACACAATGATGAAAAATTAAATCAAAAATTTGTTAAATTACTAAATAAATTAGTCATAATTTGTATGTTGTAGGCTTCCGCGGCCGATGTTCAATGTATATTAGTTGTTTCCGGGTTGGAACCGCGTCGAAGGTTTGCTGTTTAACCAACAACCCTGAAGATGTCCCCGATAAAGAAGGACGAAACGTCGGTTATGAAGATTAGTCATAATATGCCAAATTTTTATACAATGTTTTTATGATAAAATAATACTCATATATGTACCTATACGTTATTCAATATGTTTATGATAGAATATGTATAATTGTAAATTAAAATTTTATTTAGGTACTGATTATATAAATCAAAAGTATACAATAATAATAAAAATAGTATCAATTCAAACCATTGCATGAACTGATTAACATAAATCAGTTTAATTCTATTTGCAGTTCGATTGTTTTTTACATTAAAGGTTCAGTTCCGGTTTACGGTTAGAAAAAAATCAAACCAATTTTTAAAAACTTATTTACAAAGGAAATCTCCCATTAGAAGAAATTCAAATATTGTTGGCCTACGCCAGTTTTTCTCAACCATTTTGTATTTGTGTTTCCCTTTTCTACATTAAATTTTATTACGCCCCCCTTTTCCATATCAATTTTTATTGCACCCCCCTTTGCTTTTGTCCGGCCAAAACACTTATTTTCTTTTCTCAACCGTCCTTTGATTGAGTGTATTATTTATAAAATGTGTATATATTTAGTACCTGTTTTTGATAATTTAAACTTAAATATACATTATAATTCGGAACACTAGTTGTTGCCGCTCACAAAGGACCTTTCATAGTATATATTTTGTTATTGTTTTTTTTTTATTAAATTTTTTTCCTTTTGATTTCTTTCCCATAGGTTGAGAATTACTGACGTACTCTATTGTCAGTAACTGCT
Organism: Elmis aenea; assembly: GCA_947652605.1. Lineage (NCBI taxonomy): Eukaryota > Metazoa > Arthropoda > Insecta > Coleoptera > Elmidae > Elmis > Elmis aenea. The sequence goes on along the minus strand of OX393578.1, from coordinate 37,140,463 downwards.
ATTTTTTCAACAATTGTAAATAATGTTAGCTGTTTAAATTCACTACTTAAAAAACCTCTTTTGTTATTTGGTATTTAGTACAAGTACAAGATGATTATTAATAATTTATGTGGAACATTGATATTTTAGAGTAAACTCTGTAACTCAAACTCAACACATAAATTGCAAGGAAGTAAAAAACTAAGTGTATTAATAGAAATCAATAGAACAAACCACATCAATCATAGATTTATAATTACAGAAACGTTAATCAAAATACTATTTAACTGACTCGTGTTTATATTTCATAAATTGGTTAACACTTTTTTCCAAATATATATTTTTAAAACTATTGGTTTTTTTATTTATTTGTACGAATATTTTGAGTGTAAATTGTAGACAATAAAACAAACCAATTATTACTTATAGTTTTTATTTTCTTGTCGTTTCATTATAACAAATCATTAAATAATGGAAACTTACCACTAACACACCTAGTAAATTATAAATATAGGAATAATTACTAAAATAATGATGTGCAAAAAGAAAAATGGTAATGATCGATCTAACATCTGTGCATGTGACATGCTCTGTAGTGCAGTAGTGGAATCAGTCGTATTGATGATGTAGAAACCTACGCCCACCTGCCATGACATAATCTAAGATAAGAACCAACAGGTTTCTCTACGATACCTCTGCATTTTTACATGCTATATGTACAAACACCTTTTCAAGGGAATTTTTGTAAGGCGTTATGTTACGTGCAGTTTTCTAGCTTTCTACGTAAAAGAATCTTTTCTTCACGTATAAGTTCTGCTAGCAAACCCATAGCCTTATCTATCTGCTTCGGAGTAGCTTTGCTGTAAGAAGCTCTGATATAATTGCAAGCGACTGTAGGGTCAGTCATGTAAGCATGGCCCGGGACAAAAGTAATGAGTTTTTTCTGTCCTCTGGTCATCAACATTTCGTAGACATCGCTGACATCACGCACGGTAATCCACACGAACATTCCTCCTGATGGTACAGACCAATCGCAAAGACCTTTAAGATGTCGCTCCATGGATGCTAGGGTTAAATCACGTCTGGCTTTGTAATATTCACGTACCGACTCCATGTGATCTAAAAGCTTTTCGAAGCCCCAAGATTTTAATAAGTTGTATGTCACCGCCTGTAAACAAAAAATAAAATTGAAAATGTTATCTTTAGAAAATATAAATGGATCAATTATATTTACATTACATCAAACGCAAGGGGGCGCCAAAACAAAGGGGGTTCGAATAGAAAAACTGAGTTCCTTTAATTTTTTAGAATATCATTTCTAGAAACGAAATTTGGCTTGTTTACAAACACCCAAGTAAAAAATATATAATCGATAAGTTGATTGCAATAAATACTATTTATTGTCAGATCTTACATGACTGAAAAACAACGTAAACTTTAATTTTTTTTTTTAAATTATCTCAATTTTTCTATTATAATTTAAAAAAATAGAATTTAATGTATTCGTATTTATTTATAAAATATTAAATTTTATGTAAATCAACAACAAATTAAACATTTCTACAAGTATTTTTTGACACTTTTAATTTTTTTATGCAGATAAAAGTATTTAAAAACATTTATTGTAGACGAATCGATAATATTCTGTTAAATAAGGGGTTTGACAACTAGCAAAACATATTGTATTGTTTCGCAAGTGGACTGTATTTTTTTGTATGAATGAAAGATTGATTTAATTCTATTGTTTATTCTTGTGCTTGTACATTGACATACAACAAACTTCGATGTACACTCACGCAGCTAATGATAGCTACTACCCTCATGCCCTCATGGTAGTCAGGTTATAATATAACAAAAAGGTGAGGGTAAGCTTGACACAACTCAAATTCATACACATATTTTGTAGAGACAAAGTTTATGAGAATTTAAAATCAGCATTATAGTAAATCGCATCACAGCACACTGATAATTAGAAGCAGCAACAATAGCGGAATAAAACCGATGAAAGAAAGTAAGAGAAGATTATTTTACTCCGTCGACATAATTGATCGATATCACAAATATCAAAAATAAAATAAAACTAAGGGGCGCCACACAAACAATTTACCCGGGGTGCGAAATTATCTAGGTTCGACTCTGCGTGCAAGCTGTCAATGAATGTTACGCGCGCCGTCAAGCATTTTCGAGAAGAATGTTTTGACGTGACGGACATCTGTTGACGATTTAAGTGGTGTGAATCACGTTAGTCTATCGTCGTTGAGTGAATAAAAACGGTCTCAAGTAAAAACTGATGTAATTGGCGAAAACTATCACTTTACTACCATAATTGGCAGTAATAACAAAACTGACGTTCACTTCGATGTAAAGTGCTAAGGCTCGCTGCACACGTACGTTTTTCAGCCGTCCGGCCGCCGCACACGTACGTTCGCCGTGCGGCAGCCGTCCGGCGACGGATGTACAGGGTGGGCAAATTTCGATGTTTTAATAGGCAATCTCGGTAACTATAAGAGGTATCAAAAAACCGACCGCGCATCCTCGATCTCTTTTTTCGAGAAAAAGTTAATGATGAAAACTAAAATTGGTTATCGTCTTTTGTTTTCGAGTTATCGCCGATAACTCGATTTTTCGACTTTTCGTTTTATGACTATATTTCGCTTGTCTATAAAAATAAACAAAAATAATTTTGACGTTCTACAGGCACCTTTTTGATAAGAATCCAGTGGCGTAGACAATTTTTCAAAAAAAAATCCGAAATTCGAGTTGTGATATAAAGTTGTATTTTTTTAAATGGAACCCATAGTTGGCTATGACTTATTTAAATTTCTTATTTTTTTGTCATTCCAAATATATAAGGGTTGATGTATTTATTTTCAATAAAACGAAAGTTACGAAGGTTTTTTAGTTTTTTTTTTTAACAAAATTATAGTAGGCTGTGAAAACAAAAACAAAACAAGGTGTATCGTAATAAATTATTGTATTGTACGTGCCTGCAAGAGTAGCGTTCACATAAGAGGTATTGTAGTGTTTGTACACTAAAGGCGATTCCCACGCGAATACGCAGGGTTAATCCACTGTGATTGGTTCTTGTTATGGGCATATGAGGTATTGTAAGAAGCTTGGACCTTGCAAGATTACGACGCGGCTTACAACGCAATCCCATTACTTTGCTTGTGTGAACGCTATCATTTGATATTCGTATATTTAACTTTGCTTACGCTACAATGCAATACAATACTTTTCTATGTGAACGCAGCTTTAGTCGGTGGTAGGTGCTGGGGTAGTCTTGCACGGGCCTACTTCGTCGGACCCGTACCCCACCCCGTCCGTTACAGCTAATGTACGTTGTACAACCCACACCCGACTGCGACCTGCTTGATTCTTGTTTATTAGACCCGTAACCCGCATGATTTAAGTTGGTTAGACCCACACGATCTACTTTATTTGAGCCGCATTTAAACCACGATATTCAAATTTTTTATTTATGTACATTTGCAATACCAAACAATTACAAAATGCATTAAAAAAGTCACTTCATTTAATCGCTACCCTCTGTTAATAAAACGGTACCCGCCGACCCGTTACCCGCAAAATGTAATATACAAAGAAGACCGGCGACCCGCTCACCTTGCGGGTAACTCGCGGGTAACCGCTGGTTCCGACCCGACCGTAGGACTCTAGCTGGGAATCCCGGTTTGGAACACCCTTACACTCGCACAGGCACCGTTTAATAACGTTTGTTTTTTTTTTCGCGCTATAATTACCATTAACAGAATATATTGAATGTTACAAATTTAGAAATATAAGGCATTCCTAAAAATTGTGTATCGTGTTTTATCGGCATTTCATTTAATCAATCTTCCTCTCATTTTAAGATTTTGAAACTCGGCGGTCATAAACCTCTTAGCAACAGTTTCGTCAAACACTATCAAGCGGTCATTAATAACTTTTTTTTGTAAACTCCGACCGATTAAAAAATGCAAAAACAATTTATGACGTCTGTTTTTTTCTCTCTCTATCCTAAATTCAATATCTGTTAATTAACATCGTTTCAAAATCACTGTCAATAAAATAAATGTTAAAGAGGTTGTAAGTTCAACAAAATTTCTAGTTTTATCTGGCTACTATGAACTATTTTTCAAATTTGAAGCGTTTTACAGATTACACTTATCAACGGCAGTGTAAGGTGGCACAGTACCTATACCATTGATATATAATTACACCAATTAGGTTGATCAAAATAAAATATTATTAGGCATTTCAATCTGTTGTAAATACATTTCGTTGCAACGTATTGTTTATCTAGAAATAACATAACATTGTAATTGCAAAATAAACTTTAAACATTTTGAAACTGCCGACATATTTTTGCCAAAGATACTCGAGTTGAATTTTATTGATACAACAACAATAAACTTCAATTCAATAACTTAAAAAAAATATGGGACAGTGCTAGCTTGCAGCCGTGGTGCATCGTCTTATTTCAGTAAACCGTCAAACATCGCCAGTGCGCAGTGAATGCTTCCTATCATTTCTGTGTTGATTATTAATCGTTAAAAATGTCAAACGCGTATTTAAGGCCAGAATATTTTCCACTTATTTTAAAGTCTACATCGCCGATACAAGTACTGAACAAATCCAAAATCCAAAACATTCTAGGTATTTCTAATTAGACATTTAATTTGTACTTTAAAAACAGCGCCCAGTTTAATAAAGCGCAATTTCGTATACCTTAAAACAAAAAGCATATGATCACGAAGCAAATAGCGCTTGAAAAATTAACAAAACCTTTCTTTAATTAATTGTTCATTTGTTTATTATAGAGAAGCAAAGGGGTGAAATCGATGTTCATATTAAGTAGTTCGGAGTTATATTAATGTAGAAGTGGATTGGATTCTCATAAGACAGCAAATTAATATTTACCTGTGATAACGTGCTGGAGTGCAAATACGATGCTTGCATGTGTAATTCAATTGCATGAATTAAGGGTTTAGGTCCAGTAACCCAACCCACTCGGAGCCCGGAACTTATCACCTTAGAAAGGGAATCGAAACGCAAGACTCTTCCTTCGGTATCGAGAGATAGGAAAGACACTGGAGTTTCATTTGTGAAGTGCATGAAGTAATAGGCGTCATCTTCAAGGATAATTATGTTATACTCGCAGCATATGTTGTAAATCTCTCGACGTCGATCAGTAGGTATGGTTAAACCAGCAGGATTCGATCCTGTAAGATAATAAAAAAGAATTTAAAAAGATAACCTCAATTACGGTTGAAACACCATCAAAGTCTAAATTTTATATTTTGATTGGTGACTTAATCGATAATTATTAAGTTTAATGCGAATATTTTTGATAGTAATACAGTTACATATGAGTGTTTAAATTACGAAAGACTACAATTATATTTATTATATGTATGTTGCTTGTTTATTTTTCGAAAGCAAAGGCTCGATGTAAAGATATTTAAGAAACAATCCAGCTTGTCCTGTTATATATTCACGTTAGCTTTATAAGTCCGATATGAATTCATTGTGAATATTGCCAGCTCATTTTGTTGCGTAATAACAAAGTTTGTCTCTTTAATAAATTGCAATTTAAAATGGCATGCACTGAACAATCGATAAAACCAACAATAAGTCATTAAATAAAAGTATTTAGGTATCGCAATTTAATTAAGCTACACGTTACACAACAGAAAACTATTATTGTAAAACATATGCTTTGATGAATGACTCTTTTCTTTTTTTTAATAGCTTTTTAGGAGATTTATCGCATTTTTTAAACAAAATACCTAAACATTCGTAAATCGAAAAATAATTACCTGTAGGATTTATGTACATTAACTTTGGCATTCTTAAGGTGCTTCCTTTTTCTGAACATTTTGCTTGCCACTCTCCTAACGTTTTGCGCAATTGTTTCGGGATCATACCAAGATGATCTTGAGCAATAGGGATGTACTGGTGTCGAAATGGCTTTAGCTAAAATACAATGTTGGTGTTATTTATGCAGACAATTACGTATAAAACTTTTTTCTCGTTTTACTCATCTTTACGCGTCTACGAATAAACTTAGAAGATAAACAGGTCAATTCATTGATAAATAAACAAATTAACAGCATAGTGTAACATATTTAAGTATCAGATATCATTGTTTTGCTTATGCGTGCGTAACGAGGGTCAGTTAATATTGTTTAATCTGTTGTTTTCAAATAAGAATAAAATTTATACGATCGACTAAAATTAAGACGCACAATTATTTACAAAATATTTACAAATTCTAAAGTTTTTGTTGCATTAATTATTTACTGTTTTACAGCAAGAATTCTCAGGGTTCAAGAATTTTTTAAAATACAGTTAAATATTTCTGATCAAAATATTGCCGAAAGCGTTAAACGTCACCAATATCGGTATTATATCACATTTATTAAGAATTTAATTAGTTCGGATATGGGGTCAGTAAACCCACGATCGCAGTTGCAAAGTAGATCGTAATTATAATTAGGCGCGCGGTATCAAACAAAAGTTAAATAAAGGATTAATATTTAATATATTTACAAAAAGCGTGCTATAAGTGTCCGCAAATTTAGCGGTAAACAAAGATGGCTTTGTTGTAACGTAAAAAACACAAATTTGGGCTTTTAAATTATTATTAAAACCAGGGGTTTGGAGCGGAGCGCGGAGCTGGAGCGCGGAGCAGTGGAGCAATGGGTTTTTGCCCGGAGCGGGAGCGGAGCCCGGAGCAAAGAATTTTGATTGCTCCACTGCTCCACTTTACTATTATAAACTACATTTTTTAAATTTTGTTATGAATTATTCTTATGGGTATAGTATTTAATAAAATTATAAATAAACTAAATTTGATTTTTTTGAAGTAAAATTATTGTAATGTAACTTTTCTGAATATTAATTTTCATTATTTTGTATTTGAATTTTGAAAAATTTTAAAGAACTTTTTTTCTTTTTTTAACTTTTTTAACTGAAGATCAATAATTTGTTCATTTATTTAACATCACTTGTTTCTTAGGGTCAAATATTGTAATTTTTGGTCCATTTCCACGTATCTCATAAAATTTTAGCTTTGTTTTTAAAAAAAAAAATTCAAATAAAAAAACTTATTTTATTAATATTTGGAGCGCGGAGCGGAGCGGGAGCGGAGCTGGAGCAGGCATTTTGATGCCGGAGCGGAGCTGGAGCGGAGCAACTAAAAAATTGGACTGCTCCAAACCCCTGATTAAAACCTATTTTTGGCACACAAACTTGTGTTTTGAAAAGGGTGGAACTAAACATAAATTACAAATTACTAATAAAATTTTGCATCGAAATTAACGGCATCAAACAAAAACCAGTTTAAACTACGCGGAACTTTTAAAATTGAAAATTCTGTTTCATTTTATAAAACGCCTATGGGCCATTCTGGAGAACCTTACCACCGTCATTCAAAACGTGTGATTTTTGACTCCCCTCACATCTACATTTATTTCGGTCTGCGTCATCCTAACAAATTGTCACCCCGCCCTCTGCAGTAAAACATTGCCCACCCCTGATCTACATCTAATTCGCCGAACCGCGTAATACGTTCGGAAACATCAAAATAGCACGAACTGCAACGTTCGCGAACGTATTACGCGGTTTGGCGCGATTCAGCGCACTAAATATGAATGCAACTTACACGGAAAAACCACGATCGTACTTTTTTTTTTTTTTTAAGTTAAACTGATACTTACAATACTATCAATTCCTGGATATAGCGTGCTAGCAACGACTACAGGTTCCCCATCCTGGGCACACATTTCAATAGCTCTTGCTAAACCATCCTGTGACCCACAAGTAACTAAGACTTCAAGATCGTCCCATTGTTGTGGTCGATGGATGCGTTCAGTGTACTCCTTCAATAACTTAACCAGAGGTGGATATCCCTGGGTTGGATTGTACTGCAAGGCTGCCCCTAACTGAGGACCCTTCAAAGTAAAAGAGGAACCATCCTTCATAACAATATTGATTTTTTCAAAAGGGAAAGTTGCTTCATTTGGCATTCCTTCTGCTAGCGATATAGCGTCTTTTGGAGCAGAATAATGACGTTTGGCTAAAATTAAATAATAGTTTTTATAAAACTGAAAAGTATAACACCAACTTTTGATGTATCAGTAAAATACGTTTAAAGTTAATCTTTACATCTAAATCTCAGTCTAAAAAACCTCACTACGAAAATATGGATTATTATTTAGCAGCTAATTGTACCTAATTTATAATAAATATTGTTACTTAATACCAAAGTTCTATGGCAAAAAAAAAACATTAAATTTGCGATATCAAATCCATTTTATCAAAAAAGGAGACGTAATCTGTTTGCGTAAGCTTAATTGGAAATAAATTAGATCTAATGTCAAGGTTTGCACATATAGATAGCTTTTGCATTTTGATATGCCAGTAGCATTAACAAGGTCATTATTTGTCAATATTTTATGCTTGTCAGTAAGAAATTTCAAAAATGTTGATGAATAAAGAAACTCCCAAATAAGACAAATGCGTAGTCACCAATAGTTTTGACCTAATAAAGAAGTAGTCAACAGGCAATTATTAGCACCATAAAAAAGACAACCCGTTGCAATAAAATCAATAAGGAAAAACACAATAACGTTTTATCTATTTTACCGGTATTGCATAAAATGTTTTATACAGAACATTATCACCAATATCGCAAATAACTGCAAAAATTAGTTATAATTCATGTAAATCTATTATTCTTAAAATTTAACCAAATTTAGCGTACTTCTTCTATAAGTCTTAAATAAGGAAAAGTTAACCAGTTTCTGTACGTAGAAATTAATATAAACACTTTCTAAAGAGCCCACTAAAACTTTTTAATAAATGATGTTGAATACAGTTAATATTCAAGCAACTTGCGTCCATGGGCGTCCGCAGGGGGGCAAACGGGGCACTTGCCCCCCTCCCATGAGATTGAGTAAAAAATAGTACTTGTAAAAACAAATCATAAAAATTAAAAAGTTAAATTAAAATGTATATATATTATTATTTGTCTCTATGCTTTGCCCCCCTGGAAATTTTTCTGCGGACGCCTATGCTTGCGTCCATACATTAAAATCATTTTTGACATAAGTTCGACAGTGTAAGATACCCACAGTGTAATTCAGTTCATTTGAAAACTTGGTTTCTATGCATAAACTATAATTATTGTTGAATAATTTTTACTAATGTCAATAAAAAAAAAGCTACCTATACATTACTATACAACCCAATTTACATTAAATACATTATTATTATAGCTTTATAATGCGACTTAAAACGTAACTTTGGTTTAAAAGCTTTTAACTGCTCGCGTTTGTATTTGATAAAAAGTAAACGCGCAATAAATAATTTAGTTTTTTAGCATTGTTTCCGATTAAAATGTTACAATTTTAAATTATTTCAAAATAATTTATTATGATGCCTTCTATTATACAATAATTAATACTTTTAATGACGCAAACATTAAAGAACCGCCTATTGCAATCGACAATAGGACAAAGAAATCTTGGCCTTATCAACACGCTTATGAAGGGTTGCCAACCCTTAATTTATTCTAAACCATATAGAGACTAATACAAACAAATGGCGATAAAATGCGCCGCAGGCAATTTTTTTGAAATGTAGACGTTCAAAAATGTTAGCTGCCAAAGAACGCTTACAACCTAGCTTTAAGAAGAATAATTTTTAAGTGTATTGGTTTAATCTAGTAACAAAACTGCAATGTTGAAGCTAGTGTATATTCACAAATTTCAAAATTATTGCCCTAAAAATCGTAATACCAATGGAAAATTTTGGACATCCACGTTACATAAGGAATATAATTCAACATTTTTTTCAGTAGTGTTCAACCTTATGTTCACATCCTCCTCAACAAGGGTAGCTTATTCCGAGAATAGATCCGATAATGATAACCTAACACCCCATGTGGCCCACGTACACCCATAACTTTAAATTTCTAACCGTTACAAATCACTTGCATTAGTGGTGCTTTATACATCCTAGTAAAAATAGTTGTTTGGTACCGGCTGCAGTTTGTTGATTTCTAAATATCCCCCTTTCACGGCTTCAATAAGATTTCTAAAATTCCCAGTGCAATTTTTATTTAAGAGTTCATTCACTACCTCAAAAGATCTTTATGTTTACTTCTAATGTAAACAACATTAAACATAATAAATTCATCAATGAAATTAACATTGTGAATGATGACCTGTTATTGAGCCAATAAAGTTACAACACTACAACATTCGAGATTTATTGATATATAGGTATACATGATTAAAGATGTTTAGACCGGTTTTTTTTTAATCGAAAATTCCAACATTTTTCATTCTGCGCGTTTGGTTTACAATTAGTAGTAGTAACCTGTTTATGACTTGCTTTAAACGAGCATTAAACAACAATTATATTTTAAAAGGCGCGTAAAGGCGGTTGCTTCATTGTAAGCAATTAGTTGTATGTACAAACAAGTTGATCACAACGATAAATCGGTGATACATTTTCAAAAACAGGCTTTGGGATAACTGTAAGCTACAGAATTAATTGGAAAAACAAAAAAACGAATGGCATGTCAATGCCAAAACCTTAAAAAGCAATAACGAGTTACAAAAAACAAAATATACTAGTCAAAATAAACGGCACAGTGTTTAATATACTTTGAATCTCGATTTTTGAACAATTAATGTAAACGACAATTTGTCGGAAATCGAAAAAGAATATAAATTTTTAAAGTTCCAACGGCCAAACATGAATTGGAAATAAACATTCAGCAAGAGCGAAGCTTTTTAGAGGGTCCAATCTGTTTTATGAGATAATATTCTTAACTAACTTCGAAGATAACTAGTTTTAAAATATTTTGAAGTCACTGCACATAATAAAAGAGCAAAAAAGAAGAAAGTAAGAACGATTAAATACTATATCGCTTAAGGGCTAAAAGAAAATATCAATATAGCAAAATGCATAGAGAATGTACGTTAATATTTTTATGAATTTATTTTATTTTTACAAATTTTGTTAAGTAAAACCACGCTCTATAAAAAAATTGAACTTGAGAATTTTGCAATATTGAATTATAATATAAAAAATTAATTATGCATATATAATGCAAACATATCATTATTAAATAATAAGCAATTGTGGTTTGGTATCATTGCAACTTCATCACAATATTAAAGCTCTTTAATTTTTAAAAACTAAAAATTATTTGGAAAGTGTGAAAAAAAAATATTTTTTTAAATCCTAAAGTTTATAAACTTAATAAATTAATTTAAAAAAAAAACACACACTTACTTAATTCTCTCGTTAGAGCAGGTCGCCTTCTTGAAGCTTCAGGGTTAATGAAATGGCTGTAGTCAATTTTCGAAATCTTCTGTGTTTGTACTGTCTCCATGGTTAAAAAAATACTTTTGTGGTTAATAAAATAAAAAACAACGCGTTAATTAAAATACTATAACTTATTTTTAAATTAAAAATAAAAATCAGTTCGACGCGTAACAATACTAGGAAATGCAACAATTGCAGCGAATAGAGCTTGCAATGTCAAGTAGGCTGATGCAACAACTAACTGCTTGTGCACAGTCGGAGTAACGAAGTTGAATGTAGCGTAACTTTCGTACCTCTACTTTATATCGCAGCGGGCCAAGAAGCATGATGTAATACCGCGGTGACGTTCGTGTATCAAAAACGGCTGATGAAACCACAGTTTACTGAATATCATTTTGTCAAAATAGCCAATTTTTCATCACACGGTTTATTTAAATTATCCGTGATAACCCACAAGGGGGTCTCGTCTCTCTTACGCTTATCTATACGTAAATTGTTTCGAAATTCCTTATCAATTTGTTTTCATACAGATTTTTTCATAATATTCCATGGAAATAAAAATTTTATTTGAAATTGATAATATAATATAATAGTCCAACATGATACAGTTTTGTAGGGTCAGTTATTCTTGGCTGGTAGATAACACTTATTACCGGTTGAATAATAAAAATTATCAAAAATTAAAACTAACATAAAATGTTCAAGGGCATTAAAAACATTGCTGCTAATAGCAGATAATCAAAAAGCTACTAAAAATACCTTTGTAAATAAAAATCACGAACACAATTGGAACCAAAAGGACTTTTCCAGCGATATTAATGTTTTTAATCGAGTTTTTGATTCAATCACAAAATATAATGAAACAAAAAAAAATTGAGTTAATCAATACCAGTTATATTGTTTATGATCTTTTTCATTGTCCAGCTTATATCTGTTGAAATATCAAAGTTACCAAAAAAAGTTAATTGAGAAACTTATTAAACAAAAGCTGGTCTACAAAATTGTGCTAAAAATTTTGTTCCATAGCCTACCAGTTTTTCGGAAAAATATCCAACTTTGGTTTTTTAAATAGAACACCCGGTATATTTTTACAGAATCACATTCTAAATCAATTTCTCTTTACAATGATATATCATAAGTACCATTTTGCTTTTAAATTATGCACAATATTTCAAAAAAAGGATGATTAAAGTCGGCTGTGATATTGTTTTGTTTATTGCAAATACCTGTCAAATTTGTTTACATTAGCAAACACTTGTCAAATCAGACAAAAATAAGTGTAATTATAATTAAGAAAAATGTACCATACAAATAATGAAAAAGTTGATATGCTGTGCCGTTTCCACAGCCGGCTATAATAATTCTCTTTTTTTTTAATATTGAGCATAATTTAAAAGCAAAATGGTACTTATGATAGTATCATTGTGAAGAGAAATTGATTTAGAATGTGATTTTTTAAAAATATACAGGGTGTTCTATTTAAAAAACAAAAGTTGGATATTTTTCCGAAAAACTGGTAGGCTATGGAACAACATTTTTAGCACAATTTTGTAGACCAGCTTTTGTTTAATAAGTTTCTCATTTAACTTTTTTTGGTAACATTAATATTTCAGCAGATATAAGCTGGACAATGAAAAACCAGTCACACTGTATTGTTTATTATCTAAGCTACAGTTAATTAAAAAGTCCAAATACAGAGCAACAAAACGTAATGTTTATCACAACAACAAATTACAAAACCTTGGTAACTTGTACCAAATGAGTTTAAAAAGGTTTTACACCTTGTTTTGTTTTTGTTTTCACAGCCTACTATAATTTTGTTTAAAAAAAAAAAACTAAAAAACCTTCGTAACTTGCGTATTATTGAAAATAAATACATCAAACCTTATATATTTGGAATGACAAAAAAATAAGGAATTTAAATAAATCATAGCTAACTATGAATTCTATTTAAAAAAATTCAACTTTATGTCACAACTCGAATTTCGTTTTTTTTTTTTGAAAAATTGACTACGCCACTGCATTCCTATCAAAAAAGTGCCTGTAGAACGTCAAAATTTTTGTTTATTTTCATAAACAAGCGAGATACAGTCATAAAAAGCAAAGTCGAAAAATCGAGTTATCGGTGATAACTCGAAAACAAAAGACGATAACCAATTTTAGTTTTCACCATTAACTTTTTCTCGAAAAAAGAGATCAAGGATGCGCGGTCCCTTTTTTGATACCTCTTATAGTTATTAGTTATAGTTATTAAAACATCGAAATTTATCCACCCTGTACAAAGTATGACAAAAAGGGCGCCAAATTTATAATTTAATTAAAACTAAAGATGATATTAAGATACAGTCCAAATTAAATAAAAAACCAGTTTATGCAAAATTTTTGCAGTTTTAACCTCTTAAACTGCAAACTATTTCGTCTGATGTCATTGACGCTCACTGTCAGCAAAATTTAAATAATGAATTATTAACCTGCTTAAAAAGGTATGAGAATTAAATAACCTGTTGAGGCATACATTTTGATGAGATTGATTCAAAAACAAGGTCAATTCGACACTGAAAATTACAATTTACGCATATTTTAAAAACACTTATCTGCAATTATTTAAAAATAACTAGATTATGTGTAATTTTACTACATTTTCAGATAAGACGGTATCACCACTAAAACAAAATAAATAACAGCAAAAGTGAGACATTACCTAGAAGCAATAATTGTACTTTTTGTTCGCTGGTTAAAGCATATACAAAGTAGAAAAATATTAAATGACAATGACTTACATTTGAAACTTTTAAAAGGCTCAACTAATTACACTGATGAAAATTGAAAACAAATGAAAAAACGTTAACAAAAACGATTTTGTTATACACGGTAACTGCATATATTTATATACCGAGTGATTGATTGAGACCGGTACTTAAAAATATATAAAGAATGAAAAAGGGTATGGATCTGAAATTTTAGTTATGACCATAATGGCATATGATCTGGTTAATGAAGATATTTTTAAGATGGCGACACTTCCGGAAGTACCGGAAGTTGACGTCTACTTTCTTATTTCTTAAACAATGGTCTGTTTATTATTGCGTATTTGGATTTAAAACGTTATTTCAGAGGGACTTTGATTAGCATTCCCTATACCTAAGTGCAGTAATTATTTAGATTTTTGGACTTTTTTGAAAATGTTTAGATTTTCGTCCTGATGCTTAATATTTTCTAACGCCGCCATTTTTGAAGAAACAACGCTTAAATTTAGACCATGCCTAGAAGAAACCTTGGAGTACATCCTGGAATTTATGCAATCGATGCATTACTTACAGGGTGTCCAAAATTTAATTTTCTTTTAATACAATTTCAGACCACTAAAACTCGTTTTTTTCAAATACAATGCCCAAACTTTTATTTCATTTTCTAATGAAAAATTACATTCTGCATCAATCTGTATTAGCGTTTCCTATACCTATCTGCAACAATTTTCGAGTTATTAAGAATTTTTGATAAAGTTAAGAGAAATTGCAACATTTTTAAATAGTAGGCCTTGGAAATGACAGCAAATGCCAATATTAATAACTGTAAACCACTTTTATTGGGTTTGTCTAAAGTATCCATGAAACACGAAATTTTGAACTTATTTTATATTCATGAAGAATGTAATAAGATTATTGAAAGAACTTGCCAAGTTTTCAGTGAGAGTTATCCGTATTTGACTGTAATGACCAGACAGAAATTTCAATGCATAGAAACAATTTTTTTTTCAATTTAGAAGAGTGAAATCTGTTATTATTCGACCTAAGCGTGTGACAAATAATGAAACCAATGAAATTAACATCCTGGGATATTTTAATGACCATCCTTAGCGGTCAATTCAATTGGCAGCGCAATACTCGGGTTTAACATACTATGCTATACAAGCTACATTAAAAATGCACAAATATTCGTTCGCACTTTCAATAATCTTCTGAATTGTCCATGAATGTAAAATAAATTCAAAATATCCGTGTTTGAATACTCTTGATATTCAATTTTTATGGATACTTCAGATAAACGCGATAAAAGTGGTTGACGGTTATTAAGTATTGGCATTTGTTGTCATTTCCAAGGCCTACTATTTAAAAATGTTGCAATTTCTGTTAACTTTATCAAAAATTCTTAATAACTCGAAAATTGTTGCACATAGGTATAGCCAATACAGATTGATGCAGAATGTAATTGTGCATTAGAAAATGAAATAAAAGTTAGGGCATTGTATTTGAAAAAAACGAGTTTTAGTGGTCTAAAGTTGTATTAAAAGAAAATTAAATTTTGGACACCCTGTAAATAATGCATCGATTGCATAAATTCCAGGATGTACTCCAAGGTTTCTTCTAGACATGGTCTAAATTTAATCGTTTTTTCTTCAAAAATCCCTCTGAAATAACGTTTTAAATCCAAAATTGTAATAAAAAATAGACCATTGTATTTGAAATAAGAAAGTAGACGTCAACTTCCGGTATTTCCGGAAGTGTCGCCATCTTGAAAATATTTTCAATAAACAGATCATATGCCATTATGGTCATAACCAAAATTTCAGATCCATACCCTTTTTCATTCTTAATATATTTTTAAGTACCGGTCTCAATCATTCACCCTGTATAGATTTGTACATTTTGAAGTAATAAGTAAGTAAATGGTAAATACCACTATAAAAGTTTTAAATTGTGCACTTAAGCACAGTTAAATTTATTTTCATGATTTACATTAATTATTTTATTGATCTATTGGGCTATGGTTTTGTATATTTAATTGAATCGCAAGTATCTTAAAGTTTAAATAGTTTATAATCAGTAACTTAAAAAAAAGTTATGTTTCAGTAATATCTTGTCGTTTATGCTCAAAACAAAGTGACAACAAAATCTTAATTTTTTTAATACAAGTGGTACCATGTGATTTTACTACTTATTTATAAATGTATCCTCATCCTTTGTGTTTAAGATATGTAAGCCAGCTGGTTGATAACATGCCACACAGGCAAACAAAAATCTGCACCTGAAAATGTGCTATGAATTAAACAAAGCTAAAATTGACCAGATTGATATCGAAATACCAAAATAATTCAAACAATTTCATTTTTACTATCTCTCATATCGTCCTTTTTTTTAACTGTCGTTTTATTCGTGAGAGTTATATTGCAGTTTACTCAAACAATAACAAATACAGGGTGTCCCCGTTATCACCGCGAATATTTTAAGTGGTGATAGAGGACCTTTTTCTAAGAAAAAAATTCAAGTACAATTTTTTTCTAAAATCAAATGCTAAGCAGTTATCAACACTTACTTGATTTTTTTACACTTCTGCATTTAAAAGACACTGTCGCCGAAAATATTAATTTTATCGTAAAATACCTTTTAGCTTTTTAATAGAGCAAGAAATTCTCTACAAAATTAATTAAAATTATTTTTTGTCTACAGGCAATGGTTTAAAAGTTATAAGGCAGTTTGTACAAAAAAATGGGAAAAATTTTAAAACTTAAATTGTTTTTTAGACTTTGCAACCGCTGTATCTTTAAAACGAAAGGTCGTACAAAAAAACCGACGGCCCATTCCGGATAGCAAATTTTATGGGCTACAACTTTGGTCAAGTGAAATTTTTGGAAAATCAAACCGTTTTTCGGAAAAGCTAAAAATAAGGAACAGAGTGTAAAAAAAATGTCGAGAAATTATGTTTTGTATTTAAAATAATGCTTTTAAAGAGAGTGCGATTATGAACTGAAAATGATGGAGATCATTTTGAACATTTATTGAAGTAATTTTGTGGTTACATATTAATTTTATTGCCTCCAGATAGATTTGCATTGTTTTGCATTTTATCGTTTTTTTCTCACCTTTTTCACTATTAAAAACATATGTTTAGTTTTATTGAACAACATATTTACCGAAGTTGTAGTCCGTTAAATGCCTTATCCGCAATAGACATCCGTTTTGCTCTACGACGTTTCGTTAAAAGATGCGGCTTTTTTATAAATTTAAATAACTTATTTACATGCAATTTTACAATTTTTTGTTAAATTTGTTCGTTAGCTCCTTAAAAAATAAGGGGTGGTTTTCTGAATAATTTCAAACTTCATAAAAAGCTTTAAAACTGATGAGATACATAATTTTATGAATAGTGCCGATGCTATGGCATTTTTAAATACCAAATATTATAATTTCCCGTTTTTTTTTGTTTTGAAAACGATAAAATGCAAAACAATGCAAATCCATCTTAACTCAATAAAATTTACATGTAACCACAAAATTACGTCAATAAGTGTTCAAAATGACTTCCATCATTTATCATTTTCAATTACGTAATCGTTCTCTGTTTAAAAGCATTTTTAAATACAAAACAATATTTGTAGGAAATTTTGTTTTTGCACTCTGTTCCTTATTGTTAGCTTTTCCGGAAAATTGGTTTGATTTTCCAAAAATTTCACTTGACCAAAGTTGTAGCCCATAAAATTTGCTATCCGAAATGGGCCGTCGGTTTTTTTGTACAACCTTTCGTTTTAAAGATACAGCGGTTGCAAAGTCTAAGAAACAATTAAAGTTTTAAAATTTTTCCCATTTCTTTGTACAAACTGCCTTATAACTTTTAAACCATTGCCTGTAGACAAAAAATAATTTTAATTAATTTTGTAGAGAATTTCTTGTTCTATTAAAAAGCTAAAAGGTATTTTACGATAAAATTGATATTTTCGGCGACAGAGCCTTTTAAATGCAGAAGTGTAAAAAAATCAAGTAAGTGTTGCTAACTGCTTAGCATTTGATTTTAGAAAAAAATTGTACTTGAATTTTTTTCTTAGAAAAAGGTCCTCTATCACCACTTAAAATATTCGCGGTGATAACGGGGACACCCTGTATATATAAAAGCATGTAACATTTTTAATAATTAAGAAAATTAGTTTTTTAACCTAAGAAACAATTTTTTTTTTAACCGGAAACAAAATTAAATGTTAATTGTCACTTTCATGTAGTACAATATCCTCTTAATTAACTTTTTTTTTATTGTACAATATGTAAAAACAACAATTCACTATCAATTTTTTTTTTATTCCAACTTATAAAAGTTATTGTAGATAAATGTGTAGCAAGCAAAGTATTTGCAACTATAAAAACGTATATGCTTAATTAAAAACAATCGGTAGATAGTTTAAAACACTTTTCTTTAAACGTTGAACATTATTACTTAATGGAACTACATTGAACATTATCGTTTACGTCAATAATGCGCCGTATTATACTGTTTCAAAGAAAAGAACTGCGAGGTATAAAAACAATTATCAACAGGAAGTTATTTTAAAGCTAAGTAATGAATAAATTTATTGTATTAACAAAATATTTGCGTTGCGATATCATACACCAATAGGTAAGTATGTTACAGGAATTTTGCATCATCATTAAAAAGAATTAAAAGAACAAAAAGTGAAATGAAATAGATACAGCTTTTATTATTTTATTTTTATAATTCAGTCTAGTTTGTATTTGTAAATAGATAACGTTGCCAATGATATAAAAATCTATTGATGTTTACATCAGTTTTTATTAAATTTTAAATTAAAATTAGTTGTGACTAACAAATCCATAACATGTCTAAACAGACACCCCCACTTTTGTATTTTGGTTAGTTCCGGATCAAATTTTAGAACGCAGTTGAATAAAATATTTTTCCCAGAAATCACGTAGCACTTCAACTCGTGCAAACGTGAAATTATTGGGAAATGTACGCACTGTATACTACGACTTATGAAAATTCCAATGATGAAAAATATTATCAAATTACACTATCTCAACAATTTACTTATCGGAATTACTGTGTGTTTTTAAACCAAATTTTATTATTGAATTTGTCAGTTCAAAAATAAAATCTACTGCAATATTTAAATTATTGAAGTTAGTCATGTATTTATTATTTCGAGACACTTCATCGTTATTGGAATGCTACAGAATAAATAACAAGAGACTCGACGAGACTGGTCTAGCATCTCTACAATGCTTCTTCTTAAAATAAAAAAAGAATAACATTACCTACAATAAAACTTTAGTTGTTTTAATTTTGACTTCCCTTTATTAAAAACTAGATAATAAAACACGAAACAATTTTGATATATTGTATTCTCAGGAGATTTTTTAGAAGATACTAGTAATTTAAATAACTACAAAATTTGACAAGCTTTACACAATTTTCCGTTCTATATTCTCTCCATACTCTGGTCTGAATTATTTGCAATCAACAGCGTCCCATACAACAATACAAAATACAACATACAATAATAAGCAAAATAATTTAAAAAAATGCGAAATGTGAGAGAAAAATCAACTTTGCCATGGAAAAAACAATAACCTACTTTCATTGTATTATTTCGACCATTGCTAGTGTATTCTGTCACTGTTTAAACGGTGACATTAAAAAAAATGTAATGAGAAATTTTGTTGTTTTTGTTTTTTTTATGACAAAGTTGATTTTTCTTTTAGATCTGTTTAGTATAAACATATAAAATATAAAATCATTGCAAAAAAAAATTGTATCCAAGTAAAACCACCTACTAACACAGTAATTTAAAAACAAGTCGTGTCTTTAAATATCTTGCACGGTAATATGGAAATTAAAATTTAACTATCACCATTTTACAGTAAAAAAAATCTAGCAAAATTTTAAGTTGGTATTTTTGTCTTTAATAATGTGATGATTTCGATTTTTTTGTTATATCACGCAAGCCATGGACTTATTACCCAAAACAATATCTTCTTTAAAATGCACTCCTACATAGCTAAATTTTGTCCAATTTACCAACCTTATATTTTTATTATTTACGGAGATAGCAATAGTGTCGCATCGAAAAGTGAAACACCCTGTGTATACATATACTCTTGTACTCATTCCTTACCAATAAATACAAAAGACGGTTAAAATTTTATCGTACATACGCCGATTCTATAAAATTGGTTCGCTGAGGTACTATAATATGCTATACCGGGTGATTCAGTTTGACTGTCGCACCCCTATATCTTTGTAAGTATTAAGAATAATCCCAACAAACCTTATATATTTGAAATCAGCGAGAAATTCTCTATTAAGTGATGTGTTTTTGTTACCTCCACGATGACGTATGTCAAATCCGCGCTAGGCAACTGTTTTTTTTTAAATTACATAGTATACATTTTTTTGTTGATTCGGATAGAGAATTTAATTCTGAATCCGACCATGTACTCAAAACATACATTAAAAAAATTTCGAGAAAAATCAGCAGTGAATACATTAAAATCTAATTTTTTATGTCGGCGTTTATTATTTGTTTTTATTTTTATTAAAAATTAATTTTTAATACATTTTCATTGATAGCTACCGTATAATTTTTAAGATTTGATCGTTTTTTGTTATGTTAAATAGACTGTTTGCTATAATTTGAATAAACTTTGAACTGATTTTTCTCGAAAATTTTCTTATGTATGCCTACTTTTTGAGTACATGGTCGGATTCAGAATTAAATTCTCTATCCGAATCAACAAAAAAATGTATACTATGTTTTTTAAAAAAAACAGTTGCCTATCGCGGATTTGACATACGTCATCGTAGAGGTAACAAAAACACATCACTTTATAGAGAATTTCTCGCTGATCTCAAATATATAAGGTTTGTTGGAGTTATTCTCAATACTTATAAAGTTATAGGGGTGCGACAGTCAAACTGAATCACCCGGTATATATTTTTTTTCAATAAATATATTTTAAGATTAATACCTAATTATATGTATATAAAAAATGGTGTCATTTACAATGGCTTACATTTAAATTTTTATTAAAAATGTCCAAGCGCAATAAATAATGCTTTTGCTTTGCTGGTAGGTATTTATATTACTTATGAATTGATTAATATATATTAAAAAATAATTGGTAGTTACGTTAAATTATTGGTTTGTAATAAATATTTGCAAAACAAATTATTTTAAGCGATTTTTCTTAACTTCTGTTGTCAGTCTCAGTTTTTCAACATAACCTGGATATCTGTTAATCAAAACATTTTCGGGCGTTTTATGAATGTTAATTACGTTTGTTGCTCATGACCTTAACATTAACAAACACATTTCGACAATAAGTTAAAAACTTGCGAATGACAGGTTTAAACTGATTGCTATTGAAAGTAACGTTGGGATAATACGATATGTTGCTTAAACGGTATTGCGAAAATACACAGCAAATAAATATTTCGGCAACAGAATGATGCAATACAGACACTCGAGAAGTTATTGCCGATCGCTTTATATTTATCAACAAACTGAAGTACTCAGATCGTCAGATCTTAGCACTGATAGCAGTAATACCATAAGATTGGGTTGGTTGACACACAATTCTATAAAAATTTCTGTTTTGCAAAATACATTACAATTTACGTTTAATTTTTGTTGAAAAATAACTAAACTACCTTTTAACAAAATATAATTTTTTTTTAATAAAAACTGAAAATTATTTATTATAAGACCCATATAAGAAATCAAGTGCATTCCAAAAAAATTGAGCTAAGACTAAATATTTTTGTATGCATTAATGTTATCCTCGTCTGTAAATGCAAATACTAATTACTTAAATTAATCCACTGCGAAAGTAATCACCATGTTTAAGCTTAAGCGATTTTTTGCTTTTGTTGGCCTGCACTGGATTACGTCATAATTAATTGAGGAATCCTCGTTTCAACAATCATAAAAATGTTTTATTTCAAAACAACAAACTCGCATAATCGAAAAAACATATTTGCAAATTTTGCAATTTCTTCTTAATCGTTAAAGTCTGGAGTGCTATAACATATTTCTTCGAAAAAAAAGTCAGCAGAACCTCTATATTCGTCAAATCCAATATTCGACACATTTTTTTCCAAAAACATATGCTCCGATGTTTGTCTAAGAGTCTAATATTCGTCAAAAAATAAACATACAACATTAGCCAAGTTCTTTGCTAAATCGAATGCTAGTGAATCGTCGAGAAAGGAACAAAAAATACATCGAACACCAGAATTGGAGTAACACGATGTTTTAAAGTAAGGTGGCTTCCATACCCTTTCGTCCCGAGTGGTACACATATGTACCACACATGTTTTAAAACACCTGAAAGCCAAATTAAACGTTTTAGAGATGCAAGAATTGTACCATGCCGGTATTTAGACTTGCAGTTATGTGTCTCGATGTAAATATACTGCAGATTTTGACAATAGGCTTACATAGTGAACAGTTGTTAAGTGTTTCTGGTGCAATACGTGTATTTTAGTACAATAATCTAGCTAAATATATTGTATACATTGTTGTAATTTGTTTGTAACACATCTGTGAGTGTCGCCAAGTGTTGGGTATGTATTAGTTGTTCATAGTTTGCCAATTGTTTGTATTGTTTTAGTGCTGTACATATGTGTACCAGCCGGTATTTTCACCGGTACACATGCGAACCAGCAGGGTTAGAAATCAATTATTTTTATTTTAGCAACACAATAAACCAATGACCATTGACTTGAAAGGAGTTAGATGATGTTTCTGAAAATTTGTATTTGTATAGCATACTAAATAGTGCGGTTTTTTAAATTTTGAATAATACGTTATTTGGTACCTGATGGTACACATAGGTACCACACTAAAATCCTGTTGGCACACATATGTACCATACTCCCCTGCCCAGCCGCAACAAATAATTTCATTTTTAGTCGCGAAATACTATAAGTTGACACTAAACTGATAAAATTATATCCAATTTTTGATCCAAAAGACATTATTTATATTCAGGGACGAAAGGGTCAAACAATAATTTATTTTTCCTCTTCAGCTTCTTCCAACATCACTTCTTTGGATAGAGTTCTAGTTACATTTTTATCACATTCTGGACTGAAAACGGTTTATTTTAGTTTTAGTTAATTCTTATAGAAAAATTGCTTCTATATTCGTTTGATTTACTATTCGTCACTTATTATTGCTAAATTATAGGGTACATTTGAAAAAGTTCATGAATTCGGTGCTTATTAATAATCTAAAAAGAATTTTGAAAATCGTCTATAACACCTTTGGAGGATGAAATATATCAAATGTGTAAGCAATGTTTTAAGCCTAAACGCATGGTAATCACCAATTTTTTGATGCGTTTTTATCATATACTGAAACTGAACCCCCACAACTCCACCACTGGTTGCTTGCGGGACTTGAAATTTTCACCGATTGTGGTAACCTGTAAGGTGGTGCTGTAGCTGTATGGCAAATTTGGTTTAAATATATCTACTGGTTGAGAAACGGTTAAACATTATCATTATTTTTTAGAAAATTTCCACACCCTGTTTCATTAAAATGACGCGTTTTTGGACGCATGTTGATATGGAATATTCGCTTTAAAATAAGTTTTTCCATCGACTGTTAAAGTCCTGCTACTAAAAAGTGGACCATCCTGTATACCGGGTGATTCAGTTTGACTGTCGCACCTCTATAACTTTTTAATTATTGAAAAGAACCCGAACAAACCTTATATATTTGGAGACGGCGAAAAATTATCTACTAAATGATGTGCATTTTTTATCTCTACGATGACGTATGTCCTATCCGCGATAGGCAACTGTTTTTTTTTTTAATTACATAGTATACATGTTTTTGTCGGGTAGAGAATTTAATTCTGAATCCGACCATGTATTAAAAAAGTATGCATACATAAACAAAAATTCGAGGAAAATCAGTTCAAAGTTTATTCAAATTATAGCAAAATTTAACATAACAAAAAACGATCAAATCTTAAAAATTATAGGAGTACTATAACCATCAATGGAAATGTATTTAAATTTAAAAAAAATGACTTTAATTCCAATCAAGCAGTTAAAAATAGAGGGCGCGAATGGCGGTCACTTTGAATACATTAAAGTCTAAATTGTCGACGTTTATTATTTTTTTAAATTTTTATTAAAAATTCGCTATTACGCGCGCCAAATTCGAATATGCGTAATTTGGAAATGGTTATCAAGGTCACGGTAACCAATGTTGTTGGTATAGCAATATAGTGTTGAATTGTATTTTCTGCATTATTTACCATTTGAGAAGTGTCGGGATCGATTCTAATTAGAACCACCAAGTGCATATAAAAGTCTTTAAAGTCCATGTGTGTGGTCTAAAACTGCTTCAAATTCAGTTTTCTTTCATTATCACTGCTAAGTCTGTAACTGCGAGAGATATTCGAAAAGTACGAGTAAGTACCCTTTGACTGTTAAAAACAGAAAATTTCTTTTAAATTTCTTTTATTGTTGTTAAATTTGCCACTACTTCTATACTTATTTTCACCATTATTAAGACATTTGGTTTAACGACACACCAGCCTCATAATAAAGATTCGCCTGTGATTCGCACTGCTTCTTTGACGTCATCTTTGTTGAAGAAAGGCTGACCAGCAAGGAACTTCAAATGCAGGAACATATTAAAGTCACTTGGAACCGAGTCGGGGCCGTGGGGAAGGTGGTCCGTTTTATCCCAAACAACATGATGAGGACCCTAGTTTAAGAACTAATGTGTTTTCTTCAGAAAGCAGCTTAACACCACTCGGAAGCGAAAGTATAAACAATTGCCACAATATCGTAGAGAACAGTTTCTGATACTTGCGGAAAATTTAAGGAAAACGATTACTACGTCAAAGGAAAAGTGCAGGAGTGACTATCTTCGCAGGTAGCTCTGTTTTATGAAAAGGGTATACAGAAGCTGGTCCGCCATTACCATAAATGTGTCAACAATGGTGGAAACTTTGTAGAGAAGTTGTTTAAGGTATGGTCAATCCAATAAAGATTCAAAATATTTTTTTTAATCGAACTATAATTAGTTGCCGAATATGCCTCGTATAATAAATTTTACACCCAAGTCCAAGTTGCAGAAATATCATCAAACCCCCATAAATGTTTAATTATATAATGTTTAAGAACTAATTTGAAAATTTGAAAATTCAATTATAAATTACATATCTAAATTTACCTATTGAACTAACATTTCGATTTTTTATTTTAAGTGGTTTGTCCAATATTAATACATTTTCCTGAATTGAAAAGTGATCGAAACTTTGGGGATAAAAATTTTAAGAGTATCGCCTTTGGGCGTAATATAATTAAAATTTATTGTTTTAAGCAATAAAACCATAAATTAGTTTAATTTGTTTGAAATTTGTCACAGAGAGAAATGAATATATAACGTGCATAAACAAGTTTTTAATTACTGTTTACAAAACAATAGTCATAGACAACACTGTTTGGTTTATTACAACAATTAATACAATAGCTTATTATGACGCCCAATTTTTAAAGTTAATGTTGTGTTTAAGAACCAATTACTAGTTTACACAATTTGAAGTAAGTTAATGCAATTATAAAAAAAAAACTATAAGTGCTTTTTGAATGTAAATGTAAGAATAAACAATTAAAAATGTTGCTTTATGTTATAACTAACAAATGTGCAAGATTACTTCTGTAGTACTTCTTTTACTCAAAGTGAACTTAATGCTTTTAATTTTTCGTCGTAGATTTTGTATATATATTTATACAAAATAAATCGAAGTGCGTTCAAATAAGTCAACATATCTTATGTAGGTAATAAACACTGGTAAAATAATAATTTAACGAAAAATATTGGGTTTCTGAAGTGGTTCATTTATTAACATAAATAAACTTAATTCAAACACACTTACCTATTTTTCTAAGGATCTTTTGTGAGAATGCAATACCTATTTGAATGCTCACGTGTCACGTCTCTTCATCAGTTGCAGTCTGATTATGATGTTGAGACGAGAGATCCTTCGAAAACAATATATGTGATTTTATATTAAGCTTATTCACATTATTTTAACGAAAATCTATATTTGATTATCAACATAATTCAAAATTACAACAAACTACCTAAACTAATTGAAATTGAGCTGTATCAATATTCATATGGATTTTAAAGTGAATTTAATTAAATGATTTCAATGAACACCTGCAACTGAATGCAAAATGTTGAGAAAGTCTGTTATCAGAGTGTTACTTGCATAAGTACTGCCATGTACCGATGTGATCGTATGAGATTTTAATCTTTCTTAACATACTTTCGCCACAAAAACATTTTAATGCATCTGTAACTGGTATAAACCAGTTACTACGTAATTACTTTAAGTTTACAATGTATTTATTATATTTTGAAACGGAAATACAAATAACATCTGTCATTTAACTAAATGCGCTTTACTCTACATTTACCTTTTACCTCCTTACATAAAATAAATAATTAGAATTTTAAATTTGTGGTATCACAAAATATTCCAATACTTTTGCTTTAAGAAGTAAATAAGAGATTAGGTAGTAATTTCACTAAGATCAATCGTAATATTACAAAGATTTTATATTTATTTATATAAAAAAACATTCTTACGCGATAAATATAAATAACCAAATTCGCGATTTTAAAATAAACAAATGGCGCAAACATGACTATTATATGACATCACCAACTCTTAATTTATTTTATATGACGTATCTTTATAACCCCCTCTATATACTTTCGCTGCCGACACCGAGCACACGCCGCAATATTCTTCGTGCGTCTTCACACGGCAGCAAAGTAGTAGAAAATCAATAGTAATAGCAATTAAACCAGATTGAAAGAAGCTCCTGTTTACTTTGATCAAATATATCAAAACTATGTATGGAAGGATCGATACATCAAAAGCATACTATAAAATTTCTAAAATTTAAAAAATGCATAAAACATCTTATAGTTTTATATGTATTAAAGCCAATTTTAATTCGTAGATTACGTTGTTACTAAACCATAGTTTTAAAATTGGCAAAGTTGCTAAATTTAATGCTGATTTATGGGTAGTTCACACGGTGACTTTTAAAGTCGCGATTTTAAAAGTCGCGACTTTAAAAGTCACCGTGTGAACTAAAAAATCGCGACTTTTTAAAGTCGCGTTAAAGTCGCGACTTCGATTTGACAGTTCGACATTTGACGTAAGCCTACCATATTTTTATATTTTGACATAACAGACAAATAAGTTAGGTTAACCTAACCTAATATACATTTGTTTGTCATCGATTTCCAATTTATCATGTCCCCAATAGATGTTACAACGATTTTAGAACATTATCAACAAATAGCAACTTCAAAATAATTAGTTGCTCTACAACACTCTATGCTGCAATTACAAGAGCGGCCATTTTTATTTTGAAATCACGACTTTCAATTTGGGTAGTTCACACGGTGACTTTAAAAGTCACCGTGTGAACTACCCATAACACTATCCAAACAGGATTCCAGATATCTGCAATTATTTTGGTAAAAACTAATAAAATCTGAAAAATTAACTTTTTTATTTACGAAGAATTTTAAAAACATACTTTAAAGTTCTTATTATCAACCATTTACACGACATTTAATAGCCTAATTTAGGGATGAAATAACGTTTTAAATCATAATAACGTAATTTATAATCTTTTCGTTACAAAACGCTACAAATAACTTTAGAAAAATGAATCATTATGTTTTATAACGTTATACAGGGTGTCCCAGATTACATTTCCAGCATGGAGATCTCGCTTATTATAAGAGATACAGGTTTGTTTGAATTAGATGAATTATTCCCAAGTATAAGAGGAGCCACAATCAATTTTTTAAAGTACAAAATTCCTCGCACTTCAGATAGCAAAATATATGAAAATGTCGTATTTCTTTTTTCTCACATGACTTTTTTGTTTTAATCAATAAATCAATTTCATTTGTACCTTCTGAAGGTTCTTTTTTATGTAGAATGTAACTATTGTCTTAGATTTTTTATCACTCTTTATTTTTGAGACTTCATTTTTTCGTATGGGCCATCAAGTTGGGTTTGGAATAGTTAAATGTGCTTTTTTTCCCCTTTTTCTATCATGTGTCATATCTATGACTACACATAACTTAGAAAATCAAGAAAAATTGTATTTTCTTAAAATTATTTTAAGTTATCCATGAAACATGTTATACGGTCAAGTTGGCTTTGAAATAGTTAAATGTGCTTGGTTCCCCTCTTTCCAAGGATATATCTTTTGTTGAATCTTTTAAAATAAATAATTCTGAAAATCAAGAAGAACCGCATATTATCAATATAATTCTAAGTTACCTGTTAGCTATGAAATATAATAACTAATTTAGAATGATATTTGTAAAATATATTTTGTTTTTATCATTAGAAAGAGGAGAAAAAAGCATATTTAACTATTCCAAAGTCCACTTGCCCGTTTAATACGTTTCATGGCTAACTTAGAATAATATCGGTAAAATACGGTTTTTCTTGAGTTCCTGAGTTGTTTATAAAAACAGATATAACAAACGATATATCGTTAGAAAGAGGGGAAAAAAAGCACATCGAACTCTTCCAAACCCAACTTGACGGCCCATAAGAAAAAATGAAGTTAGGGGTAATATCTTGAAAGTGAAGAGTGATAAAAAATCTAAGACAATAGTTACATTCTACATAAAAAAAGTACCTACCTTCAGAAGGTACAAATGAAATTTATTTAATGATTAAGATAAAAAAGTTACGTGAAAAAAAAAGAAATTTGACATTTTCATGTTTTTTGCTATCACAACTGAAGAAGAAAAAATGTACATATTTCCATAAGGATAACAAAGACAACTAAAGGATGTCGCTGGACTGATCTTAGGTACGTTACCTGGCTTTAAGATTTAACAGATACTAATAGTTGGTCTTACTTCTTAGACCAGCTTTGGTGTTCAAACACCTATTGTTTTACAAAAAAACAAAAAAAAACATTATGCTTCTAATTTTTCTTTTTATAAGCCCGTAGATTTTCGTATTACGTGGCGAATTTAATAATTAAACTAAAATACAATTATTGTATAATGGCGCGGTTTTACTCCTTAGCTTGTTTAAGTAGATTACAAAAAATAGACTTGTTAAATATAAATGATTTTGCAAAGCCATTTATCAGCATAATTATGTTCAATTGGTTAAGGAATGTGGATCTTTTAAAATATAAACTGCAAATTATCTACAATAAAAGGTTTACAGTAAATTATGTTAACTAACCGTCTCCCCAATTGTATGCAAAAATGGACATAACAAATGGTCCAAACAATATGTATACAATTTTAAACTTTCTAGATGTCACCAGCAGCTGTCTTATGATGCCGTCAATAAATGTGGATTAAAAAATAGTTGACCACGAAGTCATTTAAGAAAATAATGTTAAAATATACCCTTACTCTGTTATATTTGGGAAAAATTTACAGCAAACCCCACCCACTTTGATTTTTGATATTAATAATTATTGTTCAAACTTTTTTAGCTTCGCAATAAATTTAGTCTTTATTGTAAGTATTTATTTTATTATTATTATTTGTCAAAAAATTAAATAATATAAGTGTTAACTAGAGTTTGGCTTCGCCCTATTAATGATGAAAATCGATTGCATAGGTTGTTAACAACAAAACTAACAAAATTAAGTACACATACATGCAACGGCTTATAAGCTTTAAGAATACAAATTTAAAAAAGTTTACTTACTTTTTGTTTGTCCAATAGTCATGCAATATATTTACAAGCACTTTAGTTTCGTTGATAAGACTTTAATGTTCGTGAATTTTAAAAATTGATTATAATTGTAAATTTTTTTTTTCGTACTTTACGTTTTTTTTTGTTTGTGTTAGTTGATAAGACATAATATTTTAAATATCTGTTAATAATAACTACAGACCTTGTAAGTATCTAATACATTTACAACTCTATGAGATCGAAAAATAAGAACAAGTTTTAAAACAATGTTAACATTGCTATTCCTAATGCAAACGTTTCTTGGATGTAAGCGAATTACATTAGGATCAGGGACTGAGAACGGAACGAAAACGAAAACGTTAAACGAATAACCGAAATTTTTTTAAGAACGAAAACGAAGCCGAAAACGAAATTATTATTTTTCGTTCAAGAACGAAAACGAAATAAATATTTTCCAAAACCGGTTTTAACCCTTAGTTACTCGCGCCAAATTATTCGAACTTTTTCCCGCGCGGTGTACTTTGTACACCACCCTAAATTTTGCTTGTTTTTAAACAAAAACGCTATTTTTTTTGCTGACGGTAATTTACGTCAAACATTAAAAATAAGTATAGTTTTTACGAATAAGTTAAACATTTTAAAAGTATATAGGAACATAATATCAACGAACAAGAAAAGACAGTTAACGAAAAACCAAATTAATTTTAAAAGCTCTCTAATCTTCTTCTGATTTGATGGCTCTATTTTTTCCAAAGAAAAACTCTACATCAGCACTATCATCCCCATCACTCTCACTAGAAATCTCATTTTCACGGTCACTGCCTTCCAGTTCTGACGTACTGTCATGGTCACTTTGAGTAATTACTCTCTGTTCAAGGTCATCTTCCTTATCGCCTAGAATTTCCTCATCTGAACTTTCAGCCTCCAAGAAGGCACTCATTGCCTCCCCCGTTAGGCAGTGGGGATTTTTATGGGAATATAAGACGTAAAATCATAAAAATAAAAAATAAACAAATAAAAAAAAGATATTTAGCGTAACTAGAAGGGAGAACACACTTGCGGATGGCAAAAATACCCATACATAACACCATCACACAATAAAACAAACGTTTTTGTATAAAAGATTGAATATTTACATAATTTACAAAATTTCCCGCGCGGTGTATTCTAGGCACCAACGTGACAACGCATTAAAATTTATGTAAAAACGCAAAGATCAGTTGGGCGTTTTGGCGTATGACTGATCCATTACATTCCGGATATGTTAGACATAGGTTAGGTGGGGGTCTGGTGCCACCAAAAAAATCGTACGTTTGATGGAGGCAAGAAATTTGGCGCTGGTGTACAAAATACACCAGCGCGAGTAATTAAGGGTTAACCGGTTTTAATCGGTTTTGTCGCTGTTTCAATTGTATTTGTTAAACACAAACGCGAATTTACCTTCTGTGCTGGGGAGACTCCACGAGGCAGTAAAAAATCTCACTTGAAATAAGTGAGCTTCACTTTTCTCCATATATTTACATGAATATGTACTAAAAACTTTATTGATTATACTTGCAATTTCGTGTAACACAATTAACGGTACAGATATTATCTATTTCTGATTTGTTTTTAGATCATTAATATAGAATATATACTTGATTGGATATATATTATCAATGTGTATGTTTTATTTGCGTTTAGACATAATAATAGTAAAATTTATTCTTACTTCGAAAAGGACCAATGTAAAAGAAGATTTATTGGAAGATGTGTTGCTAGTAAGATTTAACGGAATGTGAAAATGTATATTGTATGGTATGTACAAACTATAAAGTTAAAGTATATTTCAAATTAATATTATTTGTTCTTTAATATCTTTTTTATTTATAACATTTAGTAAATTATCCACTTGAATTCATTCTTTTGTCTTTTTAAATAATTACAGCAGGATCTTATTTAATTTAAATGCATAGATTTTTAGTACTAAAACAAATTTAAAACAGCACTTGCTATATTTTCATATTTTTAGATAAAGATCGTGTGTCTAATTTGACCTAATCACGTTGCGTTTTTGCACCTTACGGGTGTTAAACTTAATAAAATGGTTAAATGTTAATGTGTTTAACGATTTGGTAAATTTAATATGGCGATTGTTCGCCAGTCTAAAATATGCTGTCCGTGAGCATCAAACCCCATCGTCATCGTTTAAATTTTAGTTGAGACGCAAATATTGTTATCTTATTTACGCAAAAAAAAATGATTTTTTGATGCCAAAAAAAAATTGTAAAACCGGTTTGAACCGTTATTATTTCGGTTCACGAAAACGAAAAAAGAATTTTTTCGGTAAGAACGAAAAGAACGAAAACGATATATTTCGTTTTCGTTCAGAACAGAAACGAACGGAATTTTTTTCGTTTTTAGTCCCTGATTAGGATCATTGGATATACCAAACCAAAACTTTTTTTCGCTAACCTTGCTGATATCATAACGCAATATATTCAGTTATGTTTTAAACATATCGTAAGTATTGTGTCTCCGGGGTCGGTTTAATTTCTAGGCAACTCTAGGTAATAACCAAGGGCGTCAAGATAAGGGGGCACCAGCCTTACACATAAAACATTGTTCGAACTTTAACTAAATATGCCGCGATTAATAATCAATAAAAGGGCTTATGTTTGCTGTAATTTTTTTTTTTAAATAATATAGGTGTATCTTCTTCTTCCTAATCGGTTCCTCTTGTATCTTTCGGTGTCGAGGTATGCTTTTCTATTTCTGTGTTATGTTTCTCCACTCCTGCCTATCGTAACCTAATTGTGAATTGTGAGACATCTCTCCAGCTGGCTCCTTTTTCTTCTAGTCTCTGCCTCACTTCTTTTTCCCAGTTTGTACTTGGTCTTCCTCTGTTTCTTTTCCCTATATCTGCATTTTCCGTCCTATTTTCGCGTATCTACTTTCTGGCATCAATTAAGATGGCTTGGACATTTACCAAGCCATCTTAATTGATTCGTCTCCATCTTTTTCTTAATATCTCCTAGGTTATTTCGAATTTTTTCGTTACTGATTATATCGATCACTTTACATCCATCTATTCTCCTCAGAAATCTCATTTCCTGTACCTGTATTCTTTGTTTTTGTTTTTGAGTTGGTGTCCAAGTTTCTAAACTGTACAGGGTGGCCTATTTTCGATGCCCATACAGGGCATCTCGGTTGTTATCAGATATAGAAAAAAACGAAGTACGTAGTCTCGATTTCTTTTTTCGAGAGAAATTCATTGCCGATTTTTGAAATATTTTTTAATTTTCGAAATATAGCCAAAAATCGATTTTTGGCACTTTTCAAAAATGTTAAATATCTCGCTTAAACGAAAAAATAGAGAAAAACTTTCACGACATTTTTAGCATCAGTTTTTGTCCTTACTAAGATAGTGATCTTCAATTTTTTTTTATTCATACGAATATTGATATATTACACCTAACTTTCTTATTTTAAATGGCAACCATGAGCAAATTATTTTTGAAAAGTGCAAAATTAGCTTTCGATTCACACCAAAGCCAACTATGTTGCTGGTGACATCTAGAAAGTTTTAAATTATATATAGTTCGGACCATTTATTATGTCCATTTTTTGATAAAATTGGGGAGACGGTTAGTTAACATAATTTACTGTAAACTTTTTATTGTAAATAATTTTCAGTTTATATTTTAAAAGATCAACATTCTTTCACCAATTGAAAATAATTCTGCTGATAAATAGCATTGTAAAATCATTTATATTTAACAAGTCTATTTTTTGTAATCTAATTAAACACTGGTAAGCTAAGGAGTAAAACCGTGCCATTATACAATTAAATTCGCCACGTAAAGTCTGTTTTATACTATACTATTTTTCCGTTTAA
This sequence comes from Elmis aenea, assembly GCA_947652605.1. Classification (NCBI taxonomy): domain Eukaryota; kingdom Metazoa; phylum Arthropoda; class Insecta; order Coleoptera; family Elmidae; genus Elmis; species Elmis aenea. The sequence continues at coordinate 37,106,734 of OX393578.1, read as the reverse complement.
GAAAATCGTATACGATTTTTAATACAAAAATTTCGTTCAAGAATTTAGCATGGAAAATATGAATCATTTACATTGTACTATTTTTTGGTACGAAAACTCCAATATATTTTGGTTACTTTTTAGTAACTTTTTATCATATTTTGTTGGCACCTTGAGTAACCATGTCAAATGTTCAATTTGATCACAGAACAGAAAGCGAATCATTTTCATATTTAACGTATATTTAACGCTTGTTCCATTCTACATATTTATTCCTACAAAATAAATTGTGAGGGATTATAACGGTAATAAGTAGTATTTAACATCGTTTGATTGTTTCACTTAACCTAACCCACAAATGACATGCGGTCAGATACAGTTACAGTAGAATACGCATGCGCCCATCCTAAAATTGGACGCATTTAGGGCAGGTAGTAATTATTTCGTACGAATTTTTCGTTCAAGATTTTTAATTTCTGATTGACACCGTACTAGAAAATCGCATACGATTTTCTTAAACGAAAAAATAGTATAGTATAAAACAGACTTAATACAAAAATCTACGTGCTTATAAAAAGAAAAATTAGAAGCATAATGTTTTTTTGTTTTATGTAAAACACTAGGTGTTTGAACACTTAAACTGGTCTAAGAAGTAAGGCCAACCATTAGTATCTGTTAGATCTAAAAACCAGGTAACTTAGCTAAGATCAGTCCAGCAACGTCCTTTAGTTGTCTTTGTTATCCTTAAGGAAATATGTATAGTTAAATAAATTATTATTTAACAATATAGAATCAACATTTCATAACTTTTTTTTTATTTTTAAAACGTATGTACTTAATAATCGAGTATGAGTATGACTAAGAATTAGGCCAATTCCAAAACCCTAAGTAACTAGCAAGATTATATAATTTTTATTGTTATTCTAACCATCAAATTAGTTATTACAATAGAATTTGAATGTTTTATTTAATTGGACAATAATTACTGACTGAACTGGAAAAATCCAATAAAGCATGTGTTTGGCTTTGTCATAACTGGAAAAAAAATCGTTAAATCAATTTTTTCAGTGGCCTTATTGAGTAAATTAAGATTATTTACGTAAGTACTACTTAAGTATAGTACAGAAATGCATACCTACCACAAAAAAGTTGTGTTGTATTTTAAACTTTAAATAGATTAAACATTTCAATTAGTATATTTCACTTAATATTTGCATAAAAATTTCATAACTGTGCTAAAAAAAGTATTTGTGAAATTCAATGCTTTGAATTTTGTTTTGCTGGTATAAACAATACACAATGTTTATTAAAGAATCCTTAAACATTTTAGGTTATAATTGTCTATAAAGAACCAGAGAAGAAACTTAACACTGGTTTTAAAAATTTGTTTGCAGTTTTAAACCGTCTACTAATTATGTAAATATTATTGTATAATCGTGTATTTAGTTTTTATTTTTATTTCAATAGCTATCAACGTAATATGTAAACAATAACCAAATTATTGATACTGTATGTATATCCTATTCGATTTTGCTATATTAAAAAACTGCAAAGTATACAATTAATACAAAATCATTGATTTAACCGCTACTTCTCCTTAACTATTATTTTTTTTACTTTTTATTTAATTCTACTTTATTTTCTTTATTTCTCGTCTGTAGTATTAGGTTGCTTTCGAAGATCAACATACTCTATAAATTGAGCGGATTTTTCAACAATAAATTCCAAACTGTTAATTATTTTTTTAATTCTATGGCTAAATTGCCACATATTTGAGTTTATTAATAGTCTGTTTTTATTACTTTATTTAAACCAAGCGGATAATAGTTGTGTAGAGGAAATTTGTTAAACTGATAACATTGTATTCTTAAAATAATTTAATCGTTGCAACTCAGTCATAATTGTTTTTACTTTCGCCATATATAGTACGAAAGTATTGTCATTGCAAAAATATTCAAATTCCAGATTTCGACGTTTTTATCTCCCCTAAACGCGTTTTGACTATTTTCGCGATGACGTCTGTGTGTAGTGTGTACGTATGTGTATGCGCCAGACCGCCAGACGTTAAACTTGAACATTTTTGACATTAATTATCAATAGAGCCTTTTAAATTTTTTACTTAGTGCGTGCTATTATTGATTTTTCAAATAATAACCAATATACAGGATGTTTAAGCTGTACCGTTAATCCTAAATTACATTTTAACAGACGTCAATTACGTTATGTTGACAGACGTCATTTACAAAATTGAACTTAATTAGAACGCCTGGAGCGACCCTTTAAACTTTTTGTACACACAAATACATGAACATACAGGGTGATTGGTTGGGACCGGCCATTAAAAATATATGAAGACTGAAAAAAGACATTGATCTAAAATTTTGGTTATGACCATAATGATATCTGATCGGTTCAATGAAAATTTTTTCAAGATGGCGACACTTCCAGAAATACCGGAAGTTGACGTTTACTTTCTTATTTCAAATACAATGATCTACTTTTTATTGCATTTTTGTTTTTAACACGTTATTTTAGAGGGACTTTTAAAAGCATTTTCTATACCTCAGTGCAGTCGTTTTCTAGATTTTTTGACTTTTTTGGGTTTTTTTTTTACATTTTCATCGTTATGCTTAATATTATCTACCGCCGCCATTTTTGAAGAAAAAACGCTTAAATTTACACTATGTATAGAAGAAACCTTGGAGTTCTACCTGGAATTTTTGCAATCGATGCATTACTTACAGGGCGCCCAAAATTTAATTTTTTTTTAGTACAACTTCAGACCTCTAAAACTCGTATTTTTTTAAATCTAATGCCCTTTTTGTTTTTCATTTTCCAATGCAAAATTAAATTCTGCATCAATCTGTATCAACGTTTCCTATACCTATCTGCAACAATTTCGAGTGATTACGAATTTTTATTAAAGTTAAAAGAAAAGGTGACATTTTTAAATAGTAAGCCTTGAAAATGATAACAAATGCCAATACTAATAACTGTCAACCAGTTGTATTGCGTTTGTCTGAAGTATCCATGAAAATGGAAAATAAAGAGTATTCAAACACTGATATTTTGAACTTATTTTCTATTCATGAAGAATGTCACAAGATTATTGAAAGAACTTGCCGTGTGTTCAGTGAGAGTTATCCCTATTTGACTGTAATGACCAGACAGAAATTTCAATGAATAGAAACAATTTTTTTTTCAATTTAGAAGAGTGAAATCTGCTAGTATTCGACCTAAGCGTGTGACAAATAATAAAACTAATGAAGTTAACATCCTGGGATATTTTAATGTCCATCCTCAGCGGTCAATTCGATCGGCAGCGCAAGACTTCGGTTCAACATATTATGCTGTACAAGCTACATTAAAAATGCATAACTATTCGTTCGCATTTTCAATAATCCTGTGATATTGTCCATGAACGTAAAATAAATTGAAAATATCCATGTTTGAATACTCTTTATTTTCCATTTTTATGGATACAAACGCAATAAAAGTGGTTGACAGTTATTAATTTTGGCATTTGTTATTATTTCCAAGGCTTACTATTTCAAAATGTCGCCTTTTCTCTTAACTTTGTTAAAAATTATTAATAACCCGAAAATTGTTGCAGATAGGTATAGGAAACGTTAATAAATATTGATGCAGAAGTTGTATTAAAAGAAAAGAAAATTTTGGACACCCTGTAAGTAATGCATCGATTGCAAAAATTCCAGGTTGAACTCCAAGGTTTCTTCTATGCATTTTCTCAATTTGAGCGTTTTCTCTTCAAAAATGGCGGTGGTAGATAACATTAAGCATCACGATGAAAATCTAAAAATTTTCAAAAAAGTCCAAAAATCTAGAAAACGACTGCACATTTTTTGCTCGGTTTAATTATAGTAACCAATATGAATTTTTTTTTTTACAAAAAAGACCATGTTTTATTTATCATTAACATATGGATGACTAAACTGTTTAACAATGTGTAAAAATTCTAGAATTTCCACAGTTTGTCTGTTAATTACAATACATTTAATGTGACGTTTGCAGAAGTGTTTTTAGTTTAAAAAAAAAACATTAAACTACGTAAGCACCAAATGCGTACAATTTATTTAATTGATGTAATTTTTTCTATTGACGGAAATATGATAGTGTTACTCATACAAATAATGCAACATGTACGTTATAGATAAGAAGATACGTAATTGATGTTTAAGACAGTTGTCACTTTATCTATTATATTATGATTAAAAAACTACATCAACTAACATATTTATTTGTAAGCTGTGTTGGCATTATATTAAAAATAAACGGTAATTCACTAAAAAAAAATTAAATATTTAGTGTCCTTGACATGTATTTTTCTTACGATACATCTATAATTTCAAGAAAGACCTATTTAACAGTGATTAAAACACAACTAAATAACATTATATTTTTATAAAACAAAAATGTATAAAATGTAAATGACCCAAAATTTACCAGACTCAAATTGTAAATGTTATTTATTGTTACATACATTAAGGCAGTGTAGTACGCGTACCCCTGGGAGTACGCAAACGGGTTTCAAAGGGCACTCGGCAAATTATACTTTAGCATTTTTTGTTGCAAAAATATAGCTAGATAAAACAATATTTTTTAAAATACCTCAAACCTATCTTCGGCCAAGGGCGTACGCCGATAAGACTAAACTCTCAACAGAGGTACGAGATGGTTGTGTAAAACTGCACTAGGGGTATCGATCGAGTACTATAAACGTAATACAGTGGAAGCTCTATATTAGCCAGCTACTTTATTTGTCAAATCCAATTTTCGCCACATTTTTTTTGGCAAAAAAATGCCCTGGTATTTATCCAAAACTTCAATGTTCGTCATAAGATTTAAAAATAAAAAAACAGGCAGAAAGATAACATTGCACTGATTGTCACCCTGTATAGTAAAATAAAACCCCGGTTATATCGATGTTTTTAATTTTATTTGTTTGAAGTTATTATGCAAAATTTAATAATAATTAAAATATTTAAAATAATTTAACATTTTTATTTTTTAACTTTGCTAAAATGATAATAAATAACAACGCCCATTGCAAAATGTAATCAATAATGGACGGAATTTTTAAAACATCTATTTTTGTCGACCGATAAATTATATGTATAATTTATTACATCCTCTAAAAAAATAAAACAATTGACGTACATTCGTTTCATTAATCACTTTCAAAAGTGGATACACAACTCAGTGTTTGTAAATAATAAAACAGTTGCACATACAATGATTCTGCAAAATATAATATAATGTTATCTTGTTATAAATAAGGACTTTTGTTACATGTTACAAAATTAATCTGACGTTAATATGGTCTTATATTTAATTATTTTTTCAAATTTATAAAACAGTTACACACAATTCTTATCCGGTGTTATTTTTATGTATGTTGTTAGAAAACCATTGCTTAAATAACAGTTTAAACTTTAAACGAATGCACACGCTTATTCCAACGTTTTACGATAAATTTAAAGATGAATGGGAACAACCACTAATGATTCGATAACATTTAATGAATATTATGAACTTTGCTAGTTGTTAAACCGGTATAAACTGGAAAAATAGCTGAAATGTCTAATCTGTCGACATCCCCACTTCCGGGCATGAGAAAGTAATCGGTTCATTAAAGGAATTTGAATGTTTGCATCTGACTCCGAGTAGAATAATAAAAATCCGCTACTTTCCAGTTCTTTTCCATAATTTATGAAATAATTATCCCAATACAAATAGCAGTTTTATTAATTTACATAGCAGTGTTGATATGGAATGCCCTAAGCGACTCTTGATTCCTCAGTTGTTGTTTTTATGAAAGAGAGTAGCTGACCTTTTAATGTGCAAATGTGTTAATCGGTATATTTTATTATCATAATTGCATAATTTGTACATTTCTAAAAGATATCATGACCACACACCACAACACGCCTTCAAAAAGATAAGTTTTTGAAATTGAAATCATGTAAACAAAGTTGCAACTCCTTATTTTTAACCACTTTCTTTATTAAAGTTATTAGAGTGTTAGAGTTAACTACTAAAAACGTTTATCTAACATAAAATACAGTCTGTCCGAAATTACTCGGCTGTAACGCAGTGGCGGGTTAAGCACCGGTCAGATCTGGCGGCCGCCAGGGGCCCCGAGCTCTGGAAAAAAATCATTACATACAAAAACGACGCTAACACTTTAACGTCTGAGCTGATAATAATAAAATTTCGTGCAATAATTCAAATATATGTAGAAAAATAACCGGCGAGATAGGGGAAAGAAACGAGAGAATAAAGGTTTTGTTTTAACACTCCAGTGCTCGCGCGGGATACTATAGTATCCCAGTGATGTTTCTGCAAATTTTTGTCAAATGGTACAATATTATGCCTTCGTCATTTCAGTACCTTTTCATCTTATCTTGTAGACTTAGTTTCATTATTGCTTATCAGTGACCAGTGCTATAAAAGCTGACAACTTAAAAAAATTACGCTTGGGATACCTGAGTATCCCGCGCGATCATGATGTTTATTTTTATAGCTTGAGTTTTTTTAGTAAGGTATTTTTCATGTTATTTTTGTTTTTACTATTATATTAATGCTTCCTTATTTGTATAAACGATTGTTATTGACAATTTGAATTCTTTAAAATAATATCTTCCGATTTGAACATTCCTACTTATGCATTTTTGTTTGTTTGTTTGCAATTATATATTAACTTTCGTGAAACTTAGACCATGTCCCAAAGTAAAATTCCCGAGTAGTAGTCTAAGTAGTTAAAGGAAATTGAAGAGAACGAAGAATATATTGAAGACAGTGAAGACGAAGAATCCGAAGATGATTTGGAAGACTATGAAGACGGAGGAGAAAATCTTAGCGAACATGAATCGGAAACAGACCAAGACATCAGTTCTGGTAGCGATTCATACAATGTACATACATGCAAAGATAACTTTACTCACTGGAGAAAGAATGTCCCCAAAAGAACAAAAGAACAGCTGCACGTAATATAATCGCTGAATTGCCAGAAACTAGGAGTGAGGCGAAAAATTCGACTACCTATTTAGAAAATTGTAATAAAAATTCATACTACTTTTTTTTGTTATGCATTTCTGTCATAATTGTAATGTTCATGTTAAATATTACAAACAATCAAAAACAATTGTTTAAAAGTCATTAAAAACTATTATTGCGAGTGGGATACCATAGTATCCCACGCGATCACTCACGTAACAAAAGTAAGCGCGAGCAACGGAGTGTTAAATTTGATTAAACAATACCGTGATGAATTTTCCAATGTAGAAAAAAAAGCAACAGAAATTGGATCTGTAAACACGCAGGTCACTAAAAAATAATATGGAGGCGCATTTGATTTCTTCGCGAGAAAATTTCATTTTTACTTATTTTATTGTTGTTTGTGACAGTATGATTGCAAAACTTGTTAGGGCCTAACAGTTAGGCAGTGGAAAAATTTAAAGAACTACTAGAGTGCTATTAATATCAGACATTTTGATAATGAATTGGAACAATTCCACTCTTATATGTAAAATAAAAACAAATTCAGACTGCCACAATCAAATTAAAAGTTCTCAACAATTTCAAACGTTGAAATTATTTTAATTTTTTTCAGTATTCCCATTTCAATTGCACCGGAAGAATGAATGTTCTGAGCGTTAAAAATAGTGAATAACTTTGTTCCAAATACAATGTCAATAGCTAAATAATATGGAGGTTTTGTATGTAGAACAATAAATATTTAATAATATCAATAATTTATAAATAACTGATAAGGTAGCTCTACAAAACTCAAGAAAAAAGTTTATATATCTTAACTCTAAATAAAATGTACGGGTTTATTAAAAGTTTTACGGAGTGGAACGTTTTTGTGTTTTTATTTTTCTAAAAGATAATTCCGAATATTTATTTTGATGTAATTTATGTATTTATAGTTATAAAGTAAAATTTTATAAAATAATTTTTTCACAAAGCCTTTTTTTGTCGTCAGATAAACTATGGGGGCCCCTAAATTTTACCTCCAGGGGCTTCCAAAGGCTTAATCCGCTCCTGATGTTACTGGTATCTTAGAAACTAATAATAAACTAAATAATATGATTTGATTTATGTTTTTAACTCCCATTTAACTCACACCACTTCCAAAATTAACGGGAAAAAAACAAATAAACGATTTTATATTTTCCTGAATATCTTTTTAATGTTCATATTACAAAATAAGAGCAACGGAATAGGATCATCTTTTTTGATATCTCTTCAAATATTTTTCCAGAAGTTAATTTATTGTGGAAACTGTTTTGGATTTCCTCGTCAATAAACAGAAAATAATACAAAAATATCACACTGTAATTTTACTTAGCAATAACTTTAACAATTATAGATAGTTTCACATTAAAAATTAGTTGAATTACTTCTCTCTGTTTACACAGCATCTTTAGTAGTGATAGAAGAGAGATTCTTTACAAAATGAGATAAGTAAGTTATTTATAATTATAATTTACAACTGAACTTGTTTTATTATATAAATACATCATTCAACCGTTTTGAACGACCACTTTGATACTCATTTGATCAACATTATCTTTTATTGTATCTTAAATAAAGACAAACCCAAATAAAACTAATACGTCTATACTGAACGTAAAAATCTATGACAAATTGCCCTGAAAATTCAAGCAAAAATAAGAAGAAACAGTAATGTTCAAATAAAGTAATTGATAATTAAATACGCTTAATTCAAAGTAGTGCTTTGATTTCATTGTGCGTCAGTGAACGTGCAAGGTAGGTATTTCAATTTTTATCAATTTTGACCAAGGATAAAACTGTGTTTCCTTAACAAGCGTAATGAGGAAGAACAACTTTTGCAACTGTTTTATCAACGCGTTAAACGTTGACTAGTGGTCTTTACGTCCTTAGGTGTGGATTTTGCGTTATCAAAACAACTTATGTTAATTCATTAACATCGAAGTAAAGTATGAAGATGATTACTTGTTTATTTAATTGTTCTAATTATTATGTCTAGACAACACCTTCCTGATTGTATTTTTTAAATTTATTAATTGTATTAGAAGACCGATTCACCTTGAACACACCTGCTCCACCTAGAGCAACATACCATTCATTAATATGCAAAACGAACGTATACAAACGTTTTCTAAAGTCAGACACACACTCTTATATTATTTATTGATAACATTTTTGAAAATATTGTAAAGTTTGACTTTTTGAGATGGAGTAACTGCACATATTCCCTGCTTAAGCAAAGCTACAATTATATCGTAGACTTATTGTCTGCTTGAACTCCCTAATTTTCTTCGCCCATTGCGACACTGAAACTACCAATCCTGCAAAATTATAGGATTAATAAGCAAATTATTGTGACACACATGCGTGTATGCACATATTTTAAATATTTAAAGTTGCTTGTACACGGAAAAAAGTTGTTGCTGTAACAGCAATAAAGTTGTTGTAATTGTATTGCTGTACATACTAACACAATTGTTGTTGGGATTACAAGAAAAATTAGTTATCTGTACAAGTTCTTCTGCTGCAAGTACAAAACGATTGGTGTATTAGCATTGGTGCTATAGTATCAACAGCAGGTGTAATTATACCAACAATTTGTTGTTACCTTTACAATTAACAAAATAATGTATTGACGTAATGATTACACCAAATTTGTGGTAAAAGCGATACATGTTTAGTATTATGCTGTTTCAGTAATTTTCGAGATGCCTTTAAGTTGACATACGTAGAATTAGAAACAATGGCTATCCAAATTGGATATATAATAAATGACCTATGAGAAAATTAAACTGACCTGTAAAAAATGATATACGGAAAAAATATTCTATCTATGAATATAAATTATCGATCTATCGAAATAAAAATTTACTTCTGGGATAACTATTTATCAATAAAAATAATATTTGATCTATTAGAATAATAGTTGATATATGGAGTTAATATATCACCTATAGAATTTTGTGTATAAGTACTAGATATAGATCGTTATTATTTTGTTAATTTCCTATAGATCATTTATTAATTTTATATAGATCGTGCATTAATTTTCTGTACATCCAACAAAAATAATTTTTTTTCACAGATAAAATATTGATTTTCTATACTTAGATCAAACATTTTTGTATACGAATTCTTAAGTTAAGCGCCTCTAATGACTATAGGTCATTAACGCCTTACTTTGTAGAAAAAAAGGAGTTACAGTAATTAAAAATACCTACTCAATTGTTGCCAAAGTTGAATCTTAACTAAAATGTATTACACAAAACTGTTAGATAAACAGAGAACGCATTTGGAAGAAAAAGGATAAGTAGTACGGGCGCATCATATTGTCTTTTCTTAAAGTACCTTAGCAACAACAACAGGGTGTACCGTTAATTTTTATAAAAGCACCCCATCAGCATTCTTGAGTTATACGGTAAACGGAGAAGTGAAATTAATTGTGGAAGTGCTATAATTCAAGAAATAAATGACAAGTTTTTCACGTTAGTGAAGTGAACAGTCAGCTTTTTCGATTTCCATGGCATCCTATTTGCTTTAATAACGATTAGAAAAAAAAAGTCGAATATCTCGAAAAGTATGAGTTTTGGGTATAGGACATACTCAACAAAAAATGAAGCTCTCTTAAAGACGAATTCGATGACATAAGAAAATACAGGGGTTTGCATCTGAAAAAATTGAATTATACGAGCTTTCGAAAATCAGGAAAGTTGCCACCTATTTATGAACACCCTGTATGCGTAATTCAAACTTTTTCGTATCGAGCTAATAGAACAATGTTTTCTGCATGTCCTTACCAAATTACAACTCTGTGCTTCGAAAAATGACTTCGAGAGAATTTTTTAAATAAAGACTTAAAACCTTGAAAAATTTTGAGAATTCTTTTTTTTTAGTGACAAGGCCGCATAAAAGCCTGTACTATTTTATATCGATGTAAAGCTAAAATGAAGGAATGAAGGCGGTCAAGAATATTAAATAAAAAATGGGGTGTTGTATTTGAAATATAAAAGTAGCTATTGGTTCCAAAGAGATGACCCACCCTGTAGTCACCAAAATTCTCTTACCATATACATAAATTGTTGTTGGGTTTCATAGTTCGCATTGTTAAAATAACACTAGTATATACTTTATTTTACAACAACTGTTGTATTTTTAACAGCAATGCCACCATAGGCGTCCACAGGGGAGGGCAAACGTGGCACGCCCCTCCCTGGAATCTAGTACTCCATTAATGACCAAATGAAAGAGGGTCAAGTTAAAGATTCGTTAATATTTTAATGCATTCCTGATGAGATCAGTTGTGGGAAATTTGGTCTGAAAGCTTTGCCTCCCCCTGGATAATTTTCTGCGGACGCCCATGAATGCCACGATATAATTACAGTAAAGTTGTTGTAATGGGTACACCAATTGTGTTAATTCAGTCATCAATATGCTGTTACCATAAACACAAATTGTGTTTCACTCAACAACAGCGAAGTGTTATGCGTACGCTTTTGCGGAAATTTGCTGGTGTTGGTGCTACAACATTCACCATTTGCTGCAGCATCAACGTAGTTACAACAAGCCTGTTGGACATTTAGCAAAACATTGGTGCTGTCACAATAATTACCCGCCGTTGTGGTATGGAATAACACAATTGGTGTAATTCCAGCAATTTTTTTTCCGTGTAGCATTTGCATTGTGTTCCATTACAAAATGAAAAAGGCTCCGTTATTTACGATTTTCACACGTGATCTCTATTTACTTGATGTTTACCATGAACACAACAATATTTAATTTAAATGTTGTAAATAGCTCAGATAATTAATAGTCTAACCCTAACTCACTAACTTAAAGAATCTAAAATTAAGCAAACTATTCGAAAAACATTTTGTCAGTGAGATGCTAAATTTTTTTTGACTATAAGTAGTTCTCATTTCCCCTTAAATTCAATTTTTAAACAAAATTTTTTAATATTTCAATACATCTGAAAAAAAAGTTTGTGATATTTAAATCACATGTCAAACCAATCATAAGGTGTTATTTTTTACTTTTAATTCACAACACTATAAAAATATATATGCTTTCACTTTGGAAAATTCCAAACGGCTGCTACATTTTTTTAAAATTATAAAATGTTGTAGAGTGAATTTTTCTTGATAAACTGCCGTTTGTATCGACTCTCTGGAATTTTAATAAAAGAAGTTTTTTTAATATCTACATATTTTTCTTTGTCATAAACACTCACATGAAACGGTATTGGAATGTCTGGTTCAGCGTCTTACCTTTTATGCGCACAAATACACAACACACAAAATGTAGGACGAAAGTCATATGGTGGCCACACCAATTTATTTAAATTAAAGATTACTTAATAATCTTGGTATACTTTTCGTTAAATCTAACTAAACTGTATTTTCTTTGCAATGAATTTTAAAACTTTACAAATGTGATGGGAAGGAATAAAAATTTCTTTTATCAGTTATCATATTCGCAAATGTACCTCTTTTTTCATATACATACCTTCTTCTCAATCGGTTCCTCTTGTATCTTTCGGTGTCGAGGTATGCTTTTCTATTTCTGTGTTATGTTTCTCCACTCTTACCTATCGTTAGCTAATTGTGGCACATCTCTCAAGCTGACTCCTTTTTCTTCTAGTCTCTGCTTCACTTCTTTTTCCCATTTTATTCTTGGTCTTCCTCTACTTCTTTTTTCCTCCATATTTTTCTTAATATCTGTTACTCCTAGGTTATTTCAAATTTTTTCGTTACTGATTTTATCGATCAGTCTACATCCCTCTATTCTTCTCAGAAATCTCATTTCCTGTACCTATATTTTTTGTTTTTGTTTTTGAGTTAGTGTCCAAGTTTCTGAACTACGTGAGAATGGGTTCGTACGCTGCATTAAAAACTCGCGTCATCGTTTCTTTTGATATTTCCTTCTTATGTATCAAACATTTATGAATGTAAAAAATAAATGTCATATATCTTATAGTGATAAAAAGAGTATATGAAAATGGTTTGTTGAGTTTAAAAACAGTTTATAGAATAAAAGGTCTTTGATAAAAACTAAAATAGACCGTTAAACCAAAAACACGAAATCACAAATTTTGCAGATCGCAAAACATTTTATAAAGTATTTGTGTTTATGTATGAACATATTACTGAAACCTTTACTTGTTACTTATGCCCGGTTTCTCCGACACATCTTAAGATCTAGCTGAATCTTAAGTTCGCCTTAACGGTATAAAGTGTTGCACCAAGCAATTTTAAGAACATATTCGACTTGAGCTGAGCTCACATCTTGAGTCGCTGTTTACTAGAACTTGAGCTGGAGTACCTAACGTAAAATTATCTTGTATTTGCTTTGTTTGTAGAAAGAAGGAAGATCATTAGTTTCCGCGCTTATATTATGAATTACTGGGGTTATTACGGAATTATTTTGCATAAGGGATGTCGGATATAGCGCCAATTATCCATTGAAAGTGTGTTCCCAGATTTGAAAAAAAATTTACAAGTGTTGTTTATGCAAAGAACGCCTTAATTTGTTGTTGCATATATATATATATAGTGTAAATAACTTTAACGGGTTTAGTGGTCTTACTGAAAGCTTCAGTGGGGCATAAAGAAAACTCTTTGTTGATCACCAATATTTCGGATTTATTATTTAATCCTTCATCAGGGTTACTACAGAGAAAAGCAAGACATGTGTTTATTACTAAGACATGAATAAAAACAAAACAATGTTTCTATTTTAGTACTTACTCAAAGTGAGAATATTAATTTGAAGTCGAACTACTTGGATCCCAGAGTAGAAATTCATTTAAATTTAAATTGTATTCACAAAAGGGTTAAAAATTTGACAGTATATTATTAAAATTTAAGTATATTATTAAAATGTTGAATATATCATTAAAATTTTTTTCGTATCCTATTAAAATTCGTTTAAATTTTTTAAAGTTGCTACAACCAGTCTCAACTTATATCGTCGAACATTCAGTATCGAAATATTAAAATTAAAAAACACATCACAATTTCACACGTTAAAATTTGAATGACTAACTAATTTTAGAACATAACATTATTTGTAAACTATGACCTTTTAAAGGTTTTATATAAAGTTGATGATTACATTTGAAGTACGAAAAATATAAAAATATAAAAGTTAAGTGATGTCACACGACATTACACTTATAAAGTTAGACAGTCAATGCGGTAACCCTGATGAAGGATTAAATAATAAATCCGAAATATTGGTGATCAACAAAGAGTTTTCTTTATGCCCCACTGAAGCTTTCAGTAAGACCACTAAACCCGTTAAAGTTATTTACCTTACAACTTATGGTCGTCATCTCTTCAATTTATATATATATATATATATATATATATATATAATCAAATTCCCTTCTACCCGTAGGTATAATAATTTAAATTTTCCTCGCAAAACAGTTTCTCCGAAAGCAGTAAAATATTTGGTGTTTACGTTTTTTAAAATTAAAAATTGTGTTGTTTTTTTTTTGAGAAAAAAGATGTATGTACGTACTTCCTACTTATATATTTCATTTTGTTATGTTACTGTTTTCTTATGAATTAACTTTTTTTTATAAAACAAAAGACTAGTCATTCAACAAATACCCCCAAAAATTACACTCACTGCCAAAAATTATATTTAAAACATGTATTTTATGTATAAGTATTATATATCATTAAATATAAAGAGCGGCAAAAATAATATTTGCCCAGAGCGGCGGAAAAGCTAGATCGGGCCCTGAACAGCATTGGTAGATTTGTTCTCTAAAACACACTTATTTTCTTCCACCAAGCTAATTAATAATTGTTTTTACTCCATGGTATAATTTATTCTTTTTTTGTCCGCCATTTCAACACAAAATAAAATAATAAACACCGAACTGTAACTTTATGTGCGACTATCAGCTGATAGCAACAACAGGATGTCACAGGGAGCCGTTTTAACAGCTATGATGGGAAAGGCCAATGAAAATTTGCCATTCAAATCTGCCGTTATAATGTGCCGACTTCTTGCAACATTGCCAAACCGAGTTCTAACTTAGCTGAGATGTCTAACAGATTCCGGAATATGTTTTCTGTGCAACGCATTGGTATCTTGAGACGGTCTTAAATATAAGGCGGTCTTATATAACAACGGTGGGCAACCTCCGGCCCGCGGGCCAACTCCGGCCCGCGTAAAGTTCTAATCCGGCCCGCGAGATCTTTAGAAGAAATGATAAATAAATATTTTCAAAAACAAAAATTTGAAAGAAAATGATTAGGTTAGAACCTAACATAAGGAAAAAGGACAGATCTACAGTTTAATTTTCGACATAATTCGTCTTATTTAATTTAAACACACATAGCTACATCTTTGTTCATAATTTAGTACTAACGTCGTAACATAGAAAGTCGTAACGCAGAAACTTCGGATACGTTCAATAATCGTTTAACGTCGGAAATGTTCGACAATTCGTTTCTTTGTTCGTGGAATCCCCCGTGTAGTCACGTAGTGTCGTAGTAAAATAGTCGCATAGTTTTAAAGTGAAATATTTAATTAAAATTAATATTTATTAATTAAAGGTAATAAAAAAAAATAAAATAATGGAGTCATTGCCTTATTTAAACAAAAAATAGAAAAAGAGAATTTTTCTAAATTATTTATTTGTCATTGCATCATCCATCAAGAAAATCTATGCGCAAAATCTATGAAATTAGAAAACGTAATGTCTGACGTATCTAATTGTATAAACACAATTTAAAAATCTGCATTAAGTCATCGAGAATTTCGAGAATTGCTAATTGATCTTGAAAATGACTATACAAATGTCCAACATTATTGTCCAGTTCGATGGCTTTCAGAAAAAAATACAAGTAACAAAAATGCGTCCATTAACTACTAAGGCCCGCGGACGAAACGTAAATCTTATTCTGGCCCCTGTTATACAAAAGGTTGCCCACCCCTGTTATATAAGTTCGATCTTGAGATGTGTCGGAGAAACCGGGCATTAAGTGTGTATATGTATAAGAATGAATGGTGTAGATCCAGCTTAACTTAATAAATGTTGTACCCGCAATGCAACAAAAACTAGTTTTGACAAAAATTACGTAACGCCGTGCAATTAACATCTTCTTTTTTTATTTTTGTTGAACTTCGCGTACCTGTTTAACAATCCATACAAGTTATCAAGTTATCTGAAGTGAATTAACAACAAATATTACGAAACAACCGCTTCAAGTTTAGTTCTTAAGGTTTGAAAGTGTGCAACGAATGTTGATCCTAGATGAAGGGGTGTAGCTGGACACACCTTCCACAATAAACACGTTTTAACGTCACAAATTAACAAAAAACAGAAGTAAGCAATAAGCACACAGACAACCTTCTTTTTTAGAGGTATTTGCGACACAACGAAATGAAACCAAGAATTTTAGGAATTTACGCACGTGTAGAACTAATATTTCCGTTTACATGAAATTGGTTATGTCAAGTTTAGATTTCAACTAAAAAATGTTTGCATTGCGACATATTTCAAGGATTTTATATTTACAAACCAACGATTAGTACAAAATGACAGAGTTAAAACCAGATATTTTGTGTGAAAGTATATTTATTACGTTACCCAAATAATCCAAAGTATTATTATTCTATTTTCGATATTTTTTCGATAAAATTTCTTGGTATCGACAACAATAGGTCACCAGCCTCTTTTTTTCAGTTTTTTATTAACGGTTTTAGCTCTCCGACCTTTATCAAAATATCGAAGAATATCGGTATAATTTCGATATCGCCCACCCCAACCAAAACCAGAAAAGTGCGCCCCTTTATTAGAGGTTTAAAATAAATGTTGCAGCGTCTTTTTAATTTTTTTTTTCCGGGATCACTGAATGTATAACGATCGTAACTTGAATGTATGTAAATGCTATAAATGTAGATAGTTAGTTTGAATTATATTTTGCTTTTAAATCAATTTGACATTCATTTAGATTTTAGTTTAAAATGTGCAAAAAAAAAACAAGTCCATTTTACCCATGGAAATATTGAAAAAAAAACTGTTTAATTTATATTAAGGTTTCACCAAAAAAAAATCAAACAACATGTGTTGTTGAAGATCTACTGAGATGTTATTAAAATTGATCCATTTCAATTCTATATTTTTTTAAATCACTTAATTATTCCAATTAATAATTATTGGACTAACTAAGTACGTAGTCTAAGATAGTGATGTTCATTTTTTTTTACTCATACAAATATTGATATATTACACCTAATGGTGCCTGTACACCTGAGAGTAAAGTACTCTCGAGAGTAGCGTCGCCAAGGATACAGCCAATCGCGAGTTACTCTCAGGGGCTGTATCCTTGGCGACGCTACTCTCGAGAGTACTTTACTCTCAGGTGTACAGGCACCATAACTTTCTTATTTTAAATGGCAACCATAGTGTGCTTTGATATGAATTTAACATTTTTGAAAACTGCCAAAAATCGTTTTTTGGCTATATTTCGAAAATTAAAAGAGATATCACCAATCTGTTTGCAGCAATAAATTTCTCTCGAAAAAATAAATCTAGACTACGTACTTAGTTTTTTGCTATCTCTGATAATAAGCGAGATACCGTGTACAGGCATCGAAAATAGGCCACCCTGTACTTATAAACGGCAAATAAATAAACAACTAGGTACACATTTTTATGAACTATTAGTAGTTATCATAATAAAAAATTGTGAATTTTCTGTTTGTTTCATTTGTTGGCCAGATTTTTCTAAATGTCTCTTTATCACTTCGAACGACCGATCACAGGATAAAAATGAATTGGTAAGAAGTGTTTCTGGAGTAATCAGAAAAGTTATTTTGTCATCTTCGACATGTAAATGCAGCCTCACTTTCCTCCATTGTTCACCAACGGCAGTCAATTTTTCAACTACAATATATAAAACTCGAATCTGCACATCGTAAAGGTTGATATGTCAAACATGAACGTCAAAAATTGACAATTAAAATACCTACATGTTAATAACCAGGTAGTCTGATATTTATGTATGGACTGTTGAGTGTAAAAACAACCAAACTCCAGGTCTTCAGACTGTTTTTTTTTTACAACCAACTAATGGATTTACTCCTTAAGGAAGCCAAAAATATCGGAATCTGTTTTTGCATGAAAATAGACTTGTTTTTGCAATCGGCGATTCAAATATAAAACAACCTTGAATAAGTGTACTGTTAAAAGCTGTGCTGACCAACAGGTACAAAAAAAATTATTTATTTTTTAAATGTTGTACGTATGAAATACTTATTTCTGCATCCGTCACTAAACTAGCTCAATAAGTACACAAAACGGCTGTAATAATCATTTTTACTGCCTAGGCAATAAAAAAGTAAACGGCAGTAAAAAATACTTTTTTACTGCTTTTAAATTATTAATGTAAAACTGATTTTTTTACAAAATTATTTTCTTAGGATAAGATTACGGGACTATACTATAGTCGCTGGATCCCATGGATGATCATAAATAATTTTTTTCTACGACCACTACTGTAATTGTATATTATTACATAACCACAACGGCGAGTGCGTATTTCCACGAGTGCGTAATTGCTTGAAATTTCAAAAAAACTGTGCTTTTCGCTTACCGTGCGTAAGGACCCACTTACTAGGTATGCAAGCAGGCTGTACAGGGTGGGCAAATTTAGATGTTTTCATAGGGAATCTCGGTAACTATAAGAGGTATCGAAAAACGGACCGCGCATCCTCGATCTCTTTTTTCGAGAAAAAATTAATGGTGAACACTAAAATTGGTTATCGTCTTTTGTTTTCGAGTTATCGCTTTCGTTTTATGACTATATCTCGCTTGGTTACGAAAATAAACAAAAATAATTTTGACGTTCTACAGGCACTTTTTTGATAAGAATGCAGTGGCGTAGTCAATTTAAAAAAAAAAAACGAAATTCGAGTTGTGACATAAAGTTGTATTTTTTTAAATAGAACCCATAGTTAGCTATGACTTATTTAAATTCCTTATTTTTTTGTCATTCTAAATAGATAGGGGTTGATGTATTTATTTTCAATAATACGCAAGTTACGGAGGTTTTTTAGTTTTTTTTTTAACAAAATTATAGTAGGCTGTAAAACCAAAAACAAAACAAGGTGTAAAACTTTTTAAAACTCATTTGGTACAAATTACGAAGGTTTTGTAATTTGTTGTTGTGATAAACATTACAAATATTTGAACATAAGATAAACTACAATAAACTACATTACTGCAGATTCCGACTTTATCGTTGTTTCCTTATTTTTATATATTTATAATGATTATCTCAACAAAAAGTTACAAAACCTTCGTAACTTGTACCAAATGAGTTTTAAAAGGTTTTACACCTTGTTTTGTTTTTGTTTTCACAGCCTACTATAATTTTGTTTAAAAAAAAAAAACTAAAAAACCTCCGTAACTTGCGTATTATTGAAAATAAATAAATCAACCCTTATATATTTAGAATGACAAAAAATAAGGAATTTAAATAAGTCATAGCCAACCATGGGTTCCATTTAAAAAAATACAACTTTATGTCGCAACTCGAATTTCGGATTTTTTTTGAAAAATTGACTACGCATTCGTATCATAAGTGCCTGTAGAACGTCAAAATTATTTTTGTTTATTTTCATAACCAAGCGAGATATAGTCGAAAAATCGAGTTATCGGCGATAACTCGAAAACAAAAGACGATAACCAATTTTAGTTTTCACCATTAACTTTTTCTCGAAAAAAGAGATCGAGGATGCGCGGTCCGTTTTTTGATACCTCTTATAGTTACCGAGATTCCCTATTAAAACATCGAAATTTGCCCACCCTGTACAGTATAGTCATTTTTCTGCGACCACTATTGTAAATAGTGATCGTATTAGTAAATAGTCCATTTTCTTAGCTTTATTCCTTACATGTGTAATTGTATACCTATACGAACCTAATAAATTAAATAATAATGAAATTTCTAAATCTTTAATCACAAAAAATGCAAATACAGATTTATCCCCTAACTTCAATGTTACTGCTAATAAATTACTTCACAGTACAAAATTTTGTCAGCTTAAAGTAATATAGTAATTAATTATTGATTATTACAATATTCATGGCAACACTTTTAATTATCACAACGTCGTAATCTTCACAGTACTTTGTTAGATTTAATTTGTTTTCGTTCTACTTACAGTTTTTTGACAGAAGATCAATTTATTATGGACACTTACTGTACCATTATTAAAATATTCTTTCTGCGAATACATAAATGGTAGTAACGAATTTTTAAATAATTATGCCCTTCTAATACAGGATACAGGTCAAAAAGCTTTCTTAAGAAAATTTAAAGGGACCTATGCAATAGGTTTAAAAATTAATTTATTCACTTGTGTTATAAGTTATAATTAACTATTTCTTAGCTCATAATTAATCTTGACAGCATTATTACCTTGATTATTTAATTTCACATCGTTGAGATTCACTTTTAAAAGTATTTTATTATAAGTTAATGGTTTACAACAAATAATTTATCGTCTAAATACCATTAGAAACGTAACCATTTTTACTTTCACATTATCTTAAGAAACATATTATGTTAGTACACTAAAATTTATTGGTTTCTGTTCATAGTCTACTTAGCGCAACGCATTCAAATAAGATTCTTATACAAACTAAATATGAATTACCTTAGTAATCGTATAAATAAGCGTTATTAAAAATAACATATCTATTTTTCGAAATTTTTCTTGTCCAAATACGAAAAAGTTTCAAGACTTAGTTGCAGCTTATTTAATTATCTTTTTTTCAATTTTTTTTGCTTTACATTGCTTTAGAAAAGTTCATTGATTTTCTAATTTGCTATTTTAGTTCTATTTATTTTACACTATCCTGTAACATTTAAAACGTCGCGTTCATTGCGTAAGTATTAATCTGTCTGTTATAAACGTATACCCCTGTGCAATTATTACAATATTTAAAATTTTTGCAGTGTACAAGGTGGTCCACATACAGCCACTATTGCCATCTCGTAAATGGTTATGTTTCAATGTTTTAAAAAAGTTCCATGGCACGCTAGGCAATAAACAAAAATCAAAATATATATTTGTTTAAATCGTTAATAACTCGGTTATACTTGATGGTACAAAAATTCTTTTGGGGAAAAAGTTGTATATGTTTTCAAGCACTATAAGATGAAAACATTTATTTGTTTCAATATGGTTTAAATTCACGACACTCTATAGTTTCACAGAAACTTTTTAATGAATTTTAATTGTTTTGAGCCTAAATATCAAAATAAATACATTAAACCTTGTATTATTAAAAGATGGAAAACAAATGCTTTTTCACTAGTTCATAGCCAACTATAGTTTCCATTTAAAAAAAATGCAAGTTTGGAATTTTTTAAGAATTAATCAATATTAAAACAAATGAATGTGTTCATTTTACAGTGCGTACAAAAATCTGCCACATTTTTCGCAAAAATATTTTTGTACCATCAAATATAACCGAGTTATAAACGACTTTTTAAAAACGCGCCCAGTTGATTATTGTTTATTATCTAGCGTGCCATGGAACTTTTTTAAAACATTAAAGAATCGCTGAATGGATCTCAGAAGGGTAGCTCCTACCGTTTTGGAGATCCTTCTATGTGGACCACCCTGTATATTGACAAATGTTTAACAAAATTGTTATTATTTACGATAGGTTAAATCATATTAAGAGAAAAACATTGTCAATCATTCTTTTTTTTTTTTAATTAAACCTTTAAACAAATTGTTTTTGTTTTGTGATGGCAGTCAATTATTTTAACAGTTGGAATTAATTCATTTAAAATAACATAAAATCATCCGATTAGATTAATGAAACATATACATATGAATCTGAGATAAGATTGCACTACTTTAGAATCTGCATAATAATATAATAATAAACGATAACATAAAAAAATAATTAACAACCTTGAACCTTTAACAGTTTTCTTGGAAATATTACGTACCATAATAACAAGATACTCCTATGGTTGAGGGGACGAATCAAAAACATTGAACAGCTCTTGGTGTATAGAAAACTACCCTGTGACTTAACTTGTACTGTTTCAGTAACTTCCACTAGAGGTAGCACGCTGTCATATATTTGTATAAGTTGTATAACAGTGCAAAGGATTAGGATAAATAAACTCTACAATAATGTTTAATACTTTTAGACTTTAGATTACTTAAAAATTTATTTAAAAACAAGAACAAATTTTCTAAATAATTTCATCATTCCGAAACGGATAATTTTGTTTGACATAATTGTTTTAATAATCATGTAAAATAGAAATTTTGCAAGTTTTATTAACTTGCCCTTTATTTATTCTAATAAAGATCGATAAGTAACATAAAAGTTCTTAATTTCATTAAAATATCGGGCTCATACACTCAAAGACACAGACACACAAGCACGAAAATTGTTCAGGGCACCTCAAAACTAATAAATCTGTTGAAATTCCAAATTCGAAAATTTTCGAAATCACAATTCTTTCTTTTTACTTCGTACAGTAAAAATAAAAATAATAATACTATACATTGTAGAAATATAGAACACAAAAACTACTACTATTTATTTTTAGAGCACCCACAATGTAAGTAGATTAGTTAATTGGTTGCCCTTGTGAATACTTTTATAGTGTAAACGCCTTTCTAGATTGGTATGTTTAGATTAAGTGACCAGCAGATGTATTGCTTTCGACAGTCCAGTATTGCTATGAGTTATTCGTTACTGTCCGATTGACGTGTACTGGTACTTATAACTTCTTATACCGTTTTTCGAATAATATTTTGAAGGTGAACACATTTCCATGTGTTTTTCAGGCACCAATGCATCAGTAGAAAGAGTAATTTCCATAATTAATAATTTTTTGAGCCGTAAAAATGTTAGTTTTAGCATTGTCACCAGTGAACGTAATGAAGGTAAATTTCAGCTATACGTGTGAACAATTTAGTAAATATTAAAACAAAATGATACATTAACAGAAAACATTAATCTATTATAGAATAAAATATAAATATAAAAAGTAAAAATTGTCATCCGTATATGTTATTAGATTATTGCGAATATTTTTTAAATCGTTAAAATCTAGTGTCATCATATTTTTCTATCTTAAAATTAGTTTTAGGTCATGCAATAACTCTTATCAAATGTAAAATTTTCTGACAAATCGATAATAAAAAACTTCCAATTGTTGCAGACTTTTTGAATGACGCTGTAGATCTTTTTACCCTAAAATTTTAAATTATTGTGAAAATTTTCAAAGCAAATCTACCGGAGTGCGTCTCTAATAAGAATTGAATTTATGTGTGACGCGTAAATACCTTAATGACGCTTACTTTAAAAACTCTTTTAAGTAAATATAATTTTTGTGTGTATATATGTGTACTATTATTATTAAGACATGTTCCACGCCTTTTTGGATATTAAGAACATATAAAGATTACCTATTATTATTATTATTGAATCGTGAAAATAAATATAGTTTGATTTAAATCACGATTTTATTAAAAAAATCAGCTGATTTAAATCGTCATTTAAATCAATTAATTGAAATAAAACACTATTACTTTGTTTAACCACTTTAATTTTGAGTTTTTTCGTACAAACGTTTTCAATCTATTGGACCATTGTCAAGTACTTATTAAGTCTTAATAAGTACTTGACAATGGTCCAATAGATTGAAAACGTTTGTACGAAAAAACTCAAAATTAAAGTGGTTAAACAAAGTAATAGTGTTTTATTTCAATTAATATGTCTCAATACCACAAAGTAACGGCTAAACAAATTCTTCAGTCATTTAAATCAATTGATTTAAATCAGGCCAACCCTGTCTATAACCCGCTCTATTTTTTAAATCGGTAACTTATCATTTGTGCTGATGTACATGACGTACTACTTTCGGTTTTCAAAAATCTATCACCTTATTTTAGATCTCTTAGATATTTTGACAGTGGTTCGATTTTCACTATACATTTTCTGTACGAGTGTGTATTTGCATTCCTGTGTATAGAAAGTTTAAGATGACGTTCCAGGCGTTTTAATTAAAGTAATTTGTGGCAAAAATGACGTCTATCAGAATGGCGATTTATACGAGCTAATACTATAAAAACTACATATAAACAATCACAGCATGTTTAAAAAAATATACAACTATTTTGATCATCCAAAACGTGAGACAAAGGGGGAGAAATAAACTCTATAGCGAATTAGTATTCAAAACAATTTGTAGTTGCCGTTTTAATAAATATTAAATTAAAATTGTAAATTTTCTTTAATAATGCTTTTTTTAAGTATTTTAAATTAAAAACATGTAAATGTAAATCTAAATGAAACGTAAAAACAATATAGGTACTGAAAAGATAATAACATACGAATACATACTTGGGAAGCATAATGGGAAAATAAATGCCGAATTAACAAATAGAGCGAACAAATGAACAAAAATATACTACTCATTAAACAAAACAATACTAGGACAGAAGATACTGACATAAAGGTGAAAATGAAAATCCATAATATGGTACATTACCAACAATAACCTATAGAACAGAAAATTAGACGCTACAAAAAAAAAGACGAAGCTAAAATTAACACCATCGAAATGAAATACCTCAGAAAAAATGCGGGGAAACCAAATGGAACAGAATAAAAAACGAAAACATTAGAGAAATAACAGAATAAGAACCAATAATAGAAAAATTAAAAATGAAATAACTAAACTGGTAATAGTCATACAGTAAGAATGAAACCTGACAGAATCACCAGAATGAAAATTGGAAAACCAGCCAAAAATAAAAGAGAGAGACCAAGAAGAAAATGGATAGACTAAATAAGGTAAATAGTTAGAAAAAGGAAAACTGTAGAAGAAATTAATGAGAACACTAGCAAAAGACAGAAGGGCATGGAGAAAATGGACTCAGGACACGAAAGCACCCTCCGACGCGACGCTTGAAAATGCAACAGGAGTTTGAGAAGAAGAAGCAGAAGAAGAAATTAAAAAAAGATTTATTACAACATCGCCTACATGTTTATGTAAACAAAATATTTGCATCTATTACCGTTTTTCTGCCATTTTAAAATAACGGAAAAGCTGTATCAACTAAACTCTGTCGATCTACTTTTTAAAGCTCTATCCATAAGTGTCTCAAAAAAATACACACATTATCGCGAATATGGTCAAAACGTGTAAATCCTTCGAAATGTCGAACTCGAAAAACATTCACAAAAACAATGCTTTCTTTGTTCATAATACATATGGCGAAAACAATAACAAGAACTAATAATCTTTATTTCAGTTTTAGAGATGACATTAACCTAATTTTGTTATATTCTATGAATCTTTAAGAGACAACATTTATTGTACATAAAACGTAATAAAAAAGGGATATTTCCATCATAAAATTGTTCGCGTAATTTGCTCATTAATTTTTAATCTCATTTCGAATGCTTTGGCGTTTTTAATGTAAAATTCATTTCTAGAATAAGAACTGCAATTTCCGATCACTTTGGAAATGAGAAGCGAAATGGAATGGGATTTGCAATTTTCATCTTTTCATCATCTTTTAATTTGCTTCATTTTGCTTTTAATTACGTTTATTTGATTAAAAAATTATTGCCGTTGGAAATTAATTCGTCTTACAGCTCACAAACGGTAAGAAATAATAAAAATAAAAGATCTTCGTTTAAAAGTATTTATCTGAAAGCATTTAAATTATCCTAATTAAACTCTTAATAACACCGCGATATTTTTTAAAAAAGAAGTGCTCCTATTAACTAGAGACTTGATGTATGTTTTAGTTCTTTAAATTAAGCAAATGCTCAAAAATATATCTACAAGTTATGCCATATATTATTTTACAATAATTACTGTTTTTAGGGTATGAATAAGTATACCTACTCCGCCCAAAAAGTTTAAACAATTTTAGCCCACTGGTGTACATACCAAGTAGGTTCTATGTAGGTAGATAGAAAATTTTAAAAAAATACAAACATTTTTAACAACATCTTTTTAGTAGAAGAAATTTAAATAATTTTAATATTCATACAATGATTTAAAAATAAATGTCATACGCTTTAATAATTATTCTTAAGCAACTATTATGAAATAGGTGTCGTTTAAAATTTATTATTACCAAACAAATTTTAAATTCAGATTTGTTATTTTTAATCTAAACTTTCAATTAACGTCATACTAAAATAATGGCAGAGGGTCAAGATAACAAACCCACTGGGAATTAATGCGCGTTGACAGGATCAGGCGCAAACATCGATATTAAATGTGAATCGAATCTGAATTAGTGTAATAGAGTTTAGTAGGGGAGAGTGGGTAACTTCATTTTCATCCTGGACCACCGCTGATCCAAACTAAGCACAAATAATTTAAATCCAGTCGTCCAATATAGGGCACGCTAATTGAGTAAAAGACATTGTTACTTTGTCTGTAAACGAACATTTAATTACGAAGAATGAAATTTAAAACTCGCATGGAACACACGAATAGCTAATAATTTTTTATTTGAAATGTGTATATACAGATATATACAAATTGAATATTAACTAGGGTATCTTCAAAATACTTAGATATAAAATTGATTAGAGGAATGAAAATATGTCCAATTAGAAGAACAATTAAAAAATAATTTCATATTTCTAAAACAGACAACTAAATAAATTAGGCATCAATTTAAAAGTTGCGATTTTATTTGGACAGTAATAACTCAGGTAGTCGTAGAATTTCAAGAATAGTTTATAATATAATGTAATTGCATATTCAGAAAATCCTAGGTTTTACCGGTAAATCCCAGCATTTACCATAATTTTTTTTTATTTATTATATAAAAAGCTGTTTCTGCTACCACTAATGTAAATGACTCTTACCGTACAACCTGCATGCTTAGTAACTGAGTTATAACGCACGGTAAGCAAAACGCACACTTGTCTAGAAATGTCATAGTAGGCTTACGTCAAAATTGACAAGACGACGTAATATGGTGTATATTAGCCAAAAAGCCGTTAAAATCGTAGGTATTATGTGATCGTAGAAAAAGTAAGCTACATAACACGAGTTATAAAGCAATTACGCACTCGTGGAAATACGCACTCGCCGCCAGGGCCGATGAGAGGGTGGGGCAGGGGGCTCTGAGCCCCGGGCCCGGAGGTAATTTAAGGGCCCAGGAGTCCACATACTTTTTTAGTTATGGTGTATTAAATATTCATTTTCACAATTCGTTTTTCTAAAAATAAATTTTCAAATAATTTATTTACTAGGGGCTCATGCAAATTTTTTCCCCGGGCCCGGCGACGTCTCTCGACGCCTCTGCTCGCCGCTACGCGACTCCGTGCTTTTCCGCTCGTGCGTAATATGCTTCTTACAACTCTTGTTATGTCATATACTACGTTTTCTCTAATCTTTAACCTGACGCTCTATTACTGATCAAATGAACGAGGGTTAGGTTAAACGTTATGCCGAATTTACGTTGGTAAGTAGCTAAATCAAGTAGGTAAGGGAATTTAGCTACTTGCAACATGTTGACAGTTTCGTTTAGTTCTTGCACAAGTAAACAATTTAGTGACTTTTTGAGTGAAGTAAATAGAAATCATTACGATTTACTTGAAGATGATATTTCATTTTTTGTCACATACTAAACAATTTTAATAAACTGGGTGTAGACCACGTATATATTGTGTAAACACTCACTAAACCAAAAGTTTTGCTTCTTGATTTAGCAACTTGCTTTAGCTACTATACCAATGTAAATTCGATATTAGTTATAGCTCTTATTTAAATAAAAACAAACGGAAAAGCCCAAAATGGAAGCCTTTACAGGGGTAGCTTCTTTTTCTTTTTTGAAGCTTTAACCTTTAACCAACCTTGAACCTGACCCTCTATTAGTTACCAAACGAAGGAAGGTCAGGTTAAAGGTCGGCTAAAGCTTTTTTTTAATGAAAACAAATCCGAAATGGAAGCGTTGACAAGCTTTTTCGGACTGTTACCACCTCACTGTAGAAAATGCTAGGATTTACCGGTAAAACCTATGATTTACCGAAGTTCGGGCTCTAACACTAATATGTACTTTCAAAATTCTATTGAAAAATAAAACGATTGTCTTTTGTTCAGTTTTTCAAATACAACCTTAGCAGCATAACAAACTTTATGTTAATATTAATTTCACATTAATGTTAATTCTGCTCATAACACCTGTACATAAAAAACAAAAATACAGAGTGCGCCATAATTTATGCGCTTATAATTCGTCTTCTTAACGTAATACTTTTATCAATACAACTTTATCATAATAAAATAATTAGCTGATTGAGCTTTTAGCCAAATTAACAATAATACTGCGTCAGTTTAACGATGAAATAAATTAATTACCGATTGCATAAATGTTGAACATGGGATTAACTCCGGGGTTAAACCACATTAACCCTAGCCCTAAAGCTAGGCAAAATCGCAGCATAATTGGCGCTGAGGTTGCTAGTTTTGGGGATTAACTCGTATTTTAACACCAGTGTTAGGTAGTTTGTGCAATCGGGACTTGGGAGTTAATCCCAGGTTCAACTTGTATGCAATCGGGCCTTAGGTTCGATTGCACAAAGCATTGCTCATATATTAACCAAAAAACTATGCAAAATTTCAGCATTATTGGAGCTGATATTACCTAGTTTTAGGGTTTAACATGAATCTTAACACTAAGGCTCGATTGCATTTAAGTTGAGCCTGGGATTAACCTCGGGATTTAACCACGTTAACCCTAGAAATAAGGGAAAATCGCAGCATTGTTGACGCTGATGTTGCCTAGTTTTAGGGTTTTACTAATAAGTCTTTGTTTTCAATTATTTTTAATATACCTCGATATTAATTTTAAAACTAATGATCAATTAGGTTTCCATTCATGTTTAAATTATCGAAGTCCTGCTCTAAATTAAACTATAGGTACTGCATTCAAACAAGTTTATCTATCATAACATTTTTCAAATTATTGAAATCTATGTTAACTCGCTCTGTCAAATCACCATAAACTCCCTAATCAACGATATTCAAATCAGAACTGCTTGGTGGCCAATTTTTAAGCTCTATAAATTCAGTTGCTTGTTTAGTCGAATAGCTAGGGGAAAAATTCCATAAAATTCTTTACTTACCCTTACACCGACCTCAACAATGAAAAGATGTTATAACTAGCTTTGCTGTATACAATCTTTCATCTAAAATTTTATTTTTTTGACAGTATCTGCACACACACTACAGTTTTATAAGTGTGTGAAGGCTTAAAAATGAATATTTTATGTAAAAAACATTTTGATTACATTTTGAACTGCAAACATTCTCAAGTTGTTTCCAGTCTTTAGCCGTTTTCCCTATTGATAGTACTAATACTTTTTCTGCAAATACATTAAGTCCGCTCTCCAACTTATACTTACGTCTGGTTTATCTACTTGGCTCAATATTCGAACGAATTTCATATTGAACTGAAATTATTTTAAATAAGTTACCTCAAAAAAATCAGCACAAGATTTGTCTGGCGGATCCTATAAATACACTCACCGGCACAATTAACCGCCCACTTCCAAAATTCGAGATATTTGCCAGTTTAATTACTTCTCACTTTTAATATTAAGTACAATCAATTAAAAACACAAACGAAATACAAAAGGGTACTTAACTGTATACCTGGATTTTGTTAAAATCGGCTTTTTTCGTATTTAGCGTTGGAAGAGGGAGGAGCCGTAATCTTTTGAGTTCATTTGTTCGTAGTTGCTATTGTTTAGTTCAAGTTTGGTGTTACATTTGTGTTTGCTATTCATTCTTATAAAGTTTAATTACCATAACGACAACAAATAATGCCTATGGATGCGGCTACTGCAGCTAGGGCTGTCGCGTTGGTAGACGATGGACGGAGTCAACGTTACGTGGCTCGTATGCTGGGGGTGCCCCGTACAACCTTACGAGATGCCATTAGACGCTACCGGGAGACCGGCTTGTATACTCGAAGACCACGTCAGGGTCGCCAGCGGTGCTCATCTGCTCAAGACGACAGATTTATGATAAATATGGTGTTAACAAATCGCTTCACTACTGCAACGCATGCCCGTAACCAATTGTGAAGTACGAGGGTCAGCATTAGTGAAAGAACTATAAGAAGAAGGTTGACTGAAAGAAATTTAACAGCTTTGAGACCAGCTCGAGGTCCAGAATTACTCCCGAAGCACCGGAGAGCTCGACTTCGTTTTGCCCAAGTACACGTGCAAAGGTCTGTGAACCAATGGAAGAATGTTCTTTTCTCGGACGAGTCGAGAATATGTTTAAGAAGACCAGATGGGCGACAGCTAGTGTACAGACGCCCAAACGAACGATTTGCACCCTGTACAATGGTCAAAACCGTGACTTACCACGGTGGGTCGGTAATGGTTTGGGGCGGCATATTGTACGAGGCTCGCACTGACTTAGTGGTATTCGAACGTGGTCGATTGACAGCTCTCCGATACTTGCAAGACATATTGGAAGATCATGTCGTGCCATTTGGGCCATTTATTGATGAAGATTTCCTATTAATGCACGATAACGCGCGGCCACATGTAGCCAGAATCGTTTCCGAGTACTTGGATACTGTGGGCTTCCAAAGATTGGACAGGCCTGCACGGAGTCCCGACCTCAATCTCTCAACCTATAGAACATGTATGGGACAATCTAAAGAGGCGCATAAAAAGTCGAATACATGTACCAACAACATTGTAAGAGTTGCGGATAGCGGGTCAAGAGGAATGGCACAACATACCGCAAACAGACATCAAGGATATCATCGATGGTCTTCCTAATCGCCTCCAGCAAGTCATCAGAGCACGTGGAGGCAATACTCATTATTAAAATTTTGAAAAACAATTACCATACAGTCTGTAGTGTGTAATTGTATAGCTCCGGTATTGTTTGCAATTAAGGACATTTTTGTAAAATGTTTACTTTTGTGATAAAAAACACAAAAACACATTTAAATTTTGTTATTCGTTTGTTTTTTCAATTCCTGATTTAGTTTATAGTTGATTATAATTAATATTAAAAGTGAGAAATAGTTAAACTGGCAAATATCTCGAATTTTAGAAGAGGGCGGTTAATTGTGCCGGTGAGTGTATATCGTAGAACATAAAAAATCTTTAAAAAGATTTTTTTGTACACAAAAAGCGATAATTTTAAATTTAATTTAACTACGAACTCCAACAGTTCTGATTATCCAAAGTAACATGGACCAAGGAAACTACGTATAATCAAAAACAATGAATCATGAATTTGTTATACTCAAACAGAAATAAAGGATGAAATATTAAGGGGTTGTCGATTTTGTTATTTTAGAATGAAAGTAAAAAACACAATCGTAAAAAAATACTACCATATTTATTGTTTGTTTTAAAACAAAGTTATTTTTAACGACTCTTCACTTAGCAATAATTGTTACAACGTTCATTATAGCTTATAGGTATATGTTTAAAACTAAATATAAAATTAATGAACACTAAATATTTCTTTATAAGTAGGTACATTTAATATCCTTACAAGTATATTTAATAATTTCGCTTTAACTCCTAAAATAATAATAATATTAACCGAGTCAAATCGATAAATAAAATAATGAAACTTATTAAATCTTAAATCACTTTTTAAAAGTAAAAATTATATTCAAGAGACCCCTGAAGAGTCAATTAAATACGCGCCCCTTGTATACAAATGATTCGAGTGATTCGAGTTTGCTAAACATCGATATGTCCCTTTCATCTCCCCCAGATGTAGGGGATGTTGCAGGGAACATTATAGAGACATCACCACCCCGAGCGAGGATGTAATGATTTTTTGAACGCAATTAGGTTTGTTTCATCATTCACTAAACACAAAACTGTTTGATATTACGAGGTTGCAGAACTTTATTTCTATTAGTCCAAGCGATGCATACAAACTAGTTGTAACTTTACTAAACTACTTTACTTTACCACAAGTTAATCAAACTACACTTAGGTTAAAAGGTACGACAATAACAAATAAATATGAAAAAATGAAGAAAAATATTAAAACTAATGTAACAGTTTGGTAACAAAACAGCAGAAAATTGTTGATCAAAAGCAAAAACAAGATTATATTTTTAAAAGCAAGAAGCTCCTTACTTTACCTAAAATATAGATTATTTTCTACAAAACAAAAGGTGACAAATGTACACTTTTTGCGATAAACATTGTTATAATTATTGACAGTCTTATATTCAGGGGTTTGGAGTTCAATTTTTTAATTGCTCCGCTCCGGCATCAAGATGCCTGCTCCAGCTCCGCTCCAGCTCCGCGCCATGCTCCAAATATTGTTAACATTTTAAAAAAGTTTTTTGATTAAAAAAAAATTGTTTTTAAAAACAAAGTTTTAATTTTATCGTATATGTAAAAGATGGTCAAAAATAACAACATTTGACCCTAACAAACAAGTTAAGTTAAGTTAATGTTTGAAAAAACAGATTATTGATCTTCAAACGTTAAAAAAAGGAAACAAAAGTAGTTTTTTTTTTAAATTTTACATAAAAAAACTGGAGCAGTGGAGCATTCAAAATTATTTGCTCCGGGCTCCGCTCCTGCTCCGGGCAAAAACCCATTGCTCCACTGCTCCGCGCTTCAGCTCCGAGCTCCGCTCCAAACTCCTGCTTATATTACCACTTGTGGTGGAACTAGGATTCAAAATTTTATGTAAAAGTAATGTTTATCGAGCAACCGTGCGTAACCAAGTTTTCATAAAACACGGTACATAAGGAAAAAAACATATCTTTTTTTGATTTTATATAGCCAAATAAGCTGACTGAATTTTAAGAATCGAAACTGAAAAACTAAAACCAATTTAAAAGTTTATTGAGCGAAACAAAACATTTACTAAAAATTTGAAATTTTTGATTTACAACTTTATAAGGAACTTGCAGCTTATTTATTTGCGTCGAATATCCTATACCTCTAAAAAGATTTACAGTAACACCTTGGTTTGCGATCATAAATCGTTCCGGGAACGTGCTTGTAATTGTAATCCCAAGCACTCGTATATCAAAGCAAATTTCCCCATAAAAAAATATTGGATGTTCAGGTGATTTGTACTAAAACCCAAAAATATTGGTATAAAAATGATTAATTTAAAATACTTTTAATATTTAAATTAAATATCAAGTAATCGAATTTATTAATTATTGTGTGAGATGACTTCACTGTCCCTAACGGAATCACTGCTACCTGTTGGGTAACTGGATTTTTTTTAGCGACTTTAACAGGGAACCTATCCAGTGACACTTGCTTTTGCCTCCTTTTGGGGATAAAGAGCATACGTATTGCAAGACCTTGCTCGTTTATCAAGTAAAAAGTTATTAAAAATTGTTGCTCGTATTGCAAAACACTTGCAGACCAAGTTACTCGCAATCCAAGGTTTTACTGTATCACCAAGTGTAACGAAAGAGCTATTACAGCT
Source organism: Elmis aenea (assembly GCA_947652605.1). NCBI lineage: Eukaryota > Metazoa > Arthropoda > Insecta > Coleoptera > Elmidae > Elmis > Elmis aenea. The sequence goes on along the minus strand of OX393578.1, from coordinate 37,073,216 downwards.
ATCATTGTTCTATATGTAGTCGTGTAAAAATTTGTACTTCATGTGATAATTATAATTACATAAATTTCAAACTGAACAAAACCTTAAAACCCAGATTCTACAACAAAAATCGTTGAACCTTATATCCTTTCAAAAATTATTCATAACATCAGACGTTATTCCAAACATATTATCTGATTTGAAAGACCCGGATCTAGTTGTTATTAAACCATGTTGCCATCGATAGCCTATTTTTCATCAAATATTTGTACCTGATAAGCAATTTTCCTGTTATCATTAAATGGGCAAGCCAAACTATCATAAATTATATACAGAGTACTCTAAACTGTATAGAATGTCCAGGAATTTTAAATATAATTAAAAAACAGAGTTAGAAATAAGCTTGGGTAATACTTATAACTTGTTATCTGGGAACAGTAATTAATCGCCAGAACCACAAGGGGGAAAAATGAAACAACGGGATACAAAGCGTATTATAAATATAAAATATACATGAAAGAGAAGAAAATTAGTAATAATACAAAAATGCGAATCTATAAAACAGCAATACGGCCTGTGGTGATATACGGAGCAGAGACAATGTGCATGACAAGAAAAGAAGAAGAAAATTTTAAAATCTTCGAGAGAAAAATTGTGAGGAAAATTTATGGAGCAAGAAAAATAGAAGAGGAATACATAAGGTTAACGAATAACGAAATTAAAACAATACTAAAAGGGGAAGATATAGTCAAAGTAATAAAAGCTGCAAGAATTAGATGGTATGGACATATAAATAGAAGACAAGATTACTCGATACTTAAAAAGATCTTAAAATGGAAACCACAAGGGACGAGATCGAGATGAAGACCGAAAATACGCTGGGAAGACCAAGTGACCGCCGACATAGGAAAAATAGGAATAACGGGATGGAGAAAGAAAATGCTGGATAGACAAATGTGGAAACAAATCGTGCAAGGTGCAAAATCAAACAACGAGCTATAGAAAACGAAAACAGAAACAGCGGAGTGACTACCCGGACAATAATAGTCAGCAGGGCTCTAAAGAGCGGCTATAATTCCATTTATGGAATGTACAGCCTACTATAATAATAATACTTATAACTTATAAGTATTATCCAAGCTTAACTTATAGGTTGTAAGTAAGAAGGACAATAAAGAAAATTGTTACAATTATCGTTGCATTTCTGTAACTAACACTTTCAGTGGGGTGTATATTAAAATATTGAAAAAAAATAATTTCGTGATCACAATACTTTCTTCATACTACGTATGGCAAAAGTAACAAGCCTTTAAAACATGTTAAAGAGAGATTTTGAGAGCTTCACGATCAACATGGGATTAAGACAGGACTGCAGATTGTCTCCGACGTTTTTTAAAATCTATTTGGATGAACCTTTAAATTATTGGAGAAGAACATGTTCTGGAATTGGAATACAATTAAATAATTAAACAACCCTATACACCTTTTATTCTGTTGACGACCAAGTGGTAATAGCAAAAGACCGAGATGATCTAGCGTTCTATAATACGTGAGTATTAAAATGGGACCTTAACGTCAATACGGCAAAATCAAAATATATGTGCGTAGAAGAGGAAGACGATGACTTCGTCCCAAAAGATGTAAGAACGATCTCGTCTTGTGTTGAATAGGTTTACCAAACTAAAGTTATAAGCAACGGACACACATAAACAAAAAAGAGTAGACTGTATAATAGTGCTTTCACAAAAGCAAGTGGGTGTCAAACACAATAAAAATCACTTGCATTAGAAATGGATTTCTGGCACAGATCGGCACGAATATCTGGAATGTTTAAGTTCAAGATATCATGGATCGTGGCGACACCATAAAAGAAGAAGTACAGCGAAGACAACTATTATGGTTTCTCATATTTGACATTTATGCTTGTCCCGGGATTCCGGGAAGAAATCGGTCGTTATCCCGAGAAATCCCGGGATTCCGGGACGTAATAAATTGTGTCAGTATTTTCAAATAAATAACCCGATAATTGAAGGAAGCGGTTTATTTCTTAAAAACAACTCCAAGTTATATACGTAATACGTGGCTCCATGATTGTTATAAATAATAAAATAATATTGGCGAGGGAAACATACATTTTACAAATATTACCTTTCTATTGCAAATACAGGGTGAATATATGTATATTTATGAACACAACAATAAAATAAATTTTTACAATGAATTTTTTTTTAATATGATTTAAAAAACAAAGGTGGTCTATGCTTCGGTCACTTAGTATTTTTCTTAATTTACTGACAAAAAGTTCTGCTGCATTAAATGCGCTTCCAGTCTCTATTGATGTGAGTGAAATTGTCTTGAGAGCATCTAGCAGTAAAGAGACATCGTTTTTATCAATAAAATTTCATTTATAAGCTATTTTGCTCCGCATTACCAGGGTACACAAAAATAGAACTGTAAACGAATTTTGAAGATTTAAATTTTGTCATAGAGACCGGATTTTTCTACGTACACTACGGGTGTACGTTATTCTAAAGCAGAAAAACTTTTTTAAAAATCAGAATAACCTTTTTTCATAATTTGGTGTTAGTTAAGATATTTATAATAAATTTTAGTAAGATATGATACACAGTATTACAAAGATCTTAACACAAAATAAACGAAAAAAACATCTTTTAAATATACTGGGATTTCCCGGGTAATAAGTATTTTCCGGGAAATATAAAATAGGTTAAAATATACAAGGTCCCGGGTTCCTGGGAGAGAAACCCTATCAACTGTACAGAGAATAAGAGAACAGCGAATTCCTAAACAAATTATAAATTGGGAACCTTCAGAAAGAAGAAACAGAGACAAATCTAAAAACACACGGTCCAGCAAGCAATGTACCAAAGAATTCTAAGGCCAGGAAATTGAACTGGTAAAAGAGAGTGTGTAAATTAGTTATAAAAACATTAAAAAGAACAGATGTTGCTACACTAATTTACGTAATTTTTGAGAAACTGCAAAACAAAATTAGAGCGGTCAAACGACCGTCCCAGCTAATTGGTCGGTCTCTGCCATTTGCTTCATAGGCACCTATTTTAGACCAGGAGTGCTGTTGAATTAATGAGAAAATAGATTGCATTTGATGACCCGTTACTACAACAAAAACAGTCTACTTTATTTTTAGTGCCAATGAGCTTCTGACATTTTTTTAAATTTCTAGTGAAATAATATGAGTGATTGCAACATTTAAACCAAACGAATCAACAAGAAATTTAAAAATTAATGATTTTATTTATTTTCGAATTATTTAATCTATTTGATTTGAGTTTCCCCGCATACATTTTTCAACAATACGTGGAACAATTTTGTGATAATGTTGTCCCTTGTAAGATAAATAGTATGGATGGTGATCCTGCACGTACCTATAGAAACGTGTAATGACATAAGGGTATAACAAGTTTACGCGGCATTGGAGGGGCGAGTAGCTAAATCGGCCCCCCGGGGCTAATCGGCGCCTCAACCGCATTGTTTACATTTGTATCTGACCGCTTTGAGCCATTCTTATAGCACAATACCGCTTTTTGTGCGTCGTGTTGTGTGTGACAGTCTCACCTCGCCGCAAAGCTGCTCTAATCCCTCTAATGATGTGTTTTAAACAAGCTTTCAATACCAGTGGCGGCTGGAAAAACGTGTTTCCTAAATCTTTTTCTCGACTCGAGCAATTAATATTGAATTAACTTGATGGCACATTAGCAGACTATATTGCTGTAAACAAACATGCTCATCATTAATTAATATGCAGTCTACGGTAGCATTAAGCAACATTATTAAATTACTTTTACGTTTTACCAATAATTAAGGTTAAGTGTATAATTTTTTTGAGAATCAGCAAAAACTGCTTCTTGAAAAGTTGCTTTTAATTCCTGTTCGATACATTCCTATCATATTAAGACGTATGATAATCCAAGGTAAAGTGGAATCTAACTTTGGCTGAAGACACGTTTGAGGTTACAAAGTTGTTGCCCGTAAGTTACTAAAAGCAATAGAAATTTTATATGTCATTTAAAAGGGAACGTTTTGCTCTAAAAGGTAGTTCTGTTGTTGTTTTTTTTTATTTCAGTCAACTTAAGTTAATTTTGAGGTAATGAAAATGAAAGGTCAAGTTGACAAAAGTGAGCATTTTTGACACCATTTGCTTTTTGCGTTTAATCGAGGTCTCTGAAGCTGCTCGTGAGATTTGTGCTGTTTATGGAGGACGCAATGCCTGAAAGGTCGGCTTGAAATTGGCTTACACGATTCCAAAGTGGCAATTTCGACCTGAAAGACATGGCTCGCTCTGGACGCCCTGTTGAGTTCGATGAAGAGCGATTGAATCAACTTCTTCATAAAAATCCGCGCCAACCACAAGAGAATTGGCTGAGCAAATCAACCGTGTGCATAGGACAGTCGTTAACCACCTTCATTCAATGGATAAGGTCCAAAAACTCGGCGTTTGGGTTCCTCTACATCTTAAATGAAAACAACAAAAATGAACGCTCGACAATCGCCACCGGTTTGCTCGCCCGTCATCGCTCGACACGGGGTCACAAGCAACGTTTCCTTTATCGCACAAGTGACAAAAAATTGTGCCATTACATCAATATGAAGCAGCGGAAAGAATGGCTCAGTCCCAAAAAAGCAAGCGACGCCGCGCGGAAAACAAGAAATTCACCCTCGAAAGACAATGTTGTGCGTCTGGTGGGACTGGGAGGGTATCGTATCATTCACTACGAACTTCTTCAGAACAACAAGACGATCAACGCAGAATTCAATAATTAGCAAATGCATCGACTCAACGACGCCATTCAGCAAAAACGACCTAATCGGACGATATGGCGTCTTGCTGCAACACGACAACGCCAGTCCCCACATCGCCAACGCCACCAACAATTTCATTCAAACGCTTGGTTGGGAAGTTTTGCCGCATCCGCCCTACTCTCCCGACCTGGCACCATCGGATTTCCATCTTTTTCGATCTCTTTCGAACGCTCTGCGCGGCGTTTCGTTCAATAATGACGTGGAATTGAAAACTTGGTTGGACGCATTTTTTAAGTCAAGACCGCGGGATTTTTATCGTAAAGGATTCGATAAACTTGTTGAAAGATGGGAGAAAGTTGTAAATAACAACGGTGAATATACAGGGTGTCCCAGATTACATTTCCAGCATGGGGATCTCGCTTATTATAAGAGATACAGGTTTGTTTAAATCAAATGAATTATTCCTTAATATGAGAGGAACCACAATCAATTTTTAAAAGTACAAAATTCCTCGGGCTTCAGATGGCTCATAACTTTTTTGTCTTAATCATTAGAACAATTTTATTTGTACTTTCTTAAGGTACTTTTTAATGGAGAATGTAATTGTTACTTTAGATTATTTTTAACACCTACCATTTTTGAGATATTACCCCTAACTTCATTTTTTCTTATGGGCCGCGAAGTTGGCTATGAAATAGTTACATGTGCTTTTTTTTTCTCTTTAAAATGAGATATTACTTGCTCCATCTATTTTTATAAATAAGTCACAAAATGAAGAAAAATCGTATTTACCCATCACTTATCAAGCTATCTATGAAAATAAAAACAAAAAACAGCTAATTAAATGTCAAATGACAGTTACCATTTGCCTGCGGTATAATTTATTAGAATTTCACATTATTGTTGCGTAATTCGATAGTCTTTGTGGTAATTGTTATAATGATGGCTACATTTAAAAATAGCGAAAAATTTGACATGTTGAGATGCTACATTCTTTGCCATAAAAACTGTGTAGAAGCTGAGCGAATATACCTAGAGCTATATCCCGAGAAAAGGCAACGAAGGATGCGTAATTACAAAAATTTGGAAATAAATTTAAAAGAATATGGTGTTTTTTACAAACCAACCAAAAATCCAAAACAAATCAATAATTAATTAGAAATATTTATTTTACACAGTTTTTATAGCAAATAATGTAGCATTTCAACATATAACATTTTTAATTATTTGTAAATGTGCCCATAATTATATGATAACAAATTTGCTACAAAGACTATGGAATTACACAACAATACTAAACAATTCTAATAAATGATACCGCAGACAAATGGTAACTCTCATTTGACATTTAATTAGTTGTTTTTTGTATTTATTTTCATAGATAGCTTGATAAGTGATGGGTAAATACGATTTTTCTTCATTTTGTGACTTATTTATAAAAACAGATGTAGCAAGTAATATCTCATTTTAAAGAGGAGAAAAAAGCACATTCAACTATTCCATAGCCAGCTTCGCGGCCCATAAGAAAAAATGAAGGAGGGGTAATATCTCAAAAATGGTAGGTGTTAAAAATAATCTAAAATAACAGTTACATTCTCCATTAAAAAGTACCTTAAGAAAGTACAAATCAAATTGTTCTAACGAATAAGACAAAAAAGTTATGAGAGAAAAAAGAAATTGGACATTTTCATATTTTTTGCTATAACATCTGAAGCACGAGGAATTTTGTACTTTTAAACATTGATTGTGGCTCCTATCATACAAAGGAATAATTCATCTAATTTGAGCCAAGCTGTATCTCTTATAATAAGCGAGATCCCCATGCTGGAAATGTAATCTGGGACACCCTGTATAATTGATTAATTTATTGTATTCTTTTTGTTTAAAATAAAAAAATAATGAAATTTTAAAAAACGGCCATTACTTATTACCCAACCCAATATATTCGTGTGATTCACTAACAAAATCTCGAGAGTTGTTTGTTATTATGAGTTTTGACAACTTTAGCCACACCATACTTAGTGCGTATACCATGGAAATTCTTTTACCATTTAAAGTTACAAAATTACAAAACATTAGATTAATAACATAGCTATTTTACACATATTTTACGCTACCGGTAACTAGAAGAAGTAATTACGTTATAAGCATGTTGCTGGTAAACCGGAGATGCACAAAGAATTTACCTATAAGAACGTTGATTTTTGTCAGCAGAATTTATTTAAGAACAAAATCTTTTAAAAAGATTAGTCAAATCTTTTTAAACAAATTTATGTTCTTCTTAAAAGTTACATTATACCATGGTGTCATTGGGGGCTAAATTATTTAATCAATTCATGACATTGATTATTATCAATAGATTAGCGATTTTTTCTAAATATGTATCACGTTATAGAATTGTAGGCTTAAGCGCGAACACAATCAAAGTAGTTTGGGTTGACTATATACTAGTTTATAACTTAGAACTTAGTAAAAACACACTGATTGTAATAAGAATTTTATCCTAACAACGTTATTACAAATACTGTTTATGATTTTAATAATGGGAAAAAATCACCAAAACATTCTAACTGAAGCCTAAGTTTTAAATTAGAAAATTCATTTACTATTTTGTAAATAATCAGCTATTCGTTCTCACAATCTAGACAAACTTGAAATTCACTGTTTGCTTTTCGTTATTCGACTCACAGTTATATACTGACCCCCGCGTGTTGCTTATACTTTGTTTTGTTTGTACATCGTTTCGTACATTAAAGCGAATAATTCTCAGCAACTTCGTGTTTAAATTGTCTACTGTTTTAAGATTGAAAAACTCTGCATCGCTAGCAGTTGAGGTGATTCTACTGTTTAACACAAGATTATCGAAAATTATGTCTTCTAGCTGCAACATTGTTTAAAATCTGCCTGGTAAAGACTGTTTAAGAAAATTGTTTCTGGCGTCCAACTTTTTATCTCTACTTTTTCTGCAAAAAGTATAATTTTCTTGCGCCCCCTTATTGACGAGCCAGTACTGGAGATCGCATTACGCACGGATATAAGAAAGAATTAAGTCGCTGTTAAGAGAGGTGAGAACATTATTAACAGTTCAACGCTTCCGCCAATATGCGGATAGAGCGATTCACACCACCACAATGACGAGCACACCTTGTTTATAAGGATAATGGCACTGACACAAGCAGGGCAAAAGATTATCAGGTAAAAACTTTCAAATGAAAAGCTCTCAAGGCTATTATTAAGAGCTTTTATATTTTTAGGGTATTATGATCTCCATCCACTGTGTAATAAAATACTTAAGAGAATTTTACAAGGAGAGCAAATTTTAATGAAAAATGCACAATACTTTGTGTTTATTAAAACCAAAAGTGAAGATAACATTTAAAAAATCTATAACATTGTTATAAACAACTTATCCAAAGCAAAAAAAAATTACTTTTAATCGATCAACATTTTTAGTTTCATTACAAATTATTGTGTAATTTTCGTAGCGTAATGAATAATGATTAATTATTAATCTATTATTTATTAATAACTAAAGGCTAGGCTAGGGGTTTCTCTCAAATACCTAGTTTGGTTACTTGATGACTTTTAGGACACTTATTTCTTAATATTTTAAATAAAAATGTTCTCTTTGAAAATAATCATTTAAACTGCACCAAGGGCCCTAAAAACTATAACGATTTACTAGATTAAAGTTTTCCAAACTGTATTCCGTAAGATGACAATAAGTTCTCATAAAAAAATCGTAATTAATACATAGTTAAAAACACAAAATAAATACATTTTACATATTTCTAGCGCATACCACAATGGATCATTGTAATTATCACCAAAATATTGTCTGGTAATAACATACTGGCATAGATTATTACTCCTTTCACGCTTTCACGAGCTTTTTAAAATAAAAGTGTATTTATTTATTTTTTTTAAACAAATAGTCACCATCGAATGTAAGTGTTCCGCAAACGTTTTATGGTATAAAAGTGTTCCGTGATTTAAAACAGTTTTAGAAACACTGTACTAAATATATTTGTTTGTATACAACAATTTTAAAAGACGAAAATTCTTACTTCTTTTTTTTTTTTTACCAGTTTTTATGACTTAAGTCTAAAGTTTAGTTGGTAGGTACATTGAACGAATATACAACTTAAAGATGAAAATAGAACTGTATTAGTATTAGACGTTTAAAACAAATTTTCGAGATTTTTCCAACGGCTTTTAGTTTAATTCTATTAAATATTTTGTTTGTCTCGAAAATTAACACGACAACCGCAAAAGCTCAAGAAATATTAATTTTAGACATAATCGTCTTTTAATAGTTTTTAAAGACACTTAAATTACTGTCAGAAAGTGTAAAAATATATAGGGTATTCCATTTACAAAAATTTACTTACTCGTGTTTAAAGTTTATCCAATTGGACAAGGCATAAGAAACACCCTGTATATTTAAAAATATATATAACTTGTCAGCTACCACTAAGACACTATTGTCAACTAGGGATTCTGTCCCGGGACGTAAGGCCCGGGAATTCCCGGGACATTCTTAATCTCGAGTCCCGGGACATTTAGTTCGAGACTCGAGACGAGACTAAATGTTACAGAACACTGAAATAAATTTTTTATACTTCTAATTTCTTAACAAATTTTACTGCCACGAGTTTAACAAAAATGTTTTATTTCATAATTGTTTATGTTTATAGTTTACACTAACAGTCAGTATTTAGTTAAGTTTATTTAAATTTTTTGCCTGCCATATTTAATTATTTATGTTTATTTCTTGTCTGCTTTAAAGCTAAAGGATAATTGTTAAGTTTATTTGTAAAAATATATTTTACTTATGCTTGTTACGTTTTAAAGTTTAATGAAAATTGTTAAGTTTATTTAAAATAGGAATTTGATTGGAAATATATACTTTCTTTACTGTAGAATGTAGGTTTAATTAAAAATAATAATGCTACTCTTACTACTATACTTTATTTATAAAATAAATGCTTTAAAAACAAAATCCGTGAATTTGGTTTAATTTAAAAAAAAATTCTGTCAACTGTCACGACCGATTCACGATCACGATACATGCAAAGAAGCAATTTTAAACATGTAGCGGGTGCTTTCAGAAACAATGTCACGTTCTGTGAATGTCACTGTCAAGAAAATTTATTTTTTACAGTAAAAATAGATGATGAATTTTGAGTACATGAATATATCATTTTTCTTGCACCTTATAAAATCTTCCGTCATTTTTGATGGGTTAAACCACTATTTTTTAGTATGTAAATAAAATGCGCAAAACTCTCGAAGTCCCGGGAATTCCCGGAACTTTGATAAAAAAAGTCTCGAGTCCCGGGACTTTAAAAATTGTCGAGACTCAGAATCCCTATTGTCAACTATATTGTTAAAGGAATTCATGTTAACATTGCTACTTTGTGAAATATTAATATTTTTAACAAAGTTCTGATCCTGTCAATATTTTCAAAAACCTAAAAAAACTCAAAAAATATTGATTTTAGATATGAAACCCTTTTGTGTTTTTGAAAGAGAATTTAACATTGCATCCAAAATTACAAAATATATAGAGTATTTTATTAAAAAACGAAACACTGCAGAGTTGAAAATAGGTTGTGTAGTAAATGATTATAACCAACTTTATATTGAAACTTTTTTACAAATTTTCACTAATAACAGAGCTATCGCATAATTCGTCTTGGCTGGGACACCCTATATACTCGTACTTTGAAAGAACATTTAGATTATAATCATACTATGTATTACGAAATAATAAAATTTTAAAGATATTCCTATAATCTCAAAGCAAACTATTTTTTAAACATGCATTTTTAATTAAAGTAATTTATGGCAGCCATAAAATAATATCTTGCATTTTAAATAATAGGTATACCTATTTTCGTTTTGCTTGAAACCTGCGACACATTAAAAAAAAATTGAAAATTAAAAGCAAAATCTTTTTTTTTTTAACAATGGAGTAAAAATATTTAACAAATTTGGAAAATTATTTTACCAAGACCTGCTTATTAAAAATACAGTAGGTATCTTAAAACCAACATTTAGTTAGTTTAAGATAAATTAACACCCTTACTGATTTTTGCCTCACACTTTTTACCAATTTACTTATATTCTATGCAGGTGGTTATAGCTTTTATGTAAGTTTTCCTTTTGTATTTTTACCATATTGATATAAGAATGAAGATGAAGGCAGATAATTTTTTTAACAATGGCGACATACGTTGCAGATGTCTTTTCAATAGACCTTTGGCGCATGTTTAGGAGAGATACGATCAATTTAAAGCTACTAATACTAAATTAGCTGATGGAATTACGGTCAGATCAGTGATTGAATTCGACCGCTGCAACCCTCTTTTTCCAACTTAGTTTGTGTAAACCAGTTACATACAAAAGAACTATTAGCAGCACCATTTTGTCCTTAAAATAATATCTTTCTATGTTTCAATAAATTCAAAAGAATGTTAATTTCATATATTTTAACAATAGAAATAATATTATTCGATATTATTTATATAAACATACATATTTCGTATTTGAGTAAAGTAATTTTAAGATTAAGAAAAATTAATGTTACATAACCACCACAGTTTATGAAAAAAGTTATGGTGCTTATTTCTAGACTTTTCACATAATATATTATTTCCTTATTTACGCTTAATCTATTAGAAATAAATCTTAAAAAAATAGTTAAGAAGAAATTTTTATCAAATGCTGTTTTGTCTTTTTAAGTTTTTTTTAAATACAGTGAATCTTTAAACCTAGAACGGTTTGATGTTCAAAGAACTTGAAACTCGAAAAAATTTTTTTAGGGAAATCCGGTTTTCGACACTCGAATAAAAACTCAAAAGTCAAACAAAAAATCACGTGGTCAGTGTGTTTAATTTTACTTTGGGTTATTTTTAAATTATCTTTAAGAATACGCATTTAGTACCTAATATCCTTCCTACTATTATTTTTGCTTAAAGTTTATAAAATATTTTTTATGAATGTACCTACTGTTGTAAATTTTCGGAAAAAAATTTATAAGTTGGCAACACTGACACAAAATCAAAAAGTGAACAGACATTCATGTAGAGGTTAAAAAATGACATCCGAAGACCTAAAAATATACAGGGTGTTCCTTTTAAAAAATCTTTGTTTTTGTTATAGCGCAAAAATGGGACACCCTGTATAGTTGAAAATAATTTTAAGACATGGGTCTTTTTAAACCAATAATTTTATGCCTTTAAGGCGGGGCGCTATGAAAGCCCGACGCACTAATGAAGGACCCTGTATACATATAATAATAGTTCTTACGATACGTCAAAAAAATTAAATAAGGTTATATTTTATAATACTCAATTATTTTATTACCAAAAACTTGTAGCAAATTTACATTTTATAAACGTCTTATGCAGTTTCACTAAGTTAAAAACATTGCTCTCTTTTATGTTATGCATTAATATTGATTTAAGCAATATTATTCTATTCATCTTCATCTTAAAATGCACCTTTTTTTGCACCGTTTGCAATATTTTTAAATAACGATCGATAATAAATGTGCACAAAAGTGTTTGTCGCTTAATATTTATTTAAAAAACTAAACGCTTTAATATATTTGATTTGAATCATTTTAAATCTACTGTCATCCCTTTTAAAAATATACCTATTAAAGCAATAGATGAAGGGAAGATAAACACAACATTATTAACCGTCCTTTTTAGATTTTTCAATGTAGTCACGAGCTCCGTCCACTTTAGATAATGCGATTTCAGCACAACACGCATCGCTTTGAACCATATTATTATATACGATTATTGGAATCAAATGAAGTGATTTTTGTTTGTATTTTACGATTATGTCCGATAGGTAAAATAAAAATAATTGTGTGTTTAAAGTCACTTTACAAAATTACTTATTTTATTTCGGTTGGTAAATGGATTTAAGTACCTTGTTAGTAATTGTTGTAAAATGATTCATTTTTTATTGTTCACATTTTGGCGTTTACTATTATGCAACAAATTATTTATTTAAATGTCACTGTCAATTTTATTAACTATTTAGTTAGTTAGTGCTGATTAGTGATTGCAGCCCTTTTTTGACCAATTCACTTAAAAATTTAGGAATCCAAAAAAACGTCAGTAGATAAGAATAGTAGTAAGACAAGATTTAACTTATTGGCAACATATTTTAGCAATTACAGGCAACAAGTGTGGTCAAAAATTTTTCTGCGTTACAATTTTGTGATTATTTAGATAGATTTAAAAAACTGAAAGTATTTTGAAAACACTTATTTAGTTTTTGATATTCTTAAAACTCAAAAATATTAACAAAAAAATTTACTCTTTTTTTTCCTGTTTCTTAAATAATGTTTTAGTGTTTGAATTCAACTTATTATTTCATACTTTGCTCCACTTGAATCGTCCTTGTAGCTATTAATACTTATAATATAAGTTATATTTCCATGGTAAACTTGCAGTAGTTTTGGACTTAAATGATTTGCTCAGAAATTTGAAAACCAGGAAATACTTTTATACTTACTGGTAAGATTCATGTTTAATGTTCAATCAAATCAGACTCACTGAAAGTTAAAACTTATCCATTTTCTTGTAAAGTTAATATAATAGGTAGAAAAGTACTACTTACGTACGTCAACATCTTATAAATACAAAAAGGAAGAAAACTTTTGATATATTGCAATATTGTTGTTTGCTGACTCCAAGTAGACTCGCTTTATTTCCAGATGTCATGTCTTCCCAAAACGTTAGCGACCATTATCATGATTTCCACTTTGTCAACTGTTTTTCAATAGAATGATCTTGTGCTCTTGTTTCTCGCTTTCGATCTACTATTTTTCCCTGAATAACGATATGCAAATTAGTACCTGCTGTTTTTGATGACGTAGCCAAATACTCGGGCTTTATTTCGTTATGCTGTTAAGTATTTCTCCTCAACACTTCCACATTTATCACTCTTTCCGTCCATGATATATTAAGGCCTGTTATCCATATAGTTATTAAATTTTATTAATATTTTTTTGGGTACAATGCTTTTTCTTAATCGCATTCTGTTATTGTAAGCGTAAACCCAATAGTTCATTTATACTTATCTTGGACTTAATTTTGTTTTGTGAATACTGACTTCCATGAATACATGCTTCCTGCAAGATGATCATTTAAAATTTTAGTTTGATTACGTTATTTACTTTTAATTGTACAATAAAATAAAACATGAACCACTTTAGGCTACGAATTCTATATTGACGAAATAATAAGTTTAAAGTAAAAAACAACAAATATGATTATTTTAATGTCGAATTAAATACCTATGAACTTCTCGCGACAAGCTTTTAGGAAAATTTATTTTCTACTTTTTAGTTCATTTTAGTAAAAAGCTTGTTTTTAAAAAGTTGTTTTTTACTTAGAATTTATTAATTCCGTTTTAGTCATCTCCGCCATATTGGCACAGCTAATTTGAATTCCTAAATTTTGACCTGAAATCAGCATCCCAGAAAACCTATCGATATTGACTTTTAGCCGAGTCATACTATATATATGACAAAAATTGACCGCCATATTGGAGCCAACATCTTGAATTTTGACTGTAGAAAAGTGTATTGTCATGTACCTATGCATGCAAAATTTCAAGTCAATCAGATATGTAGAAGTGGATCAAAAGTGAGTTGCAAAATTTGACCTAAACAATCAAACATATTAAGTTGAATAAACGCTTTAAAAAATGCTTTTTTTGGTCAAAACATTTACCAACGCAAAAATTTTAAGCTGTCAACAGTTTTTATGTGTAGGGCTGAATATTTTGTTAATAAGAAATGAATAATTAACAAAGAAATATTATCCTTTTCGTCATTTGTTATAATTTTATATTTATTTTATAATTAATTTTTACTGTTTTATGACAGATTTTTTATTTTTTTAAATTGTAGTTATCCTTTTTGTATATAATATCAAAATAGATACTCTTAGGTCGTTTTATTAATTTTTTTTTGCAAAATAATCATTAAAAGTGATAAAAAATAATAATTGTTTATCTTTTACTCAACCTTTGCCCCATTGGAAGAAAATGTTCCGGTTTGGGGAGAAATTATTATGATAAGACTACTATATAATATATCGTAATGCTAAAGCAGGAGGTCACTTATTTTGTATCATGGCGTATATCTCTGTTTGGGTAAAGCCTTTAGTAATTACATTTGAGGGAAGGTAACCCATTTTGACGTGGCAGGCTTTAAGAGGTTGTTTCCACCGTAATGCAGCATAAAGGGTATAATTTTCAGATTTGTGCCTGCTATACAATGTTAACCCTCTCTGTATCAAGATGCACCCTGCTAAGATTGCATAATGACATCTGGCTCTACAACTGATAACACTATAAGCACATCTCGCCTGGAATGGCTTTGTCCTTGTTTTAGGCGGAAACTCCATCGCTTATACACTATTATTATAACTGATTGCGTGCTTTCAGCTGAATAGGCTTATTGTGTAGTTGTTGCAAATTGATTTAATATTAGGGTTGCATATGGCGGTTGGAAGTTTATTGGGTTGTTAGTTTTTTATTCAAATGGATTTTATACAGTTTTTTATTGATAATAGAGTTCCAGAATTCAATTTAATTACAGTACGTTCGGAAAAATCAATACACGTTTAAATTACTTTTTGTTTACCGCATTTGATGTAAATGAATGAGCGGTTGCTGATGATCAAATGTCGCTGGTAACGGTACTTTTCGTTTGTTTTATAGGTATAATAAAACATAATTAAAAGAGTTTTTCAAATGTCTATTTCAATAAAACGAACTCGATAAAAATTTTGTTTATATTAAGTACCGAATCTGACCATAATAGAAAAGTCTAAAACGACAATATCAATTATGACAGAAAAGAAAGAGTTTTAAAAAAACGAAAATTTGTAAACGTACAGTATATATATACTCAGTTGAATACGATTGCATGAACATATACCTACCCTTAAATCAACACTTTACACATAAAGGGTGTTAAAGTTATAAACTTTCCACTGATTATTTTATATGCTATAAAAGAAATATGGATTCGTAAAACGAGCAAGTTATGTTCTAGGTAGGTGACGACATTTCATTTGGTCACAGATTTCAATTCTTAGTGTTATGAAACTGCGAACTCTTTAAAATATGCCTGGTTTATTCAAAACTGTAAGAGACATTGAAAACAAATAAAACAAAACTTTTTAAGTGTCTTCACAAAAAAACGCTTAAGTTTTAGGTCAGAAGACCGTCGGGGTTATAATATGTAAAATAAAACAAATTTAAAGTATTGTTAATTTAATAATGATGATATTTATTTAGAGTTTGGCTAATTAATTCTACAGTTATGTAAAATACACATATTTGTGTTTAACTTTGGAATTTTTCCTTAATAAAACTACTGAGCTTATGTTTAAAAGTTAACAAAATTAGTTTCATTTTCACCTCGTTAGATAGATCGTTGTAATTTTTTAATCATTTATAAAACCGAGAATTTTGAGTGTAATTTCGTTTTCTGAATGGCAATTTAAAATCATTACAGTTTCTAGTTGTATAATTGTTAATCTAATTTTGGGCAATATACTACACCAAAAAATTTGATAGCAGGTTATTTATAATTTTAAAAATGAAAATAATCGTATTATAAACTATCCATTGTTGGATACCAAGCCACTGTAAAGTATCTAGTTTTGGTTAATGGTCCTTTAGATAAACAATTGAAATTCTATAAAATGTACATCCAAAAGTATTGACTTGTAAATATATGATCCTACAACACTTTTTTACTTATTTTGATGAGTACTGCACAGGGTGGATAAAAATCATGATTTTTTTTTAAATCAAAAAAATCGATTTATTTGATTTAAATCAGATTTATTTGATTTAAATCAGATTTTTTTGATTTAAATCAAATGGACCATATTATCGAATTTAGTGACATATTCACATGATATTTCTGTTTTGTGCTAATATATTTAATAACCAATATATTTAATTCATTGGTGAATTTTTGTCAAAATGAAAAATTAAATATAATGATTAAGAATTTTTAAAAAATCAGTGCTAAATGGTGATGTTTAATTAATTATATACAGGGTGAGTCATTAGTGCGAGATCGGTCGATTGTGGCTAAACGGCTTGAGATATGAAGTTGAATCAAATGCTATTTTATACAGTTTTTTCTAAACAACAATAAAAATATTTTCAAATATACAGGGTGAGTCATCTTTCTGGAACTAATAGCAACTTTTATATTTCAAATAGAACACCCAATTTTTTATTTAATATTTTTGACCGCCTTAATTTTAGCTTTGCATCGATATAAAATACTACAGGTTTTTATACGGTGTTGTAAAAAAACATTAATTTTCTAAATTAATCAAGGTTTTAAGTCTTTATTTAAAAAATTCTCCTGAAGTTATTTTGAAATAAGTACAGAGTTTTAATTTGGTATGGACATGCAGAAAAAAATTCTCTGTTCGCTCGATATGAAAAAATTTGAATCACACATACAGGGTGTTCATAAATAGGTGGCAACTTCCATGATTTTCAAAAGCTCGTAACTCGATTTTTTCAAATGCGAACCCCTGTAAGTATTTTCTTATGTCATCGAATTCGTCTTTAAAAGAGCTTCATATTTTGTTAAGTATATGTCCTATACCCAAAACTCATACTTTTCGAGATATTCGACTTTTTTTTTCAAATCGGTATTGAAGCAATAGAGTGCCGTGGAAATTGAAAAAACTGACTGTTCACTTCGCTAACGTCAAAAACTTGTCATTTATTTTTTGAATTATTGCATTTCCACAATGAATATTACTTTACAAGAGCGAATTGTTATGTTTTATTCACCATTTCGTGTATTTAATTACTAATAGTAATACAATTTTGTTTTATTGTAAATATTATATTGTATCTACTCATATAATCTGTGATTTAAATTGATAATTTTTTTTTTTAAATCACTTGATTTAAATCAATGATTTTTTTTTAAATCACTTGATTTAAATCGTGATTTAAATCAATTGATTTAAATCTGCTCAACCCTGGGCTACTGCATGCCCTTAAATTGATCAACCCTTTTATTAAACAATTTTTTTTTACTTAAAACTAGAGACCCGAACCATAAAGAATAACGGTTCAGTTCCGGTTACCGGTTCGATTAATTTTAACTTTTCGGTTTACGTTCCAAACCATCGGTTTTTATTTTATAATGATTCGGTAACCGGTTCGTCGGCAACGGTTCAGTTCCGGTTCCGGTTCAATGCAAAATATGATCTGATTTTTTTAAATTTTTAGTGAAATGTAATCAAAATTACGAAAATAAAAAAAATTATGATCTGAAGAAAATAATTTTAAAAATTCTTTTTTGAAAATATTATTTTGTTACTTTTACGGCTAAACATGTTAATTTTAAATTTACCAGTCAATACTCTTGTTGACTAGATATTTGTGTAGTTGTTTACTTTGCAAATATTCAGATAAATAATTCAGTGTTTGTTCATTTGTTTCAGGTGCTGCTTTTCTCGAACTATTGATCCTTTCAAATGTTTATTACATACAAATGTTTGAAAATCAATACTGTACAGACTCGAGGATTAAAAACTTGTACCCAAAACATTCCATTTACACTTGAGGTACAGAAAAATGCTACAAAGCACTAAAAATCTAATAGAGCATATAATATAATGAGTGCAGCTCGAAGCAACAAAGCCTAAGCGTCCTAAAGCATATAATATGCTTGTTTCTATTGTTACGGAAGACTTGAAAAGAACACAAACTGCAAACATAACCTTAATGTTACAATGTGTCGGCGGAATATAGCGTTTCAAGAGTCTTGGGTTCCTCTATATTTACAGTATCTGTTCGGATCTCTAGTTGTAACAAATATCAAAAGGCGGCTTATCGCTTCTCCAGGACGAGCTTGCAAAGCTGAGCTTCTTTGTTGTTGTGGTTTGTTTGTGGCTGAATATGTCCCGCTGAGCCCGTGGCCCGTGTCAACTTCCTCTCTTTACTAACTATCCGTAAACTATCTCATAACTTTATCTTCATAAATCGTATCATCTGACCATCTTTAAGGAACTGTCGATAAATAGCTTTAATATACGGTTTAACGTCGTAATTTAGCAAAGACATCTATATTGTTGAATAAAATGTACAAAAATCGACAGGTGTTCACAATTTAGTTCATGTTCTAAAAGTATTTTCAGTTCAGCTAATTTTTAAAAAAATATGGAGGCAACTTGCTTGCCACTAAATTTTGTACCAATAATCTTATTACAGCTATACATATGTTTTTTGCTAGTGACATGTTGCACTTATTGCCAGCTATACCCTACCAGAATTTAATTTTTAAATGTAAAAGCCGCAACGAATTTATGTTATAATTATTTTATAATAGATACTAATTATCTATTCAAAATAAATTGTTTTGGATTAGTAACTTTTGTGCTTTACCAAATGACCATATTTTATTCAATCCACAAATCTTTGAAATTTACATTTTTTTTAGATTTTTAGATCTTTTTTAAAGTTATCTATTGTACCAATAAGACCTACATTCAAAAATACTTATAATATTTCTTAAACTATGTAAAAAGAAAAATTTAGAATTATAAGTTTGTTGGCAAATTTATTGGAAAATAAATAAATTGGCGAAATGTTTTCAAAAATCTTCAAATACAATATTATTCCAGGCAGTTTTGAACAAACTGTCACATTTTTGTATATATTCAAAAAAAAAAGTATTATTTTTGTCTTTGCTTGTAAAATAAACCATAAGTAATATTTCTCCAATGCTCAATGTAACAAGTTTGTCTACTAAACACTACAAATGGTGGTAAAAATTCCTCGAAAACAATTGCTCGAAATAAAATTGCTCGAAAAATTGTCCCTCGAATAGAAAATTGCTCGAATAACAAATCCTCGAAGGGAAACTTGCTGGAAATAATGAATAAATATTAAATTTATGTAAATATAAAATAATTCAATGTACTAGAAAAGTTGTTTACATTTGTTTACACTTAGAAAAATGTATTTAAATTTATTTACAAATACATGTAGGTACACTTACTCAATTTGAGATAAACACTATAAATATTTGAAAATATTATATGTATAGATACTACTTAACTGCTGATTCTAACTATATTATTGTTACCTTATGTTCGAATATTCATAATGTTTATCTCAACAACAAATTGAGTAGGTGTATTTGTAAATAAATTTAAATACTATTTTCTAAGTGCAAACAAATGTAAACAACTTTTCTGGTACATTGAATTATAGTTTGTATTTATATAAATTTAATGTTTTTTCATTATTTCGAGCAATTTTCCTTTCTAGCATTTATATTCGAGCGATTTGTTTTCGAGCAATTTTTCGCACCCCACTACAAATAACTAAGTATAATAACGATGCTTTCATAAAACAATTAATTAAACATGTGAAAAAAAGACGTTGGCTAACCGTTTTGGGCATGTTTATGTTTTTGAATCCGTTTTTGATAACCCTTAACTTCACAAATTAATCATTTAATATTACACCAACTTTTTATTAAACAAAAAAAAAATCTGCATTAAAGTAATTTATTCTATCTGCTCCCATTTAAGCTCTGTATGTGCTGTTTTTCTCATTGAATTGGTAGCTATAAAAATTCGACGAACAAACAAAATAACTCAACGACTATCACTGCATAACTTATTTGATGGAACAAAACTTTTTTAAATAAAATTTGGTTGCACTTTATTTTGTTTCATAAAAAATAAACCTATTAAGATATAAAAATAAGTTTTGTAGAAACTGTTCTTGCAAAATAAAGATTATGTAGATAGTTGGAAAATGTTTATTACGTTTTAAAATAAAGTGATTTTTTTATCTCCTGATGAGTTACTACTATCCTTAAAAAATAAGACACCAATCAAAATACTATTTCTTTAAGAAAAACATCGGAAATACACCGACTTTATAATTATCACAAAAAATATTTCAAAAACGTTAAATAATTACCATTTGCTCGTTTTGAATTTGTTTTTATAGGCAGTATCGTCAATAGTCAATAGTCATGAATATTTTTTATTTAATCGATCAGACTCCTTTTTTGTATTTGTGTTAAGGCTTGCCATATCTAATACTGTACGATATACTAAAGAGGGGCCTCTCTAAAATATCTAAAGAAATAGAGTTTTTAGGATTTACCTACCACACTTAACGGTAAAATGTTTATTTTCATGTATATTTAAATAACAATAATTTAACGACGACATCAAAAATTACCCAAAATAAAACGACCCAAAGCGACGCCTGATTGCATTTGAAAATACTTTTGAAAAATATGTAAAATATTGTTCAAATCGATTTAGAGAGTTCTTCGCAAAATCCACAATCAATATTTTCATCAAAAATATATGTTCAATGTTTAGTTTTTAAAAATAATGCTTAATATTAATTGTGCTATGCTAAATGATTTTTGAAGTTTTTCATCAGTTTAACCTAATTTGAGCTTTAGCCAATTATTAATTTATTTTATGCTTTTTTGCTGTTGACATGTGTGCTTAATTAAACTTAAAAATTGTTTAACAAAATAAGTCAAAACGGTTAAATATATTTTAATAGATTTATCGATGTTTTATATCTTCGATAATTGCTTATTTCTTTGTACTGTGTACAAGATTAAAAAAATTACCCAAGCGTCTAACAAGATATATAAAAGTGCGTACAAGTTACCCTAAGGAACACTAAAATTTGTCTCCAAAACTCGACCCATACACGGTATTTTATTTAGAGTAAAGTGATGGAAATTGTTTAAGTGTAAGTAACTAATAAATATATCCTAATATACGTTGCGTTTAAGGGTTAAACAACGATTTTGTTATAATTTTTAGCTGCGTTTTCAATTAACTCCAATCACTTCAAATCATTGGAATCAGTTAAGCAAATAATGCACTCTAACTGCGGTTACAGTCATGATTAGTTCTCCATCTCCCGTCGCTGGGTGGGGGAGTCACCTGCGTGCTAATTACCATAGTCGTGCAGCCCAGCCACCGGAAATTGAATCGGTTTGCAGGGCTCCAATATTTGTGTTACCGACATTTAAACAATTTAGTTTCATTATGACAGTATTTGAACGATTGACTTTGTACGTTAACAAAGTCAACATCCTGTTAATAACATCGATATTATAACAATTATAAATGGTTTTGTCACATAATTAAATAAAGTTTATGAAGTCGGCAATCAATATTTAATTAAATAAATACACGAAAGAGCAGTTATACAATTACCGTATTATGTGTGAACCTTTAAAATTCTGATTCAGTTAACAACAAAATTTTTATTAAGTTCTGCGCCGAATTGCGAAATAATTTATTTTTGCCGTTTGGTTCTGGTAAAGCGCTTTAAATGTAACAGTATCCGTTTTTCGACATTCTTATTAAGAAAATGAAATGCACCCCTAAAAACGAATTAGAACACTATTAAAGTTTAGACAATTATTAGGTCAGAATGCAAATCCACATTATTAAATTTTTCACATCCTATTTACGCGTTTCGTTATTGTGAATAAACTTTGTTTCTGCAGTGATTGTCGAACTAAATTTTGTTTCAAGTAAACGCTTTTTACATACCTTATTAGAGGTATAAAAGAATCAAGGGTGGTTTTTGGGTCCTTACCATTTAAAAATGGTCCATTTTACTATTCCTGGAAGTCGAGACTTCAAAACAAAAATCCCGGAATACCCAGGACTTTTTTTTTTAAGATATTGCTTCAAACTTAATGATTTTGTAAAAATAACTCTAAATATCAAATTTAAGAGAAAAAGTTATGTCAATTATGTACTTAGTTAATAAAGGTCGATATTTTTATTTGAACATTCTTTTTAAGCAACAAAACAAAAGAAACAAAATATGAATATTTAATAATCTAGAATAGATGATTTAAAAGATAAATATTTTCATTCAAACAAGATCAGAAAAATATGATTTCAAAAATACTTAAGCATTTAGTGATTAATCTGATAAGCGATTTGGTCTATTTATAATAAAATTGCCTGCTAATTAAAATTTTCCCTCTTTGTATAGTAATTGTAAATCATTTGTTCCGGTTCAAGTGGATTCTAAAATGATGAATGCAGTTGTTTTTTTTAAATTATTATCGCTTTTTTGAAAAGCTTTTAAATGTCTTCTTAGTTTTTTGTTCATTAAAGTGAATAATATTTTATTCTCGCTTCACACATTCATTGTCTTCAACGACATCTTCATTTTGAGCTGGAAAAATATACTACTCCATATTTAAATAATCTATTCTTTTCAAAAGTTCTTTCTTCATGTTATTTCACGATTTTAAATCTTTAACTTACTTTCCTAATAAAAATTGTATAGTGACATCTGCCATTAAATAAGAGGGGTCTAGAAACATTATTCGCCTACAATTCTTCGCTCACAATTCTTCGCCCACAATTCTTCGCCCACAATTATTAGTTTCATATTCCAAATTCTCGCGTGTTATGTATTCCGTTAATTCAGCAAATTAGATGTATGAGCCGCGCGGGGCTGAATATACTCCGCGGGTGAAACGCAGTAATTTATGTAGATTCAGCATAAAAATGATTAGAAAATGTAAAGAAAAATTAAAGGATTATTGTAGTGACGGCAGAAGAGTAAAGTCTTGTAGTGACGTGTGAATATAACCAATGATGTATATAAAATGTAAGTAAATTAGCAATAAATAGTTTTAAGCTAAACATCATTTTATTAAGCGATTTCCTTGCAACAAAACCCACAGTTTGAAGTAGTTTCAGGTTGATTTAGTAAGTATATAAAACACGGGGTAAAAAGCGAAACACCCCACGTTAACACAATTCTTCGCCACAATTCTTCGCCCACAATTCTTCGCCGCCACAATTCTTCGCCGCCACAATTTTTCGCTGCATACAAGCACATTACAAATTGTTTATGTTATTATAGTATGAATAAAAATTAAATTAACCTAACACAGCCTAACCTAACCAAACCTAGCCTAACCAAACCTAACCTAAGCTAATGTAAAATAATCCGTAAAAATTACGTTATAAATAAAAACTATCACATTTACAAACAAAATTTGTGAAATGCTTGTATGCGGCGAAAAATTGTGGCGGCGAAGAATTATGTAGGAGAAGAATTGTGGGGAAGAATTATGGAGGCGAAGAATTGTGGGCGAAGTATTGTGGGCGAAGAATTTTAGGCGAAGAATGTTCCGAACACGAAATAAGAGACATCTTTGCGATTAAGAGCTTCAACTGCTATTTTTTAAAATGAAAGAACTGCTAAAGTGTATTCTAAATATTCTAATGTTAAAATATTTCTTAGTTTCGTGAATCAATATCTTAGTCTATTAAAGACTTTTTAGTTTTAAAAATCTGCCAATAGTTGTAACAGGAGAATTACATGACTCCTTTTGCCTAGAAGTAAATATGTACAGTTTTTTGTTGATTTATTTTTTCGCCTATAGCCCTGTAAAAAAAATTTATTTAATTTTTCAGTGCTGGGAGAGTTCGAGGACAGAAACACCAAAATCCAGAGTAGACGATACAAAACTATTTTTGAAGATTATTTTAAAAATTAATATCTTCAAAATTCTTTTAAAAATAAGTTTTTGGTCAACTTCAACACACACATGAAAAAAACGATTTGTTGTCAAGATAGTTTTATTTTGGGTAGAATTCTTATATTTATATGAAAACGATTACAATATAGGTAGAGCTTATTAATTTTTATTAGTTTATAATATTTCGTTGCACTAACGATTTTAAGCTGTTATTCCAAAAAACTTTTATTACTGCCAATAATAGTTAACAACACCGATGCTAATTTATTTTAAGTCAAAAAATATGTTTAAAAACATGTGATGCCTTAATAGCTAATAGGTACTATTACCAAAACATAACTAGCAAATACATCCGCATAATAATATGCATTTCGTAACCATAGTCATTAAGTAGAATATTTCCTGATATTTTCACAAAACGATGAGATTAGCCAACCCCTTTAAAAAATCAATATACACCATCGATGTACATATAATACAAAAGTTAACAGACTAAAAGTCATTTGTTTGTGATTAAAAACACTATCACATCAGCAAATCGAATTAAGGGGAGCACAAAGAGTATAAAACAATTGAAACATTCATGGCAGAGAGAGTAACAATGTGCCAATTTGACGCTAAACGGTCCATTGTAGCTCGCAAATATAATAAAAGCATTTTTATAGCAGCTCCCATCTGCCGTCCTATCTTGGAACTAATCACATTACGTACTCCATTTTTGAAGCGCCCTGCCTCGAGCCTGCAATTCAATTTAAAAGTCATTTGTACCATGCTCGAATATTGTTAGCATCGTTAATAATCATAATAATTTCATTTAGTACTCAGAATATCAGAAAGGAGATTACAGAGACGCCATCCCGTTAAAAAGAACATTATCAACGCGTTTAGCGTGGCGCATTTTCTAATTTAAACGCCTTATAACCAAGATTTCTCATTTTATAAAAGCATGTCACTTATTGTGTTTCATTGCTGTATTTTCCTCATTACTTTTAGTTAAATACTTATTTATGCTCTGACAAAAAACAAAATATCGTTTAATTATTTTTAAAACCTACGCGAATCAGGATATCACTAAGTATAATTCAGCGTAAACATTTTTATTTCTCAATTACATGAAGCTTTGATGCAGAAAATATCATTACTTCTTACTTTATAACGTACAATAAAATTTTACAGTATTATGACAATTATAAAATATAATCACAATTTTTAATGACGTATTACCTTTGTTAGCAAAATTTACGACACCATGATGTAACTGAAAATTAAAATATTAATAGTAACGTATTTAATTATTATGAAAGGGTGCCTTTCGAAAAGTTATTTTGGTAGAAACATTTGCAGTTAAAAATTCATTTATGAAAAGAAATTTAAGTATTTAAAAAATGCAATTGTAGATAGGACAATTGGGTAAGGCAACGTCTAAACACGTTGAAGTTTAAAGTATATCAAGATATTGAGATTTCCGTAGAAGTATTTTTACTTTTATGGACTTCTCAGATGTACCTACACGACGAATACAAGTAGGTAGATGTTCTTTTGAATACTTAAATGTTAAAGGACAGTTCATGCTTGTAATCCTTTTTGTTACTCAAAATACTTACTCTGATTTTAACCGTAGTCTGGTTGAATTATTTATTTGTCACTTAGATATATTAAATATTTTATTTCATACTTTCCATATAATTTTCTTCTGCAAAATAATCCTGTAAGTACCCCTACTTTACTTATACAATAAAAAAAGATGTTTAAGACACCGCATTTACTATTGTCGCTTCCTAAGAAAGATTTTTAGTTGACATAGTCATCGGCTAGTGGTTCCACATCGTCTTAACTGTTTTTTTTTAACCTCTTTCGTTCTTTTAGCTTATTCGGTAACATCAACGAAAGCCTTCTTAAAATGTATAATAATTCAGTATTATTTAAAATATTTGTTGCTTATTAGTGGCATACACACATACTAACGTAAAACACGCTATACAGGGTGTTCCAGAGTATATCCCGACAGTTTTTAAAAATAATTCTAACAAACCTTATACATCAGTAAATTATAGCAAAAGCTTTATAAAATAACACAAAAATATATTTGAAATTTTGATGTACATGTTACCGTTAAAGGATATAATGTCGACATTACATGCATCTAATACTTGCTTAGATATATCGGGTACGGAAAATTGCTCAAGAAATTGTTCCTCGAATGGAAAGTTCCTCGAAAGCCTAGTTGCTCGAATAACAATTTCTCGAAAAGAACATTGCTCGAAATAATAAAATAAGTTCTTAAAGCTATAGTTGGCTATGACCTATTTAAATTGTTTCTGTTTTTCTTATTTCAAATATACAGGGTGTGTATAAATTGGCGGAAGCGCTACACGTGACGATGTTCTTCGTAAAATTCTAAGTCGAAAATCTTGGTACAAAAATGTTGTACCATGATTTCTATGGCCTCGGGAGCCATTTAAAGAAAAAAAAAATTGGCAACATTGCATACATTGATTTGCGTTTGGACATTTTTTTATCAGCAATTTTTACTTAGGTATTCACAATTTTTGTTCCAACTGAAAGCCTTCAGTTCGTTAACATAGCTGCAAACTTTTAGGTATCGTAAAACACAAACTAGAAACAATTACGAGAAAAACAGAGATGACAGCTAATGACAATGTTGCCATATGTATTATTTTCATTCAAATCAGTGATTTTCGTATTTTCAACACCAATTTTTGAAAGGAAGAACACAATATCTAGGAAAAAATACAATTCGAAATTTATTTTTATTCCAAATTGCAGCTTTTTCATTTGCATGTATTAAATAATAACGCTTATTAAAGGACTAAATGTCAAAACTTTGAGGACCTCTTGCAGACACAGCAAGCATGGTACAACATTTTCGTATTAAGATTTTCGACTTAGAATTTTACGAAGAACTTCGCCACATGTAGCGCTTCCGCCAATTTTTATACACCCTGTATAAGGGTTGATGTAGTTATTTTCAATAAAGCGCAAGTTACAAAAGTTTTTTTTTTTTTAAGATAAACATAGTAGGCTCTGAAAACAAAAAAAAACAAGGTGTAAAACCTTTTAAAACTCATTTGGTACATGTAACGAAAGTTTCTTATTTGTTGTTATGAACATTTGACCATAAGATAACAACAATATAGTCGGAATCAGCAGTTATGTAGTATACAGGGTGTGTATAAATTGGCGGAAGCGCTACACGTGGGGATGTTCTTCGTAAAATTCTAAGTCGAAAATCTTCATACAAAAACGTTGTACCATGCTTCCTATGGCCTTAGGAACCATTTAAAGAAACAAAAATTTGGCAACATTGTATCCATTGATTTGCGTTTGGACATTTTTTTATCAGCAATTTTTACTTGGGTATTTATAATATTTGTTCGAACTGAAAGGCCTTAGGTATCGTCTAACACAAACTAGAAATAATTACGAAAAAACAGAGATGACAGCTAATGACAATGTTGCCATGTGTATCATTTTCATTCAAATCTGTGATTAACACATTTTCAACACCAATTTTTGAAAGGAAAAACACAATATCTAGGAGAAAATATCATTCGAAATTTATTTTTATTCCAAATCGCAGCTTTTTCATTAACAGATATTAAATAATAACGCTTATTAAAAGACTGAATGTCAAAACTTTGAGGACCTCTTGCAGACAGAGCAAGCATGGTACAACACTTTTGTATTAAGATTTTACGAAGAACATCCCCACGTGTAGCGCTTCCGCCAATTTATACACACCCTGTATAATATTTTCACATATTTATAGTGTTTATCTCAACAACAAATTGAGTAAGTGTAGGTACATGTATTTGTAAATAAATTTAAATACATTTTTCCAAGTGTAAACAAATGTAAACAACTTTTCTAGTACATTTAATTATTTTCTATTTATGTAAATTAATTTTTTTTTAAGTAACTTACTTCATTATTTCGAGCAATTTTCTTTTCGAGAAATTTTTATTCAAGCAACTAGGCTTTCGAGGAACAATTTTTCGAGCAATTTTCTTTCGAACAATTATTTTCGAGCAATTTTCACCAAACCAGGTATTTCAAAATACCAGTTTTCGATAGGTAAATTATTGAATATTTATATTATTTGATACTTTAATTTGTTACTGTATACAATACCTTGTTATTACATAAAATAACGTAACTGTACAAAATAAAGTGTGAAAATGAAATTCAAGCCGAGGTTTATAACTAAATAGGTTTCGGTATTAGGCAGACTATTCAAAGTTGTCAACATTGACATGTAGTGCAGGGCTCACAAAACCACAAATTAGGGTCAGGTTAAAGGTTGCTGAAAGCTTTTTGATCACGAAAACAATCATTTTCATTCTTTAAAAAAAGGCCTAATCAAACCTTTAACCTGACCAAAAGAATATCGGTTTGTTTGAAGCTTTATTTAAAAAAAAAAACGTTTTAGGTTCATTTCGTTATTTATTTAATAAAAGCTTTAACAAACCCTTAACC
This sequence comes from Elmis aenea, assembly GCA_947652605.1. Taxonomy (NCBI): domain Eukaryota; kingdom Metazoa; phylum Arthropoda; class Insecta; order Coleoptera; family Elmidae; genus Elmis; species Elmis aenea. Next base: position 37,044,358 of record OX393578.1, on the reverse strand, counting down.
TAATCCTCTATCACAGCTCTATACACTATTATTATGGGTATTTGTAAACGAAACATTTGTTTTTTTATGAGAAAAATATTTCGTTCACACTTCACACAAATCGCAGCCGGTATTCTATGAAATAACGAGCTAAAGTACTTATCGATAGAATAGCGAACTATTTCATATTTTAACTATATTAGTATTTTATGAAATAATTAGGAATAACGAATTATACACATTAGCAGTAATATGTGCATATATTTAAAAAGCGTTATTTATTTTTTTATTTTTTAGTTGGCACTAGTATAGTATGTATATACCTAGTTAAAACCAAATAGTAGGTATATTTTAAAGTTTTCAACCATGTAAACGTTCAAAAATTTTAATAAGATAATCACAATCAGTATGCCAACAAGACATGTTCCTTTGTAGCAAAAACTTAATGGTTTTTAATAGGGGTGGGCGATACATCGATATATTGATAAATATCGATATAATTTTGATATCGATATACCGATATATCAACATTTCGATATATCGAAGCTTTTTTTTTTTTTTTTTAGGTCACCAGTCTCTTTTTTTAAATTTTTTACCGACTTTTTTAGCTTCGCGCCGCGAAATTTCGATATATCGATATTCCGATATATCGATATTCCGATAAGTATATCGATATTACGATATATCGATATTCCGATATATCGATATAATTTCGATATCGATATTCGTTATCGAAATTTGGATATCGCCCGCCCCTAGTTTTTAATATTACATAAAGTAGTTAGTGATGGATAAGTTTAAAATATGATACTAGTGCCGTTTGAAGGAAAAATCTGCTAATATACCTTAAACCTTATAATGTTAGGTAAATATATTTTATACCATATGATGGAACTTTTTCTGCTATTTACCTACTAATATCACAGCTGTGCTAATATACTGTCAGTTATAGCTATTAACAAAAAAGAACGAGATTGTCAAGGTGGTAATGATGTGGATAAAGAAGTTATAAAATATTTTTTTTTGCAATTTCTACCATTTAATTAATAACTGTATTAAATATTCCAAATATGTTCCCTCAATATTCAGATTTGTCATATTCGACAGCAGTAAACCGTTAATTAGACATTAAAATATGCCCGCACAGTTTTTGCAGTAGACATTAATATATAAGTAATATCGACTCTGCTGATTGGAAGCAATAATTGCTGATCATCAATCCATCTGTGAACAATTGCTGATGGGAATCGACACGGACAGTAATCGAGAAGAGTTATTAGCTAACCCACAGCGTCGAGAAATTTATCACTCTACCGCGTCTCTATTTGTAAATGTAACAGCCTTTAACAGCCTAAGGCACTAAATGATATAAGCATAAGCCAATTAAAATATATTAATACGACTGAAGCTTTTTATTTTTCCACGAACAATAATAAAACACAAATAGGTATTAATTTTATCATATTTATAACGACTTTAAATATGGCAAATGATGAAATTTACAAAAAATATACCTATATAGCTTAGTAACATATGCAAAACGATTAATTGTATTGTGATTGTGAAACGTAAAAACTTCGTATTGTTTTGTTAAGTTATAAAGTTTCATAAGAACTATGATACCACACCTTACCAGATCAACTTAACATTTAGCAATGTATAAAACTTAAAAAGAGAACTGTTCTCAAATAGCCACTTTTTTAGCTAAAACACGGCAACACGAGTGCACAGGAGCACAGGCTACTTAATCACAAAGGCTAACACAACAACAGCCAATGAAATATAATTTCAGATAATTATTTAAAAATGTTTACCGGGTGTACCTGATATGAGGCTCATCCCCTTTTTTTTCTCCAGTTTTGATTTTAGACACAACAAAACATTTGTTGTGTGCAAAAAAACCGGATTTTCTGAACATATTGTTTTCGGTTTCGCCGAAAATTGCTTTGTTTTTGCAAATAATGGAACTCCCTATATATTTTTACATTTTTGTAATTCTACTATAATATTTGTTTTTATAACTACAAATAATTTTTGAACAAAAATTAAATTTTTAATTAAGTGTGCTATGTAGATTGAATTTTATACTTTAATAGATTTTAAATATTGCGAAATCGTTTTTTTGACAAAAAGTTAATTTTTTTAAATAAAATGATAATGACTCACCCGGTTATTTAAACAGAGTATTTTCTGACGAATTTAACACTACCAAAATACCCTATTTAAATAAGCGCGTTCCATTAAAAAAAAAACTTTTTGTTAGAAAAACAATTTTATTATATTTAAAACCCATTAAAGTAACCAAAATGTTAATTAAAATTAACAAACACGTTTTTCAGACACTTGTTAACATGTTAAAAATTAAATTTATGCAAGTCACAGTTACCACTTAAAAAAAATTTAATTTTTTTCCAAAAGTTATTTAAAGTTATAAAAATTAACTAAAATGATTTAGATGTACTTATTAAAAATTGTTTTCTGTTTCCAAAAATGTAGAAATGTACAGGGTGTTCCATTTGAAATAACAAAATTAGAGTCATTTCCGGTGAACCTGGAAGTGAAACAACTGTAGGATTCTCAAATTCATAATTGCCCACATGACAGTGTGTAGATCTAAGCATATAGTTTACAATAATATTAATATGGTCTGTGCATTCATTTTGTTTGAATTAGCTTTGTATGCAATAAAAATCAATTTACACACTTTCACAAGCATTTCATTGTTATTATATATATTTTTATTATCAAATATATCATTTTGCAGTTATTGTAGGTATACAAAATAATTAAAATATTAATAAGATCCAAAATTAATTTTTTTAATAAAAAAGTTACCGTGTATGACTGATAATTTTCTTTTTCGATTTGCAAATTACTCTGAAACGTTATACATTGATAAAAACGCAAGTCCAAAGCAGTAAAACAAAATTGTTAATTCTGAAAACTCATAAATGCTTTATTAACCAATACTTTTCTGATTACAATTTTTACAAATAAGTTCTTCAAAAGATGGCTATTATCCAGGTATAATAAATATTAATGCGTTTTAATTAATGTGTTTGTGCCGAGCAAGCGAAAAATCCAATAGCTTATGATTTATTCAATTATTAAATAGTTTATTTCACAGTTTTTTTTATCTACTTTATAAATGCATAATTACTATAGATAAATATATTAGGTACTTTTTTTCTGACGCACACACTATATTTTATTTTTTTAAAAAATCCCAGCTAGACCCCTGATCTAAAAAATTCTTGAAAACGCTAAGTACCTGTAAGTACTTAGTATATAAAATTTTTATTTGTAAATAAAAGAGAACAATTAAATAGTTAATGATTGAGAAAATAGCTACAAATCGTCTTAAGAAGAGGAAATTATCCGCATTCGCGTTAAGTAGAAAATTTACATTTAATTCCCATACCTATACGGTATCTAACTACGTCTAACAACGACTAATGTTTTAATTAACAATTACCTACAGGGTAATTGTCAGTTTAACTCCGTTTTCGTGAAATAATAGAGATGTAACTCTATTATAATACTGACCTTCTCCATCCATCCAATGCAAGGAAATACTCGCGGTTTTGCTATTCTCCCTGCAACATACCAGACTAAGAAGCAGCATCCAACAATCTAGTCGATTTCTCCATCTCGTGGCTGTACTAGAGCGCATTGTCAAGCTCCATGATGGAAACTAGGGGTTCGCCATTGGAGTTACTGTATTGACTCCACCCTTATTCCGCCCCTAGGCATCCGAGCGTGGCTGCTTTCCAGTCAGTTGTAACCGCGCGATGGAGTTGGAGCGGTGCGAAGACACTACAGCGATGCTGGCCTTCGGTGGCCTGGAAGTTAAACCCCTAAGGATGGTGTCAAGTCCAAGTGTCGGTCCTCGGCACACGATTGACAACATCCTTGGTCTTGCGAGAAGCAAAGATGATAGGGAGCGATCCACCACCCCCGGTAACGCTGAAAGTGCAGGTAATTTTTTTTATTGAAGTAATATTTTTATTTAATTATCCTACTCAATTTATATTACTGTTTAATGTAATTATTGCAATCAAGCTTGTCTGAACTTTAATGTACCTTGTACCTACCTACCGACCTACATTGTACTGACAACATTTAAATCATGAAACCATGCCGCGGATAAACTGGCAAATAAGTATCAATTTAAATTGACATAGTTTACGAACTGATTTATTATAACTTTCATTAAATACGCAAAGACTTACTTCCAACAAAGTCTGTTAAATATTTAGTTATAAAAATGTAGGTATCACAAAAACACCTTGTCTGAGAGATTCGATAATCTAATTACAGCTAATTTGTTCGTGCAACTTTGAAAAATTGCAACATACTGAATGAAGTCAATAATGCCACTGATTGTGAGTGAACCACATTTTTCCAAAAAAAGTCATCTATTTATAGGTAATTAAAATTCAATACACAATTTTAATCCACTGGAACAATAGCTACTTAAAAATTATAACGCTTTAAACATCTTTTATTTTACACTCTGTTTATTACGAGGTATAATTTATAAATTCACATTTGCATTAGCTTAAATTTTTTTTAAACAATCGTGTTGTAATTGTCCCTTGCGAAAACCTTTTTTAGTTCCAAATTGGCGATAATATGTGTAGGTAGATATGACTTACCGATATGTACTACTTTTTAATTCTTTAAGTTTATTTACTTATCTAGTAGTTCTTGAAATAGGAAGTATGGTATACATCAAGGCTGTCCAACTTCTATATGAGTGCGGGCCATTTTTTCCCGTAAAGTTTTAGCGGGCCACTATTGAATGAGTATAATCGTAGTTGGCGCAACGAAATTTTATTATATCGAATTAAGGATTAGGTTGCATAATTTTTTGTAAAATGTTTGTGGGGCCACAAAAGTTTTTTCGCGGGTCGGATGTGGCCCGCGGGGACAGCCCTGGTATACATAATAGCGTTTTGTATAAAACTCACCAGATTAGTATGGTTTCCGAAGCAAGATAACGGTAAACCAACGTAAACAAATAGTTGCTACTTTGTTTTTAGAATGAATCGACACTTTTCAGGGCTTCTTGAACCGACGTTTCATCACTGCTACATCTTCACAATGCTTACCAAACTTGTAGAAAAAAGTATCATAAATGTGTGTATTGCTTCGCTAGTAATTTTTAGCAACCGAAGCTTAAAATCAACCTTGGATATTTATTAATTAGCTTCGATTATTCTAAAACAATTATTTAACTTTTTTATTGGTTAACGTGCTAAAAATATTTCAGTAAATTTAAAAGTATAAAATAAAAATAATCTAAAAACTCGTTGTTTTAAAACAACTCTCAATTTTGCGAACTTAGCGGTCTAATATGAGAAGGGATTGTCCATTAAATCCAAATGTATAATATAAATGTATATATAAATTTAAACGAAACCAAAGGATTGTTAGATAATAAATTATATATTTGAAAGGTCAATACAGCCCGTTTTGGGATTAAAAACTACTAAACACGAGTGCAATACATACCTATGCATTTTAAAAAAATAGATAGAAATGATATGCTGTATGAAAATATTCCAAAAGTATGATTAAAAATACCAAAATGCTACATGAAAACCTATATAAAACAAATTGTAAATTCAGGATTAAAAAATTGCGTACGGTTTATGTTATTAACAGATGTAATACATGATATTATTAAACATTATGAAGGGAAATGAAAAACGGTTCACGGACAATTTGTCCCCAGCAATTTGTCTTCGACAATTCGTCCCCGACATTCGCCCCCGACTATTCGTCCCCGGAAAATTCGTACCCCGCACGGTATACTTAAATATGTATTCATTTTTTTCAAAAATGTGTAATAGATCATTGTTTTCAGGTCACATTTTTTTACGCGCAAAACTTAAAAAAAAAGCTTTAACCAACCTTTAACCTGACTCTCTATGTCTTACGTAAAAAAAAATGTGACTGGAAAACCATAATCTATTACATTTTTTTTAATAACTACACATTTAAATATAGCGCCTGGGTAACGAATTGTCCAGGGGACGAATTGACCGGGGTACTACTTTTTTACTATTTCCAAAGACAAACTTTAATCGGCACAATATTTTTTAATTTTTATTGATACCTGACTATTTGACTAATCACAAATCATTTCTTAAATAATTAAAGGAGTAAATATGTTTTTAATGCCATGAAAATTTTGAGTAAATTTGTATCTAATAAATAAACACATTTTCTTCGTCAATAAGCTTATACTCTTAGTAAATACATATTTTATGCATCAGATTATATTAAATCATATCGAACATATTTGATCAAAATTATTTTGTACGTGCAGTCTTGCAAACCCAAACGACCTGCTTATTTACCGGATAACATATTCACAAAAATTTCCATTTTGCGACACGACACATTTACAGGCCAAAAATTTATGGCAATAAAGAAAAATGGGTTTTTAATTGTTATTTCACCCTAATCAAAATAATCTTAATTATTATCGGTTATATTTCATTCCAGATTTAGATCAGTGTAAGTATATTACACATTTCGGTACGTGGAAATTGGCCAATACGCACGAAAATAAATTAGTTTCTACTAAACTTTAAACGGGATCGTATCAAGAATGTTAATCTTGTAGTAATTATGTTTTAATAGCGATTATAACAAGAAACAAATTTTTATAGCCAAAACAATGATATTTCAAGTTAATATGAACGTAAGTACCTCGCCGAAGTACGACATTAATTAATTTATTGCGTCTTAGAAACAAAACCTTTCCATCGTTTTGCTAGATATCGTTCAAAATTATTTTTTTCTAACATGTGATCAAATAAATTGTTGGGTTATTTAAGTCATTAATTTATTAATATAATTCAGCCTAATTTAAAATCACTTATTTTTTTTTTAAGTTCTATTGTCGAAACGCAATACCAGTTTTAAGTCTTTTCACCAATTGCATTATTGACTTTCATTTATTACAGTCAAAGAAGATTGCAACACATTAAGAGACAAGAGTCTTAAAACTGGTAGGTAATGCATTTCGACAAGAGAGAAAAAAAGTTATTTTAATTAAGCTTGTTAGTATTGAAATCATAACACCAGTATATTTTTCATTGGTTGTTAGCAACAAATATTGCAAATATTTTGAAGAATAGTACAGATGTACTTTTTTTTAAATATTTTTATTATAAAGTAGGTAGGTATTTATTAAAGTACTGCTAAGACGTTTTTAAAAATAAGTTAAACGTGTAAGAAATAACTGTAAAATTTATTTGTACGGGTAGAACACGGCTAAAACACGAGAAAAAAATATGTTTACTACGTACATGGGCGTCCACAAGGGAGGACAAACGGGGCACTTGCCCCTCCCTGGAATCGAGTACTCCATTAATGACCAAATGAAAGAGGGTCAAGTTAGAAGTTCGTTAAATATTTTAATACGTTCCTGGTAGGGTCAGTTTTGCGCAATTTCGTCTGCAAGCTTTGCCCCCCCTAGATAATTTTTTGCGGACGCCCATGACTACGTATATCGGTAATATTCCCCGATGTAGTACAGTTTACTTAAAAATAATCTTTATCTAAAGAGAACTTACTTAATTTTTTTATTAGATTTTCCGTTGCAATCCTACAATCAATTTGTTGCGCCTTTTTTCGTTTCTTTTTCGGTTATCGTTTACTATTCATTACCCTGTACACGCATTCAACTAACCTGTGAAGAAATTTGACACTCACAGTAAATGAACAAATCATTCTTACACGAAATGTTATTCTAGAAAACATTTCCTGATCTAAGTTTGATGAACAGAAACAATTAAGTATGTCGAGATGATGAAAGAGTAGGGCCAAAATAATTGGTTTTTAAAACTAGATTTCTTAGTTATAACGTAAGAAACCAAATAAAAAGATGGTTTTGTTTTAATTCGATTTTATTAGGATAATTTATTTTCACTAAATGGTATTGCAACTGTTAATTCACATAATTGCAAAAAATATAGTGATTTTTAAATGATTGGTTAATTAATGTCAGTGATTCATATTGCAAAGAAAAAGTCTTTAAAAGTTTACGTTTCAATTAAGCAGCATGAAGATAAAACACTGTTAACAGAATAATCAATAATGTGACTAATTATACAGGGTGTGTATAAATTGGCGGAAGCGCTACACTTGACGATGTTCTTCGTAAAATTCTAAGTCGAAAATCTTGATACAAAAATGTTGTACCATGCTTCCTATGGCCTCGGGAACCATTTAAAGAAAAAAAATAATTGGCAACATTGCATACATTGATTTGCGTTTGGACATTTTTTTATCAGCAATTTTTACTTAGGTATTTACAATTTTTGTTCGAACTGAAAGCATTTAGTTCGTAAACATAGCTGCCAACTTTTGGGTATCGTAAAACACAAACTAGAAATAATTACAAGAAAAACAGAGATGACAGCTAACGACAATGTTGCCATATGTATTATTTTCATTGAAATCAGTGATTTACATATTTTCAACACCAATTTTTGAAAGGCAGTACACAATATCTAGGAAAAAAGACTATTCGAAATTTATTTTTATTCCAAATTGCAGCTTTTTCATTTGCAAGTATTAAATAATAACGCTTATTAAAGGACTAAATGTCAAAACTTTGAGCACCTGTTGCAGACACAGCAAGCATGGTACAACATTTTCGTATTAAGATTTTCGACTTAGAATTTTACGAAGAACATCGTCACGTGTAGCGCTTCCACCAATTTATACACACCCTGTATATGCAGGTTGTCCATAATAAGTCGGAACAGCATGGGATTTCCATTATTATTAGAGATGCAAATTCAGCCAATGTGGAAAAAATTGTGCATTTTGGTGCCTACTAAGAATCTTAAAATTTGTTGACCATCAAAATATTACAGTGGCTGGCATTATTTGGACCCTTTTACAAAGGATTTTAGAGTTCTGTTCTAATGTTTTACATCAGTGTTTCCCAACGTGGGGCGTAGGCCCTCTCAGGGGGACAATTTGAATGTTTTGGGGGGCAAATAATAAACGTAATGTACTATATAATTTATATTCACTGAAGAAAGTCAGACTAAACAGTTTAACTATGTTGTTTTTTATTAGTATCTATTTGCATTCTTTTTTTTCGAAATTTGTTTGACTGCTATGCTAGAGGGGGCATTAAAATCCTTTGAGGCGTTGAGGTGGGGCATGATTTAAAAAAGGTTGGGAAACACTGTTTTACATGGTTGCAAAAGTAATTAAAAATACAATTTAATTACAACATAATCAAATATGACGTAGTACATATAACACAACCAAGTTCTTTATAAAAAATAATTGACAATTAAAATCCTTAAAAATGTTATAAACCTGGAACACAATACATGTGCTCAATAAATTAAATGAAAATAAAAAATTTATTTTTTTTAATTATCTAAATATCGGAAGATTGATTATCTCCCAATTTTGATTTTAGAATCGCATTAAACTCCAAAAGGCCCAACTTTGGTTCAAATTAAGCGTCTTGGTATGCAGTTTATTCTTATCCTGGGCACGCTAAGTAAAGTACAATAATACAATATAATAGTTTGTGCAATAACTCAACGTTTTCATTTTTGCGAGAACCAATAAAAATTATGATTTTCATTAAAATATTAATATATTAATTTTTTTTCTGGTAATGCTTTTTTTTCCAAAACCAAAATGACAATTTTTACAGAAATTATAAAGATATAATATAAAAGGCAATAAAACATCATATTCTTAATATACAATTATTATACAGTATTATCTTAGATTTTCCACCGTTTTGAAATTATTACTTTGCTTTAAAAACAAACGCCTACTTATGATACACTGTTATAGGATGATTTTGATGAGACTGACTGTGTAAAACTATATGTACAAGGTTTAAAAAAAGTTGGAATTTTTTTGTTCAAATCAGAAATGAATTTTACGTACAATAAGTTTAAAATAAGGGTTTTTGGAGCCAAGAATTTTAATAAAACTAAGCATAGGGTGTTTCTTAAGTATTGCAAAAAAATTCATGAGGTGATTCCTTATCGAAAATTAAGGGGGATCTTTTATATAATTTTTTTCCCCTAGACATCTCCTTTCGGAGTTACACCCCCCTAAAGGGGAGCGGTAAAATTGGGTTTTTATTTTATTTCTCAAATTTGGATAAATGTAGGAGAATGATATTTGGTAGATGTTTTGTAGTTATTAAAAGGTTTCCCATAGTAATCTTTTCAATCATCTCCCACCTTCACAGGGGGCTGAAAAGTGCGACCCCTGTTGGTTTTTTAATCAGAACTTTTTGGTGGGTAGAAATTTTACAATTAATAATTTTTTGTAAAGCTTGGTTTATTTAGAAACTTTTTGATTTTATAGTTTTTCTCGTAAAACCTACCGTTTTTAAGTAAAAAATAAAATAAGTAAACATGAACCATCAAATATTCCAATAAAAAACGATTCATTTTGTTTATTCCCATGGTTTTTTTATATTCATATTGGATAGAATAATTGACAAATGTTATTTATTCATTTTGACGTTTACGCGGCGACAACGCGACAACGTCCGCCACTTCTACCCAACATGAACATAAACAAACCATGGTAACCACCAAAATCAATCGTTTTTTATTGGAATATTTAATGGTGCATGTTAACTTATTTTATTTTTTACCCAAAAACGGTAGGTTTTACGAGAAAAACTATAGAATAAAAAAGTTTCTAAATAAATCAAGCTTAAACTTTTTTTTTAAAAGTAACATTTCAAACCACTAAACAGTTTTGATTAAAAAACCAACAGGGGTCGCTTTTCAGCCCCCTGTGAAGGTAGGAGATGATTGAAAATATTACTACGGTAAACCTTTTAATAAGTATAAAGCATTTACCAAATATCATTGTCCTATATTTTTCCAAATTTGAGAAATAAAAAAAAACCTAATTTTACCGCTCCCCTTTAGGGGGTGTAACTCCGAAAGGGACGTCTAAGGGAAAAAAAATTATATAAAAGACCCCCCTTAATTTTCGATAAGAAATCACCTCATGAAGTTATTTGCAATACTTAAGAAACACCCTGTATATTAGGTGTTTAATCGATAATTGCTCATAAATCTTATTTTTCTGCAGGTGGGCACCCGGGTACCCTGTTTTTGAGAATCCTACTACGTGAACTTTTATGTAAATAATTTTTTTGTTACAGGACGTGTAAAAAATATATTAACCCAATTTTTCTTTAAAAAAAGTAAAATCGCCACGATCTGGGAGGTTTTAAAAAAAATTACTAAAACATTAAAAAATGTCTCCAAATGTGGTTAGTTGGGTACCCCCGGTTATTAATATAAGGGTTAAATAACCGAGATCCCCTAATTTGGAACACCCTGTATATATAAAAATATTTTCATTTAGCAGTTTCGGAGTTTATTTTTGTTTCCATTATATCAATAAAAGCAATGAAAAGAAACAATTTTGCTTTTACGTTCATCAACTTTAGTGCGTATTAAGCTATTACCATAATCTAAATGATATCTTTCATTAATTTGTGACTAAATTATATCAACCGACAGGTATATAAGTATATTAAATATTATTATGTTCACATTAATGATTCATTGTCGTGAGCAACCTCAAACTGAGGATTGTGGCGAGACAAATATTAGTCTTGAAAGTTTATTGAAAATTTATTGGTGAAACAAGGGCCTAGAACCAGCAAACAACATCTTCAAACACGCAATTAATCTTCTTTGATCCTATTTGTCAATCTCGTAATCCTATCAAATATAATTCCCTGTCAAGCAAGCGGACGTCAAATTAGTGCTGCTGTCAATATCGGATGAAGCGCGCAGGGCTAAACCGATCGTATCGACGCGATTTCCTTCCTTTTATTACGAAATAAAATGTTTTTAAAATAAAGCACAGGCACGAATACGAATAAACAATTTTATGCAGCATAAATAATATAAACATTTGACATGGAAAAGTTATTTGTGCAATTCACTAAGTTTATGTTCTATAAAAATACATATAAATTGAATATATATTTTAATGGACATAAAAAAACTGCAGATCATTCTAGTTTGATGTCGCTTTTATTTTGACAATCATTTCGAACACGTGCTTTCGCTTTTATTACCTGTCATTTTTAAAAAATGATTTGGGGTAACAAATATTTTAGCAGAGAATATACAAACGTAAAGATAATAGAGTAATAAAAAGCTTTTTTTATTGCCTGTCTTTTTCTCGAAATTCTTAAACTACTAAAAACTCTAATTTAAAGATACATTTCCATTAATCAATACTCATCAGTTTAAACTAATATACGAATCTCATCTACATATTTACACGAATAAACAACTAAATAAAAAAAATATTTAAAAAACGCTATTGATGAAACGCACTGATCGTGAGAAACTAATATTTGCAGTCTATTAACATAAAATTTATGAATGATTTCAAATGGTTTAGGAAACGGTAAACTGGCGTCAATGGGGTTTTAACTATAACTTCTTCGCTCTGCTGTATTCAAAATTCGAGACCAACTTTAAGTTCTAAAGCCCTAAGCAGTGCCGGTTCTGGTTAATTGGCCGCCCGTGTGCAAACCTACTTTTCGTCACCCCTTTATTCCAGTAAAATAAAATTTTGGTAAAATACTCGTGCCTACTTTATAGGTACAGGGTGGTCCACTTTTTTGTAGCAGGACTTTAACAGCCGATACAAAAACTCATTTTAAAGTCAATATTCCATATCAACATGTGTCCATAAACGCTTCATTTTAAAGATCCAGGGTGTTGAAGTTTTCGACAAAATATCGAGAATTTTTAACCGTTTCCCAACCAGTAAATATATTTAAACCAAATTTGGTATACAGCACCACCTTACAAGTCACCACATTCGATGAGAATGTAAACCCCCACAAGCAACCAGTGGCGGAGTTGTGGGGGTTCAGTTTCAATAAGTTTTATAAAAATAAGTACGGCCCTGTTCAAAATCAAACTCGAACTTGTTTTTGGGTAGATCATTTATTTTAAACAAAAAGGTTTCTTGATTTTTGTTCGTATCTGCCACCGTTTGGCGCGAAATTTGATTTATTTTACTATTATCGCGAAAAATTTGCTCATAAATTCGATCTAAAAATATTGCTAAAGTTCGAAATAAAGGAGTAACTACCGATTTTTGCAGTTTTTATTAACAGAACATGCTAATATTGAGAAGAAATTTCGCTAAATTAACGATTAATGGTCCAATATTTTCAGCTTTTCACGATTTTTAGATCGAACTTTTGAGCAAATTTTTCGCGATGATAGTAAAATAAATCAAACTTCGCGCCAAACGGTGGCAGATACGGAAAAAAATCAAGAAACACTTTATGTTTAGAATAAAATGTTCTACCCAAAAACAAGTTCAAGTTTGATTTTGAACAAAGCCGTACTAGTTTTTTATAAAATTTATCGAAACTGAACCCCCACAACTCCGCCACTGGTTGCTTGTGGGGCTTGACATTTGTACCGAATGTGGTAACCTGTAAGGTGGTGCTGTATACCAAGTTTAATTTAAATACATCTACTGGTTGGGAAACGGTTAAAAATTATCGATAGTTTTTGGAAAATTTCAACAAATTGTATCTTTAAAATGCGTTTATGGATGATCCATGTTGATATGGAATATTTCAATATTTGCTTTAAAACGAGTTTTTGTATCGACTGTTAAAGTCCTGCTACAAAAAAGTGGACCACCATGTATAAAATATGATAAAAAATTGTTTTACTTGTAAATATTTATTTAGAAAAATCAAGAACAAAAGCAATCTTTATACCGTACAACAACAATGTTCTGGCACTCTTGATTCTAATTTTCAAAGCCTTACCGGATTAACCATTTTGCCGGACCAACCGTAAAGCCATAGCTAGGGTTAAGTTTAAGCAAAATGAGTTTAGAATTTTACAAAATCATGGTATCACTGTTACGGTTCAAGTGAATAACCGGTCAATGTAATAAATATCAGTGGTTTCTTAAAAAATTACTTAAACCGACCCTTAACCTGATTGTCATTCGTTTGCTCAGTAATAGAGGGTCAGGTTAAAGGTCGCTTTAAGTTTTTTTTTAAATAAACAAACTATAATTGTGATTCTAGCGTTCATATTAATCACATTGACATTAATAGTAACCGGATTTATCAAATGAACCTTAACATCACCACCAACGGCACCAACAAGTGCAGAGTTAATAATGTAAATAAGCGGGCGCTCTTCACACAACGCTGTTTATGGCCGCCCAGTAAACTAGTCTGGTGGCTGCGATAATTCCCTCTTTTAATTTTGTCCGGACTAAAGGATGTGCCGGACCATCAGTTTCCGAAAAATCGTTGTTTTGTATCTTTAAAAATATTCTAAAATTACTATAAAATAAATTTAGATACGTTTTCAAATCAACCCTTCTGGCTTTAAAAGACGCGAATTCGTCAATCAATTTTGACAAGTTCATATTTTATGTTCAACAGAAATAAGTGCAAGACTATTAAGTCTTACTTAGGACGTTGTAGACTGGAGGTAATTTTTAATTATTTTAAATTTTGAGAAACTTCTCTTGTCACACGCAACGGAAATTGGCATCTTTAAAAAAATCTCAGGGCAATAGTAAAATTTGGAGAACAAGATATTAAAGCAAAATTTACGAATTTTACACACTAATATCGTTTTTAAAATTGAGATTTTTGTAAAACATTAATACCGCGAGCGGTTCATTTGGCCGCCCCTCGCCCGGACTGGCCCTGGTCCTAAGATATTTTATTGTCAATGTAGTGTTTTGTAAAACGTTACCTTAAAAGTTATTTGTTTGCAAATGGTTCATGTTGTGTATTAAAAATCGCAATTTCAAATCCTAAAATTCGATGGAAAATATTTTTTGTCCTATTGAGAAAGTAATGCCTGGCTGTAAAATTGTTTAAAATTTTTGCCTAGTGAAAATCACAAAAAAATTAGCAAGTGAATTTTATTAACCAATTTTAGTTTATTTTAACAGGTTTCCTTTAGAAATTTTTTAGGATTTATTGTTATTGTTTTTTTGCTTTAATTTTACTTCCGGTAATTCGTCAGCTCATTAGTGTACATAGTTTGCTATGTTTATAACTGATTTATTCGTGAATTTTTGTGTCGTCAAATTTAGCAGCTTCTTATTTTATTTATTTAAAAAAAATACTAACACAGTATCATTCCTGTTGCAAACACATAATTATCACACGAAATAAAAAAGTTATGCTATCCTTTCATTTAAAATATGAAATTACCAAACAAAATATTGTATACAGAAAAATTAATAATAATCGTATAATAATGCTCTTAATCCTATTAAAGCTAATCTGATCTGTTACAATTATTGTTGGTAACAAAATAAGTCAAAAAACCAGTCACGAATTAAAAGTGAATTAATTAAGTAATAAATTAAAGTATCTAAATTAGTTAGCTACTTAACTGGCCACGCCCCCCACTTACCCAACTCATGGCATCTTTTAAACGCCACTGACAGCCGTCAATATCTGATAGCTTTTTTGGTATAAACCTTAGCAGGTTTCAAACAAGGACCAGCTAAAAAATGAGATAAAAAGCGTGACTTTGCATGAAATACTTCAACGTATGATAAAATTGATACGTACTTAACCGAAAACCGAAACTATTTAAGTGTAAAAATATAAGTGCCAGGCATGTATCTTAAAGTAATAGGCGTGGTTTGTTCTGAGTCGAGGAATGACTAACTACTTCATACTAATTAACAATTTAAAACAGGCGAGAATAATTATACACCAGATGCTTTTAGATAAGAGCTTTCTGAATTAATAATCTCTATTAATAATTCTACATGGTAATTATGGGAACGTCTTATAAATTAATTATATTATTAGAAAAACATATGTTTTTAAGTGATCGTAAATTAGTCTATTACATAATTTGTTTTATGTAACTTGTGTGTATTACAATTTATTATGGTAAAAACATTTCATGGAATTTAATTATGTATATGAGAGAAGAAATGTCAAATCATACCTTACCATTTTTACTAATCAAGTTTCAATGCTGTTCATTCAAAAGAATTTATAGATTTTCTAATTATCAGAAGCACTATTAAATCTAAGAGATAATTGATCATGTAGTGCAATTTTATGTGAAATAATTTATTTCTACAAGATTACTAAAACTAATTAACAATTTAAAACAGTAAATATAATAGTAAGTTAACAGGTCCTGGAACTTACAAGGGACCCAAAAGACCAGGGTATTTATTTAGGCCTTTTTTTTTGTTTTAAACAGTTTTCAATCTGCAATTTTTTTTTATTTAAAAACGGCGCCCGTTAAATACATTTTGCCTAGGGCCCGTAAAAAAGTTAAAACACCACTTAGTGTCACATTGTCTTGTTAGTAGCAATTTTTATTTGTTGTGTTTAGTTTAAATTAAGTATATAAATAAACACGAACTTGAGTCTCTTACATGAATAAAACAAATATTTAGATTGGATTTTTTTGCACTTTTTCAAAAATATTGTACCAGGCTTCCTTTATTCCACATGTCATACAACCTTTTACAAAACCGTGGAAAATGAAACTCACAAGAAAACAATTACATCAGCATCATGCCGACAATAAAAATTGTGTAAATTGTTTCAATTTTATTTAAGCAGGTTGATTTTAAAATTTTGCATTCTAATATAATACTCTGTTCAGCTTTTCATAATATTGTTTTATAGAAAACCAAACTGCACCAGTTGTTTTGTTGATTTAAAAAAAATCAAAAATGTGCATAAAATGAATTTCAAGTTAAACGCAAAATCAACTTTAAATATTTTTAATACATCTGACATTAATCCTGGCACACGCTGTATGCACATTGTATGTTTAACAAAAGTACAGTCAGAAAGGAAGTGAAGTTAATTTAAACTCTAAAAACAACTTCAACTGTAGCTTTCAGCATTCACCATGTTATTATCAAAACATACGAGTGTCAAAAAACAAAAAAGGAATTTTCATTGGGGCTCCTTGTATAACCACTATAATAAACAATGAAAGAACGGGATAATATAAATGACCAGCTGTAAAAACTATGCCATCGTCGAATTAATTCTCCAATTACGAAAGTATTTTAAAAGCACATGGGATTATATGCACTTTAAATGCGAATGTCTTGTATAATTTAGCGTATCTCCGATCTGAAAATTATCTTAAGTAGGTACGTGAGTCTCAAAATGAGCAGTCATCTCGGCTGACAGCGGCTGTATCACTACATCTATCTAGTTTTTAAGTTATTTTGACCAAGCTAAATGTACACCTGAAAACACTACCAAACAAATGTAATAACGGCATGTTTACGACAATCGAGCTAACCCGAAGTGTTTTATTAGAAGCGTTTACAAATAAACATTAAAAAAGGTGTAGATTATTTTTTATTCGTTGTTAATACGACACTAACAGCTTAATATCAGTAATATCAATTATAATTAATTTTACGGTTACAGCGCCTATAAAGACTTCATATTTATGTAAGTCGTATAATTGAAACAATATTAGATAAAGAAATTTTTTGTGCGATCGTACTAGAAACAGCTGTTTGACGGACGCGGTAGCAGCCATAAAGTACTGCATTACCGGCCCTATCCTTAGCAACGGCCGTAAAAGTTACTTTTCAGGCCGTTACCCTTAGCAACGGCCTGAAAAGTAATTTTTACGGCCGTTGCTAAGGAGAGGGCCGGTAATGCAGTACATACGCCGTCAGCTGTCAGTGACAGAATGTCACGTAGTTTCTAACCTATATTTTTGAAAATTACTAAAAATTTAAATTGTTTTTAATTCTATCGCACAAAAAATGTAATATGCACCTCGGCCAAAACGTACTTTTTCGGCCTTGCCTGTTTGCTGGCCTCGACTACGTCTCGGCCAGCAAACCAGACGCGGCCGAAAAACTTTTTGGCCTTGATACATAAATAACTATTTTTATAAAACACAAAAGCACCTTACTACAAAACAAAATTATATTTAAAAACAATTCGTAATAGATTCGCCAGAGGATGGGGGTCGGGTAAAAAAAAATCGTTTTCCATATTATTTGTATCTTGGTTTTCTTGCCTTAACCTCAAAACAATTAGCTAAAAAGAAACTTCATATTTATTGTTACATATCTCATCTTATCAAACTACTATTAGATTTGGTGGAAATTCGTAATTTTTCACTAATTAAAATAGATCACGTTTTTATTGTTAAATCTGTTTGAATATTACTTCGAAATGTGTTTTAAAATAATTCAGGTGCGCGATATTACAAAAATAGAACCATTATGGGCACGTAATTAATAATATAACACATAAATATGATGAATTAAATAGAGTTTAACAAATCTACTCAAATAGAACGTGAGAAAGTACGTTACACAAAACTTTATTTGTATATCTACGTTTCTACATTGTTTAATTTTAACTTACAATTAGCTGCATTTTAACATTCAGAAATAAAATTATGCTACATGGTATTTTTAAATATTTACCAACGGTAATAAGTTTTTTTACGGCAAGATTTTGCACAAACTTTAATTATTATTTTGTGGGCATATAGCTTCTTTATTTTATAATATTTAGGATTTTTTATTTATTGGTATTGTTGGTAAGTTTACCTGAATTGTTTGTATGATTGATGAATTGATAACACTTATTTTAAAATATTCGGTTCTTTATAAATTACTTAACTAAAATATTGCGCTTTTTAACTACTTAGACAAGTATCTGATATTGTAAAAGTCGGTCATTTTATTAAATTTAATGTTATTAAACTATCTGATAGTTTTTATGGTTTTATGTAAATACAACATTCGATATCAAATACGTGCCCTGAACATTCTTCGCCCACGATTTTTGGCCCACAATTCTTCGCCTCCACAATTCTTCGCCCACAATTCTTCGCTTACACATTTCTTCGCCGCCACAATTTTTCGCCACATACAAGCATATCACGAAAATATGCAGCGAAAAATTGTGGCGACGAAGAACTGTGGCGGTGAAGAATTGTGTAGGCGAAGAAATGTGGGCGAAGAATTGTGGAGGCGAAGAATTGTGGGCGAAGAATGTTCCTAGACCCCATCAAATAACCTCTAAATAGTTGCTTGCCTATAGCAAACTGTAAACTTTGTGATTACCTACACGATATTTTAACAGATTCAATCTGCACACATATTTTTATACAGAATATGTATTTTGCTTTAACAAACATTATATGTAGTGCTATGCATCTTGATATACATTCTAAAGTAAACATGATTTCAATACACAGCGTTGCTTTTATATTTAAAAAGTAACCACTTACTTTTAATTATGCTATTAATTAAAACCTTTCGAGAACAAGTTAATCGGTTCCATTCATTGCTGCTATTTAAAATAAAAGTTTTAATTACTAATAGATATATGTAGTTGATGTCTAAGTAGTAATTTTATAAAGCTGCAATATCTGTTTTTTTAAATAAAAATATATTTTGTATTGCCACCAGAGTGTGGGCAAAGTGTAAAATTTCCAATTTTTTTTGAAATATGTTTTGATAATCAGCACTGTCTAAAAATTTATGGAAATATCGAAAAACTGAATTTTTAATTTATTTAATATCTTCTTTGCTTTTTTGAATATTGTTATACCATGGAATGCGAAAAATCGAACGGTGGCATATGTTATGTAAACGATAAACAATTTTTTTTTGATATGGCCAACGTATTAAATTTTTACTCCAATAAATTATTAAATTAATTTGAAACACAATTGCATACAACACCACAGTTATTACTTAGCGTACTAAAATGTCACAAATGACGTTCGCCTGGTATACACCGAGATAGATTTTTTTTATTTAATGCTACAGTACGATTTCTCAAATATCATATTAAAAGAAAATCGTAAACTTATTCAAGAAATCAAAAACAAACGAAACAAAATAGAAAATTGGATTTTTCCATTTATTCTCGCAACACATTGTGACTATTACTGTTGTAGCGGAGCTCAACTTATTATTTTTTTCCTCGCTGGTAACATAAAGCTCCATTAAGTGTCACACTTTAGGTTGCTAGTTAAAACAATTATGTTCTCAAGAAATAAATTTTGGTGGATATTTGTGCAGGTGGGCGTTGCAACACTTTTATTAAAAGTTTCAATTGCGATTTTTATTCAATAATATAGCACATTTCTTTGATTAACAGTGCATAAAAATTTTATAACTAAATAATTTTGTTTTACATTACCTACATATTCAAATATCGCTCATAATATATGTATAACATATTTATTTAACACCTACAATTATTGTAAACAACCCCAACTTTGCGGAAACGTAGATATGCACTTATAAACCATTTTCTCCCCACTAATTAATTACTAAATATGCAAAAATACAACTAAAACGCATTAAGCTAGCAATAAAAATCACCGTATTGCATGTTAAAGTCAGCAATATTACACATTTCCTCCAGTAAGTAAAACAAATGCGTCGACGAAGCGGTAATTACTATCGACAGCGTCTGTAAATTCTGTAATACCTAACTCAATTAATGTTTTATATGCAATAAAGTGGGTACGAGGCAAGGGGACCGAAGAACATCACTGCATTAGCGGGTTTCCTAGTTAAATCGAAATAAAAACATCAAGTTAAGTAATCTAAGTGGCGTTCCATTAAACCGGCGGCGTATCACAGGTGACATGATTACGGACACGCGAGTCGCGGCTTGGAACGCGCACTATAATGTACTTAGCACGGGAAATATAAACTAAGGAAATCTTTTATTACCTCCAACAAAGAAATTACTTGATATAAATGCAGACAACTGGAATAAAACGTGACACGAGATTATTACAACGCTGCCTAGCAATTTTTTCAGCAATTGCTTTTTTGCCACAACAATAATAACATCGTCGTAATATGACTGGCACTATATTAATTTCGCACAGTTTAACATTTTTAACATAAATGTTTGTGATAATTTAATTGCTAAAGATCTGTGGATACCAACAAAGCAGTCGGCTTGAACACACAAAATATCGAATATCGACTACTCCCCACGTCCAAATATTTGATGGTAAATGATAGGAGTAATAAATAATAATCTTACTTAACGAATTTATTGAACATCTTAATTAATTAAAAATGTACATACATTGTTGTTCTGAAAGAACGTACACATGCATTTATTAAATATCGCACGGACTTGCATCTTTGTGAAATTATATTTAAATCGTATTATCCTTAAAATTAAGTACTTAAATTGTAACAGGAAATATCACTTAAGCCAGTAAAACTCTCGGTAAATCATTATCTTACAACGATAGCCTAACAATCTGCTAAAACAAATGTGCAACATTTTGTTTTACTTACACAAAAAGTAACGTAACTGATCAATCCCTCGTGTTGTGTTACTGCATAACATTAAATTATTTTCAACTATGCACAGTGTTTTGTTTTTGCGCACCGATACATCACTTTGTTTTCTTAAATAGAACACCCTACATGTTTTGTATATGTAGGTTTTGTGTATCTAAAATCGGTCTTTTTGTACACACTGTGTTTGACTATTTTTAAAGTATTCCATTATACTTACGTCTACTTTTGCAGTTTACTTTTTATTAGTGTACATATTTTTAAATACATTTTTTAAGTGACTTAAAATTAAATTAATTTTACAAGAAACTTTTTTATGATGACGGCAAGTATTAGATCAATCAAGGAGTTAATAAAATATAAACAAAAAAAAAGTACTGTATAATCTCGCGTATAAGACGCACAATTTTTACTTATATTTGCCTGCTAAAACGTGGTTGCGTATTAATTATAAGCGAGTACTAAAAAATGCGCAATTTTCATATCTAAAGTAACCTACTATAAAAATTCTGTCAAGTTTTTCCCACAATTTCACTGTGAAAATTACGCAAAATTAAATGTTCCATGTCTTATTTTTTGTGTCGAACATCACCAAAACGCAATTCGCACTCTTTGTTTAATCTGTTTTGATATTAAGCTTGGTTTGTGTCATAAAATAAAATTCTTAAAAGTTATGGTGGGTATAATATGAGAATTTCTTTTTTACCAAAAATTCTTGGTTATGTAAATCAAACATAAGTATTACCTAAACAAGATTTTATTGTAATAATTCGATTGTTTTAATGATGAAAGGGATGTACCTATAGTCTATAGGCTATAGATAATAAGGAAAATTATAATTTAAATTAAATTAAACCAATAACTGCAACTCTATTGTGAAATTATCTACATTAATTTTTAATAACTTTTTACTTCTGTTTGTCGTTCCGTACTTTTCACAGGCCTTACGTGATTCTTTAACTTGAATAGACTCCAATTGCGCATAGGCAAGCCCTGCAAGGTAAGGTGTGTGCCAGAGCCAGAACCGAAATTGGTGCTACAGGTAATAAAGCTACAGATCCTAAATTTAATTGTTGATGTCATATGGAAATGCTCTCCATCTTTAACTGAGATATCTAAAAATGTTATTTATAATATTTTTGGATAGGAGCATGCTTGAATATGAACTTCCATTAATTATTTTGTACAAATATACTTTTTTAATGAAATATAACTTACCAATTCTGTTAAATATTTTGCGCCATGCGACGCTTTATAATATTACTGTGGTAACCCTTCAACACGAATCCGTCAAGACCAAAATAGTTTTTGTTATTAAAAGAATTTCGTGTTAAAAGAAGTACCTATACAAAAAACTCACCTATGTTTCAGATGTAATAATAGACTTAAGATGTTCGTTTTTGGCGAATGCCCTACTACATCTTTAACGTTAAGTGTAATACCGCTTAGTTTGCGCCCAAATTTTACTACCATTGCTATGTTAAGGGGTATACATTTACAAACATTTCACTTTTTATGCTTCTCAGATGCAAAATCTTGTCGTGCTAATGCTAAGCGTTTTTTGTTAAAAAATATATATATGAGGTGACCTATGACCTATTATTTTGTTGGAACCAGATTATTATTTCATGTTAACCGACTTTTCATGTTAAGCGTATTCGCGTTAAACGGTTTTCACTGTATTTCTTACTTGAACACGTCGCATACTCGAGATTAGACACAGGCTGTTTAGACGCCTTGCTAAACTGCTCCCCTCTAGTAAGGCCTGTGTGTACAAATACTATTCATTGCTGTCTTTTTTGAGATGGTTCCTTGATTAAGAGGATAAATAAGTTCTTATATTTTGTTTCCTAATTAAAATTGCTGTTCTTAAAGTTTTAGGTACCTATGTCTATAAATTTGTTTTAGTTAATTAAGTTAAATAAGCTTTTAACAAATTTATCCATTTATAATTCGTGTTTTTATGTTCTTTTCAATCACAGCTTTTGAAGAAAGCTAACGGGCCGTATAATGCGTGAAACCTTCGGTAATGATAAAGTTTCAAGGCTTTTGAGGGTAAACTTAGATACAATCAGAACTGACAATCACTTTTAAGTGGCCTAGCAGCCCACCTGGCGGCAACTTAACGACTTAATTTTCGGTAATTCATTAATCTGAATCTCATTCCTGCCAAACAATAGTTAGTTACCGTGCCTTTCTATCACAGCAGGGAGGTCATAGGTCAAACTCGACGAACTTACGTCGCGTCGTATCAGCAACACCAAATGTAGTATACGAGATTTTTAATATTACTTAACTAATTAACGATTGTTGGCCGCAGTTTAGTTTGTATATAAATCATTTCTTTGACTGACGATAATTAAATTGTAAACCCCTTAATTAGTAGTAGTGTTGAGAGTTTTGCGTAAATGTATAATTAGTTTAATTAACAAGCTGATTGCTTTCGACAAAAAAAGAGCGTAGTATATATTTTTAATGATCTTTTAGATCCGTAGTAATAAGTAGCTGTCTCTTACCGTTCAATTAATAGTTATAAAAGCTGACATTCAACACACAAAACTTGAATAAGCAATTATAAAGCCAAAATGAGCCTCATGTTGATGTTTAATCCCAGCAAATTATGAAATGATTGCAAAGGCAGTTAATAAGTATTTAGTGAAAGTAACTAATTTTAAATGAAAATAGATACCATTTAATTACATAAGGTGTATATTTAAAAACTCCTTGCATTGTCAAAGACGATATGCAAATAACTCAAGACTAATAAATAAAACTATACTGCAACAAAAATCTTTACTTGACGAATAGGTACATCCGTACATACGATGACATGTAAGAAACATATTTTATGTTTACGACAAAACCTTCACAATATAATTGTCGTAAACACCAGCACCCCTAAAAAATCATATAAGACAACAAACTCACAAAAAAAGAAGTTTTTTTCCTATAGGCTTTTGTTCGGAGACAACAAATTAAAGTCAACAGAAACTAACTCAAAGAAACAGCAAAAAATCAAAAGAGGCTTTCTGTTTCTGGAGAGAAGTAACGCAAAATGACAATGTTATGCTAGTGATATTAATTTATAATGTTTTAGATTAGACAGTTCACAAAGATACATATTTTGTTAAAATAGCGTTTACGAAAAAAATAATTTGGAATTCGTAAAACAACTAATGATCTTTTATGAAATTTTAATTCTGCCATAATTAGGTTTTAAAAGTAACTAATACAATCGACAATTTTGCCATTATCATAAAAAAAAAACACGAAAATATTTGCAATTACGAAATTTACCTTTTTTAAAGGTTGTTTTTGGTCTCAGTTAAGATTTATCCTGCAAAAATTAAAATCAAATCACTCACAAAAGTGACAGAAAAGATCAACTTAAACATTAAAACTGAGAAAAATTTTAACATAGAAGGATTAACAAGATTAAAGCCAGGGATGAAATAACGTTTTAAATCGTTACGTTATTGAATAACGTTATTTAGTATTTATTTTCGTTACATAACATATTAAATAACATTAAAAAATTAATCGTTATGTTTTATAACGTAATATAACGTTATGTGAATGATATACAGAGTGGTCTACATAGAAGAGCCACTATTGAAATCTCATAAACGGTAAGAGCTACAAAGAAGTTTAAATTAGACAAATTTCCCCTTTCTGAGACCTAATCAGTGATGCTTTAGTGTTTTTTTTTAAGTTCTATGGCACGCTAGATAATAAACAAAAATCAAAATACCTAAGTTTTTTTTAAATTGTTAATAACTCTGTTATACTTAATGGTAATCAAATATTTTTAGGGAAAAGTAGATTTTTATATATGCACTGTAAAATGAAAATATTCATTTTTTTTTTCAATTGTTTAAATTCATGGCACTCTATAGCTTCATAAGGACTTTTTGATGAATTTTATTTGATTTTAGCCTAAATATCAAAATAAATACATTGAACCGTATATTATTGAAAAGAGAAAAAAAAATGAAGATGAAATTTAATTATTAAAAAATAGCATTACAAAATCCTTAACCTTTTATGAAACGTTATTGGTTATTATAATGTTACTATAACGTTATTAAACTATCGTTACGTTATTGTATTAGAAATAATAGTTGAATCAATATTATAACGTTATCGGGTATCGTGTTTTTCATCGCTGATTAAAACAATGGATAACACCCCGAAAAATCGGAGATACCTAATACCGCTCAAATCAAAAAACATTTAATATATTAACTAGTAAAAATTATAAACATATTTAAATTCAGCTCAGTAATTAATTCACTTAACTTTTGATCTAAGATTAATAATTTTAAAGTTGACCCCTTAAATTTAGAGGTAGTTTTTATCTTAGTTCCTCAGAAAACACAAAAACGCAAAAATTAGGTTAAAAATTATTAATATATTCAAAAACCAAATTAACGCAACCGACTAACAATTTGTATATAAAAAATGGTAATCACACACGCGAATTACAGCCAATTGTACCTTAATAAAATACAGAGTAGGCGCTAAAACAGATTTTTTTGGTAGAGATATATGCATACATCTTTCCACATTTAAGTTGGTCACGCAATTAAACGCTCAGTTTATGGAAATAAAATTAATACAGCACCAAAATTACGTGAAAATTATAGCGCTTTCTTATTAATCCGCATTTTTTTTTATGTAACTGATTGTACACATGTTCCACTTTTTCATACAACTTATCGCACAATCAAAACACAACACTGAAACGTATTTAGTAATTTAATAAAATACGTACGTTGCCCTGACATTTATGCAAATGCGCGTAACCAAATTAATTTGTGAATAAGATTTTCAGAGATACTTAGTCCAAATTGCCAGCCGTAAAACGAATAAAACGCATAATATACTATAGGTATGTTATAAATATGATTTGCAATAAATACTGAAAATTTATTTCGTGATTTCCCACATCAAGAATTAAAACACAAATTTAATTTTCGCAAGCAGTAATACCAAACTTTGACATTTACCTTAAACATTTTACCGAATGTCAATCAAAAATAATTATTTTGTCAACTTAAATGGTATATGCCACCAAAGTGTTAAATTTAATCGGCTTTATGTATTTGTTTTTATTTTTTGTATTATGGAACAGTCTACAGTTAATTGGTTTCCATGACAATAAAATTAAATAACAAAATTATCTTAAAATATTCTACATCTACATCAAACTGATAATCCAAACAAAAAAGTAGAGTTTGTAAAAATGTATGGTAACAGTAGTAAGGCACATCTGGCGGACGGCCTTGTAAACTAAACATTTGTCTGTCGCAAACCGTTATTTTTTCATACACACCATATGTATTTAATTTAAGAATGATACCATTGCGCTTAAATAATTACCTGAAGAATCTTTTACATTTTTAAAGCAAATAGCGATAGACAGACTATCATAATTTGTATTGGAAAGTACCGTTTCAAACCATTTGTGAGAAATCGGATTTATATTCATAGGCACTAACTACCAGTGGCGTACGCAGAAAATGTTTTAAGGGTGGGATCATGTTTTAATTTGCAAAAATAATACTGACTAATTTCAAACGGGCCATGGTAATGCTGCAATTAGAAAATAATCTATGGAGACTAAACACAAAAAAAAGTCGTAAGAAAGAGTTGAGGGGAGTTTAGGGGGCCGCAGCCCACCGGGTAATAGCACCATAGGCATTTTTTTTAATTTTCAAGGTCAAACGTAACCAAAAATAGCATTTATGAGTAAAATAAACAAACACAATATATTTTATATGTATGAAAAAGCAGTCTGTCGCGCAATTTTGAAATGCGGTAATTATAATTTTAGTTCTTTTCAAATTTTCGGGGGGAATTCATACCGCTAATCCCCCCTTGCGCACGCCATTGCTGACTACTGATGCAGTATGGAGGTTTTACATTGACAACAATTATTGATGTTTTCCACATATTAGTTTGCAACAGGGTGGATAAAAATCATGATTTTAAAAAAAAAATCAAAAAAATCGATTTATTTGATTTAAATCAGATTTTTTTGATTTAAATCAAATTTTTTTGATTTAAATCAAATGTACCATATTATCGAATTTAGTGACATATTCACATGCTATTTCTGTTTTGTGCTAATATATTTAATAATCAATATATTTCATTCATTGGTGAATTTTTGTCAAAATGAAAAATTAAATATAATGATTAAGAATTTTGAAAAAATCAGTGCTAAATGGTTCAATTAATTATATACAGGGTGAGTCATTAGTGCGGGATCGGTCGATTGTGGCTAAACGGCTTGAGATATGAAGTTAATTCAAATGCTATTTTATACAGTTTTTTCTAAACAACACAATAAAAATATTTTCAAATATACAGGGTGAGTCACCTTTCTGGAACTAATAGCAACTTTTATATTTCAAATACAACACCCAATTTTTTATTTAATATTTTTGACCGCCTTAATTTCAGCTTTGCATCAATATAAAATACTACAGGTTTTTATACAGCGTTGTAAAAAAAAATATTTTCTAAATTATTCAAGGTTTTAAGTTTTTATTTAAAAAATTCTCCTGAAGTTATTTTGAAATACAGAGTTGTAATTTGGTATGGACAAGCAGAAAAAATTTCTCTGTTCGCTCGATATGAAAAAATTTGAATCACACATACAGGGGTGTTTATAAATAGGTGGCAACTTCCATGATTTTCAAAAGCTCGTAACTCGATTTTTTCAAATACAAACCCCTGTATTTTTTATGTCATCGAATTCGTCTTTAAAAGATCTTCATATTTTGTTAAGTATGTCCTATACCCAAAACTCATACTTTTCGAGATATTCGACATTTTTTTTCAAATCGTTATTGAAGCAATAGAGTGCCGTGGAAATTGAAAAAACTGACTGTTTACGCTAACGTCAAAAACTTGTCATTTATATTTTGAATTATTGCATTTCCACAATGAATATTACTTTACAAGAGCAAATTGATATGGTTTATTTACCATTTCGTGTATTTAATTACTAATAGTAATACAATTTTGTTTTATTATTAATTAATATTATATTGTACTCATATAATCTGTGATTTAAATTGATAATTTTTTTAAAAAATCACTTGATTTAAATCAATGATTTTTTAAAAAAAACCACTTGATTTAAATCATGATTTAAATCGTGATTTAAATCAATTGATTTAAATCTGCTCAACCCTGGTTTGCAATAATCCAATTTATCTTGCAAATAATTTGTAGCTACCGTCACTGCCTATCGAAGGAGAAATATGGCATTTTAGTAAGAAATAAACGCAACCAAAAATTTGATCCAGTTTTCGATTAGAATATTCTTGAAAAGATTTTGTGCTGTTTTTTTTGCATTCAGTAAAACAGCACAATCCACGAAATTCAAATTAAAAGGCATTTTAACAATTACTACGTCTACATGCACTACTTGATTCGCATTAAGCCAATTCGAATTTCATTAATTCGAATTGTGCACACTACATAAAGATTATTTTCTTAGTTTTTATTTCACCAAAGTTGCTTTCATATGTGGCTTAACGCACCAACATTTTTTATTGACAATGCAGACGGATAAACCTAGTTTAAGTCACTTATTTTGTATATCGCCAACATAGCAAAATAAAGACAGGTAAAAATCTAATATCACTTTTATGTGATTTATGGATCAATCGAGAAGAAGGAAATTTGGATAAAGAGATATTATCTACTGCAAATTTGTTAAGAAAATATAGATTTTATATATTTAAGACAGTAAACGATGTAAAAACAGTAACTTGGGGAGTGAGGACAAAAATGCGCGTCATGTCAACCTCACCAAGCGAATTGAGTTAAATGCGTATTAATTGTAAAATCGCATTTACTTGCGCATGTAAATCTAAAAATTAATAATTCTACCTTACACATTGCATTTGTACAATATGGCATCTTGCCTTGCAATTGTTTACATTTCAGGTATTTAGGTAAGTCCGCCCCTGTACATATGTGGCCTTTCTTGACAAATACATTAATATAATTATATAATATAGGTAATTAGTTTTAATGTTTTTTGAATGTATTTGCTTCGAATCAGAACCGGTCATGGGGTTTGCCGGGGTGTGTACGAAAATAAATTCGAAACCGAAAAAAATAAACTCTTACCTACTCTTTAAATATACATGTTTCATTAAATTAAATTTTTGATTTATTATAAAACAAACATGACTAGCACAGGGCCGGACTACCCACGGTGTCGTGTGCGGTGGACACCCTGCACTCCCCTATCGCAGGCTCTGCTTCGAATATGCACTAAAAATCTTAAACACATTTTGGCTCGTGTAATCTCATTAAAAGTTAGCGATAAGTTAGGTAAATTTTAAAAAAGGCGCTGGTTGGATATAATTAATCTGTTTTTAATGTTAAGATCTCGAATCTTTAAAACATATTTGCCTCTTATGTTGTAATTTACAACAGTGTTTTTATGTAGTCTATTATTAATATTTTTATACATGAAAACCGCTAATAAGCGTTAGTGATATTTATTGTTGGTCGTATTTCACGAACGGTTCCATTTAATTAATATCAACATATTACAATAATTAAGGATAAAATCTAGTTGGTAGAAGTTTTAGTAATAAGTAAATTTGTGATTACACGCTAGCAATGAAAATGTAAATTCCCGGCTGAAAAACGAAACAAAATAATTCATTTAATAACGTGTACAAAATGTGTCAGTTTTCAGTTACGTTATACATAGTTAAACAAGCGGGGGAGCCATTTAGACTCAGTACAAAAAGACGTGCATGCGAAAATGCAATTAACAATTACCGGCCTTATCGCAAATCTGATGTTGTGTTACTTATTATTAATGCAGAGCAATTAGACGGCACGACAACAGCCCCTGGGATCAATGTTAGTAATTAAATAATCAATCGCCCAACTCCTACACTATTTAAAACGCTAATGTGCAGATGCGTATCAAAACCTAACCTCAAGTACCTTGCCGTTATCTTAGTTTCATTACCGGTCACGTGATTAAACACTAGCAGCACCGATACTGCTTACATACCGGGTCACAGCAAATAAATTGCTGTTCTAAGTTTTTACTGCATTATACTCGTATACATATGAGTTTTTCAATTCTGAATCATTTTTGTCGTAAAAAACATATTTAGCACTGCTTGTGCTCAAAAGTTCTTATTATTTAACATTTTTAATCGTAGTGTTTGACGACCTTCTTTTAAAACATAATTTGTAGCAATAGTTCTAGTATTTTTACTAAAACTGTAATATTAACATTTCTTACAGAATAACAAAATGAATTTAAAATTTTCTTTGAAGGCAGGTTTTGACAACAAATCTTTAAACAGTTTTAATTTAATTGTCATATTTTGTACAATTTAAAGAATCTTGGTTATTTTTTTGATTATTTCAAATAAAATTCAATTCATAAAAAAATTGTAATAAAAATAATTTTGTTCTAAAAAAGCGATAAATATAAGTTCACTAATTTTCAATAATTCCCAGTGTTTTTATACTAAAATATACAAATATATAAACTTTTCTTGGAGATAATAAATAATAATAACAATTATACAACATATTGAAGACAAACTAAGTTAGTAATACCTACTAATCATCTGAAAACAGTGTTGCTGAATTTAACAACAATTTTTTATTTATTTAAATTATTGTACTATTTTAAAACTTATTAGGCCCTTTTTCAACTTTGTAACAAGAATTTGACAGAGAACTAACAAAAATATTTTTAAAATTCTATCATTGAAATATTACGGAAATAGAGCACAAAATGGCTTTATACAGGGTTCTCGTTTTTCGCGGGCCACTATGGGGATCTCGTAAACGGTAAGAGTTACAACTTCGGTTAAATTGGGGCAAAGTTGTATATTCAGGTGCTTAATAATTTGACGCAAACAGAACTTATCTAGCTCTTTTAGTTTTTGAGATATAGGGAAAAAAGTAAAAAAGTGGATTTTTGTTTTTTGCCCGTAACTTTTTCATTTGATGTCAAATTTCATTTTTGTAAAAACATTTTCATGGTCACTTTTTGCAAGGAATCAAATTCTCCAATTATATTTTCCGTGCGACGTTTCGTTTTTTTAAAACCATCAACAGGTCAATTTTTTCTTATGGACGCTATATCTGATTTTAACGCCAATTTGTAGAGCATTTCATTCTGAATTCGACAATGTATAACAGTTGGCACTTTTTTGAAACAATTGTTGTTAAAAATGGCAAAAACAAATATTTTATTTAAAACAAATCCTAATCGGCATGATAAATAATTGTCTTTGTCCCTTTTTCTTTGGAAGAAGGTGAAATTACTATTAAAGGGATTTAATTAAAAAAATCGGTATTAATAAATATCTTAGGAATGCATTAACATTGTTCACTTATTAGCAAATATTTTTAGAATATTTTCTTCGGTTAAGTAATAAATGTCTCTTAAATGTGTATTTAATCCCTTATTTGACATACAATTATTTGTAACAAAAAAAAAACGAGTTATGCCTTTTATCTGCGTTAATGACTTCTAATAAGCAAAAAGCGTAAACAGATTTCTAGACGTTTTTTTGTAAACTATGACCACATATTATTTGATTACGAACATTTTGTTACAAATAATTGCATGTCAAATAAGGGATTAAATACACATTTTAGAGACATTTATTACTTAACCGAAGAAAATATTCTAAAAATATTTGCTAATAAGTGAACAATGTTGATGCATTCCTAGGATATTTATTAATACCGATTTTTTTAATTAAATCCCTTTAATAGTAATTTCATACGGTTTACTCACCTTCTTCCAAAGAAAAAGGGACAAAGACAATTATTTATCATGCCGATTAGAACTTGTTTTAAATAAAATATT
This sequence comes from Elmis aenea, assembly GCA_947652605.1. Taxonomy (NCBI): domain Eukaryota; kingdom Metazoa; phylum Arthropoda; class Insecta; order Coleoptera; family Elmidae; genus Elmis; species Elmis aenea. The sequence goes on along the minus strand of OX393578.1, from coordinate 37,012,119 downwards.
TATTTTTGCCATTTTTAACCACAATTGTTTCAAAAAAGTGCCAACTGTTATACATTGTCGAATTCAGAATGAAATGCTCTACAAATTGGCGTTAAAATCAGATATAGCGTCCATAAGAAAAAATTGACCTGATGATGGTTTTAAAAAAACGAAACGTCGCACGGAAAATATAATTGGGGAATTTGATTCCTTGCAAAAAGTGGCCTTGAAAATGTTTTTACAAAAATGAAATTTGACATCAAATGAAAAAGTTACGGGCAAAAAACAAAAATCCACTTTTTTACTTTTTCCCCTATATCTCAAAAACTAAAAGAGCTAGATAAGTTCTGTTTGCATCAAATTTTTAAGCACCTAAATATACAACTTTGCCCCAATTTAACCGAAGTCGTAACTCTTACCGTTTACGAGATCCCCATAGTGGCCCGCGAAAAACGAGAACCCTGTATAAGCTTATAAATCAGAACTGATTCATCTCATTGTCAATTACAATTGAAAAACGCAAGAGGACATGATATGGTTATTCAATATTCTGTAAAGAGTAGTCTACATAGAAGGGCCACTATTGGGATATGTGGTTCACTTGTGTTCCGCTCGCGCGGCACTGCTATAGGGGGGTTGACCCCCTCTTCGGCCGTTAGAGGTGCAAGGATAGTGGGTAAGGATGTGGATAGTCAAGAATGGGCAAGAATAGGTGGAAGTACTGCCACAGCATTTGCCTTAACCATAGAGGAAACCACCTGAAACCTCTACAATGACTGTCGGCCCTGGGATTCGAACCCATGACCTCCCGATTGCAAGTTACATTGTTAACACAACCTGCCACCCAGCTCGATTATTGGGATCTCGTAAACGGTAAGAGTTGCAAAAAAGTTTCAATTAGACATATTGTTCCCCTTTCTGAGACCTATTCAGTGATGCTTAAATGTTTTAAAAAAGTTCTATGGCACGGTAGATAATCAGCTAAATTCAAAATGGGCATATTTTTAAACCGTTAATAACTCGAGTTTACTTAATAGTACAAAAATATTTTTGTGCAAGAAGTTATAATTTTTTTTACACACCGTATAATCAACATTCATTTGTTTCAAGATTGTTTAAATTGTTAGATTAATTACAAACTTCCATTTTTTTAATGGAAACCATAATTGGCTATAAACTCATTAATAAGGTTTTTTTATTGATTTAAAACAAAAGTCCCATTTTAATTATTTTTTATTATCTAGCTTTAAAAAAAAATTAAAACATCACTAACTAGGTCTCAGAAAGGGGAACCATTTGTCGAGCTCTTACCGTACGAGTTCCCAATGGTGACCCTTTTATATAGACCACCCTGTACATATCTACGGTCCAACATAAGAAAACCTAATGTTGATGTTATTTAAAAAAAAATACAAACGGTGCCAAATAGTATTCAATCTAAATAAATCTGCTGTTGCAGAACTATTTCAGTACCTGTCAAATACCGTTAAACTATAACTATGCCTTGTCAAAAGTACATACTAAATGGTATCTTATCATGTTCACTACAATAATATTATAACTATAATAGTATAAGCGTTTTTCTGTATCGCCCACATAAAAGTTTAAAAAAATAAGTGAAAACTAGTTAGTTACCGTGTCAGAGTCAGCCACCCAAAAGTAATTATATACAATTCTCTTGTGAATTCATTTACAATTTAGATCACCCAGTCTATAAAGTATTGTTTCTCAAAATTTATTTTATTCTATATTTGTACTTATATATAAAAATCATCTACAACAGGGGTGGCCAACCCAAATGATCTTGCGGGCCACTTTGGAAATGCGGGCCACATATAAAATTATATATCCCCATATTAGATTTAAAAATACTATAGACATTTTTTTGGAGTGAAAAATTGAAACATAATGAGTTATTATTATTGTGTTTACTATTATTCTTACATGTAAACATTGATAATATAATAATAATGATACTAAACGTACATTGTAAAGAAATATGTATATAACACTAAAAATTAAATATAAAAAATATATAAATATAAATGAAATCATTAGAAAATATTTATTTTACTAGTGCGTAGTGCGATATTTGTTTCTCCACTCTTTCACTTAGCTTTTGCAAATCGATCTCAATTTGGGTATTTGCACATCGTAATTGGTGTTGCAGGTTAGCGTCCGTTATGTTTGAGCGTGTTTTGTGTTTGGCCAATTTCATTTTCGAAAAAACAGGCAATATCTGTCATATATTCGCAAGAATATTATTTTAAAATCAAAGTTAATTTTTTCTTATAATTTCGACAGTTAATTTTTGAATATATGGATGCACAAATAATGTATGTTTTTAATACATTGGTTTTCACTACTTTGGCCATTATAAAATAAATATATTTTGTAAAAGTGTGATAAATCTCGGGGGCCGGAAAAATGTTCAAGGCGGGCCGCGGGTTGGCCACCCCTGATCTACAATATAATTTGTCAATACAGTTCAAAACTAATAATTATTACGCCATGATTATAGTTTATTCATAAAAACTGCATCATTCCTAGCGGTAGCGTAGAACTGACTTTCCATTTAAATTAAATGTATTTAATAGAGCAACACTTCACATTAACCATTAGCACATTAGCAGTCAGCGTGGGAATAAATTAGTCTTAATACCTAAGGTGATTTTTAAGTTAATGAGTAGTTGATCAAATAGAGTTATCTAAAATGATCAAATTATTCACTAGCCTTTGTTAATAATTAATTAGAAACCTACAAATGTTTAACCTTAAATGCGTTTTATTTGTGTAGAGATTTAAATAAATTATACAAATTACTTTTTATTAGTCTTTATAGAAATTAACATAAAATAGCTTTTTATTACAGAAATATTATCTACTGTATTAAAAATCTGTCATGCTACCTACGACCGAGAAGGGTACGCCGGACTAAACTCTCAAAAGGAGTACAAGATGATTGTAAGTTTGGTAAACACTGGGTTAGATGATTAAAAAATCCCAAATTTCATCAACCTTAGTAATTTAAATTTTAGAGAAGACACATACACACAAAGTCAGTTGCCAACAAGTCGTTTAAAAATATAGTCGACGCGGATGAGTGCACAAAGCAAAACTGTTTTCAGTAAACTTTTGGGCCATCAAAATTGTTTAATTTTTTTGTTTATCAGCATACCAATACATCAGTATATCATATTTAATGGATATTTACTTAAAAATATACCTTCAGACAGATCGAACCAGTCCCGGAAATCTACGTTTTTCTGTCCATGCATATTGGACTGCTCACGTTAATTAACGACACTTAATCTTTTGCCTAAGGACCGGGTAGTTACTATCTAACCTAGCGGGTTCCCGGGGAACCCGCTATGGAACCGTTCCCGCATTTCTAGCAACAATATTATTTTAACGTAATTTACGCTTGTAGCCGATCCAATATGCATGGCAGGTATAACGTTAATCTACGGAACCGGTCCTTTGGATACATTTCAGATAATCGCTACCGGTTCGATATGTCAAATAAATTCAAAATACATTAAAAATTATCTGCGACACATACAATCTACTTGCGTATCTGCATTTTACTTTTGAAGAAACGTTGAAATGTACCTACGTTTTAAAACATTTAAAAAAAAATTAATTACGATAAAAATTTTGACAACATCCATGTTTTTTCCGTGGGAACGGACTTAGATATTTGATATCCATATTAACTAATAGATTTCTTTCACAAATTTGAGTTCATTATGTATTATAATAATAATAGCGTATACCTACTGACGATATAGCAACTATAGGGAATAGAAGAGAACACATAATAAGAGCTATAGATCAATGAGACAAAGAGGCAAAAAAACTGGGTCTGAAAATAAATGAAGAAAAAACAAAATATATGAAGATAGGAAGAGAAAATATGCACACACAGAACGATCTACAAACAAAAGAATACACCTTCGAAGAAGTCAATACTTTCAATTACTTGGACGTGACAGTGGAACAAGGTGGAAGGAACAGAGTAAAGGAGAAAATTCTGAAAGGAAATCAAGCATACGGCAAAAAAAAACTACTAAAAGGCAAAATAATAAGCAGAACTACAAAAATAAAAATATACAAAACCCTGATAAGACCCGTCATCACATATGGAAACAATAACAATAAATAATAAAGAAGAGGAATACCTAAAAATAGTGGAGAGAAAAGTAATGAGAGCAATACTAGGTCCTAACGTAACAAGAGGTGGAGAAGTAAGACTGAGAAGGAACAAAGAAATAGAGGAGGAAGTCGGAGGAGAAAATATCACTCGACCCATTAAAGCACAACGACTACGATGGGCAGGACACATCATGAGAAGAAAACCAACCGAAATGATCAGGAGTGTAATACAATGGATCCCTATTTGGCCCAGGAACAAGGGAAGACCAAGGAAAAGATGGAGAGACGCCCTGGAGGAAGACACGAAGGCATTGGGAATAAATGACTGGAAATCGAAATGCAAAGATAGAAAGGAAGAAAATAACGGAGGCAGCCAGGACCAACAAGCTTAAAAATCAAAGGAAGAGGACCGATCCACCTCAATAAACCGATTTAAAACAACGCCTCGGCCTTAGCCATAATCCCAAGTATTATACGGCTCAATGAATTAATGAATGTTTTATAATTATTTTTTCTAGAAGTTCTCTATTAACCGAAATATTTCTCTCGATAACATGATTTAAATCGAAAGACCCTGTATATTTGTACATTTTTCTGTAATTTAAAAATCAATAGGCATCTATAAAAAATTAAACAGTTGGCTATAGCATGTTAAAAACTGTTTTAGTAACAACATTATGCGCTACAAGCGTGTACATTAAAGAAAAAGCAACATGCGATACAGGCCTTTGCCTTGTCTACAAACATTAAATTTCAAATTTTAAATTGAAGATTTTCAGCTTTTTCAGCATGTTACCTGAACTGGGCATAATTGCCCACTTTTAGTTTAGATTCTTAATAAGCAGGTATAAACACACTGCTATGCTACTTCAAACATGTTTCTATCTATTACGGCTTTATGTTAAAACATACACCCTGTATATTAAACGCTAATTGTGAGTTGTTTTTTCTTTTAAATTTGGGTACCTAGTTTAGGATATCCATAATACCATAATAATTCATCCTTTCCAATATGTTATAAATATTTAAATTTGTCTTTTGTACAACCCATTGATTACCGTACTTACGTAGATTTCAGTCGATCGTACGGTATTACGTATAATTAACTGGAATCACACCTGTCCCAGGGTGGTAATAAACGTGACAATACCCCTAAATGAAATACAATACAAACACGGGACAAACGTGCCGCCATCTATCATAACTTAATGATGTAGTGTCCACACTATCGCAGTGACTATCGCTTTCAAACCTACTCCCAATTATTTACCAAGCTAGAAATACATTAATTATAACCATATCGCCTTAAAATCGCCATTATACCTTAATAGCACTATGTAATAGCTACTTTTTTTTTTTTTAAATCAACACTCACTGAAGTCTCACGTTTCCAAAAGAATTCGGAAGAAAAATATGAATAACATTTTTTAAAAATTATTATTTTTAAGACAAGAATATGTGCGATAAAAATTGTACAAAGAATTTGGTGTAGATTTTTAATTTAACAAGCTGTACGCAATCTTATTTAGGAGAAATCGTTGCCCATCAGCCATCATACGACTGAAAAATCTAATTATTAAGACAACGCAATAAAAAGATCACTCAAAAATAAAATGAAAAACGAAACAATGATTAAATTTTCGAAGGTTTCATTTGACCCCAATTTCTTATATTGTAGTGGGTGTTGAAATAGCACCGAAACCGTTATCGCACAATGATAAATTCAAAAAATTCTCCGATCTTCTTCTGAATACAACCTAAGGGATATGAAAAGTAAAGTTGATTTATGTAAACAATTACCACGAATCTTACAGAGATAAATACCAGAACAACTATTTGCTTAATTTTAAGAAATAACAGCAAATCTATGCATCCAGAAACTTTAAGAGTTGCTGAATCGTTAAGAAACCCATATACAGTGATTTGCAAAAGTATGGAAACAGACAAATATCTAAAACATCATTAAAGACACTACAATGAAATTTGGTATTTAAGCGTTATTGTATTTTTCGGATATGATGAAAATACTGAGGTTGCAATAAGACTTCCGGTTCAACCGCACACGGACACAAACTTTGAAATTTTAAATGAAGCACCCTGTATATTTTTATATTTTCTGATTCCTCTTCAAGCTTACTTTAAAAACTTATGAGGTTTTGAGGTCTAAAGTCAACCATTTTCCTAAAAGTTACATTTTTATGAAAATGTTGAACGATACAGCACTTTCAATTTTTTTTTACATGTAAGTTCCATAAAAAAGCAATTTCATTGTAGTATTTTTAATGATGTTTTAGATATTTTTCTGTTTCCATACTTTTGCCTATCACTCTACAATAGCAGAAAATAGAGTGTAGCAACTCCCTCGTCACGTTTCCGCGTACTCTGGTGTTTACCAGAAAAGTACAGGGTGGTCCAAAACAATGGGATTACATGGGTGTCTCGCTAAATAGTCAAGATAGAGAAACGGTTAAATTACCAAAAATGTGCAGTTTTTTGGACAAACTCAGAACAGTTCTCAAATATATTCTATCAATTTCTGTTTTTCTTGTTTTTTTTTGTTTTCACAGCCTACTTTTTGTTTTTCATCTTTAAAAAAATTGAAAAACCTATGTAACTTGCATATCATTAAAAATAAATACATCAATCCTCATATATTTTGAAAGGGAAAAAAATAAGAAATTTATATAGGTCATAGCCAACTATAGCTTCCATTTTAAAAAAGCTAAGTTTGTGTCATGACTTTTTAATGGCGAGCGTAATTATTTTTAAATGTAATCAAACTTCACAATAAAATATCTAAAAACATTGTTAATAAATTTTTTCGATATTTACAATTCAAAGGCTACTACCGATATTTTAGGTAAAATACTCGCAAATAATAATAAGAAACGAAATAACTTTAAAAATATTATATTTAGACATAAAACATGCTTAATAATTTTGAAAGATAATTACATTTTCTACAAAAAAATGTAAAAATATATAGGTTCTTTTAAAGTTTAGCGAAATGGACTGAGTATAACGAATACCCTGTATATTATTTTAAAAGTTTAACCAGTCAACAAATCACTATGAGACTATTGTCTATTAAATTACCAGAGGAATTTGCTATGTCGTTGTTATGTTAATAAATATAAATATTTTTATAAGGGTTTACATCTGTCAACATTTTCAAAAAAAAACGTTAATTACTTCAAAACGGTTCGTTTTAGACATAAGCAACCTTAAATATTTTTGAAAGAAAATTTAATTTTACATCTAAAAATAACAAAATATACAGGGTGTTCTATTTAAAAACACAATGTTTTGTTGCGGTGCGCAAAAACAAAACATTAAGGTTATGTAGTAAACGATTACAAACAACTTTTATCCAAACTTTTTCAGAAATTATTACTAATAATAGAGCTATCGAATAATTCGCCTTGGTTGGGGCACCCTGTATATATTGAGAACGGCAATTACTAATTGTTTTCTGGAGCACTGTCACCGATTAGTTAGATTAGAAATCATTTCAAAACAATTTTTGTTTCGCTTCCGGTATCAGTAGCTCTTATTTTCGATGCAGATTTATTCGATTTTGACAGTAATGTATAAATAAAACATTTCTTTTTTATTTCTTTTTATCAGTAATTTTATTTACAGGAGAGGGAAGTTGCAATTCAAACGATGGCGTTTCCGAAATACGTTACGGAAAGATGTCGGGTCACGGAGGAAGTGGGTCGGAAGATGAAGGTGCCAACACAAATTCCGGCCTCTCGGAAAGCGACAACTGCAAAAAGAAGCATCGGCGCAACAGAACAACGTTTACTACATATCAGCTACACGAACTTGAACGGGCTTTTGAAAAAAGTCACTACCCCGACGTTTACAGCAGAGAAGAACTGGCCATGAAAGTTAATTTACCAGAAGTTAGAGTTCAGGTAAGAGGCAGTTGAATTAAAAAATTGTTAGTGAGTTTTATGTGAATTATTTATGATAATTCACCTTCAAAATAAACGCGATAAAGCCTCTTGTGCAATTACCAGATGTTAATATATGTAACTTAAATCCACTGTTATCGATCAAGCTAATAGCCATCTCTGTTTATAAAATGATTAATTGTGCTTTTAATAGGTGAGTATTTAAATTAAGATTATTTTATTTCATTTATATTTTGGGGTTAGTAAATTAGCACTCAGCTACATAAAGTTTATTAACAATTCAATTTCAATTATTATTTAATAGTTTAATTTACAAACTGGCATTGGATAAAATCCACAGAAGATACCCAATTTTTTCGCTCGACCTACAGGCTCGCGGTTTTATCATGACAGATTGTCTCATCAAATTGCAAGGTAACAAAATTTCACCTAAAGGCGCCAGGTTATGGGGGCGCCAGATTTCCTTATAAAAAAGGGTAAAATTCATATGATATATGTATACAAATGTATTACAGTTATTTAATTTATTTTTAAATTAAAATGGTGTAATATTTTTATAAGTATACCCGAAATTCATAAATATTGCGAAAAACTTCGGGAGATAATTCCTATCATATCGAATATTAAGGTCTTGTTTATGAAATGTTTTCCGAAAACTTCTTCTTTCAGAGTTACACCCCCTAAACCCTAAAGGAAACGGTAAAAATAATTTTCATTTTATTGCTCATATTTGGAGATATGTAGGAGAATAACATTAAGTAAATGTTTTTACTTAATAATAGATTACCCACAGTAATATTTTCAATCATCTCCTACCTTTACAAGGGGAGAAAACGTGCAACCCATGTTGGTTTTTTATCACAACGTTTTGGAAGGTTTAAATTTTGCAATTAAAGTTTTTTTTAACCTTGATTTATTTAGAAACTTTTTTTCTACCTTAATTGTTCCCGCTAAACTACATACAGTTTCTGAGTAGAAAATAAAATAAGTGAACATGCACCACTAAATAAACACGAAAACACTTGTCACTTCTCTTCAATATGTACAAACCATGGTAACCACCAAAATGAATCATTTTGTTTTAAAACATTTGATGGTAGGTACATGTTCACTTATTTTATTTGTTACTCATAAACTGTAGGTTTTACGAGAAAAATTAAAGAATTAGGAAACGTTCTAAATAAATAAATCTTTCAGGAATAACTTTTATATTGCAAAATTTCTACTGTCCAAAAAGCTCTCATAAAAAAAACACTTTTCAGCCCTTTGTGAAGGTGGAAGACCATTGAAAATATTACTGTGGAAAACGTTTTATAAGTAAAAAAACATCTACCAAAAGTAATTTTTCTACATTTCTTCAAATTTGAGAAGTACATTAAAACCTACTTTCGTCGTTCTTCTTTGTGGAGAGGAACTCGGAAAGAAGACGTTTTAGGGAAAAAAAATAAAAGCCCTCCCTTAATTTTTGATAAGGAATAACCTCCCGAAGTTTTTCGTGATATTTATAAATCACCCTGTATATAGATACATACGCACATTTAGACAATATATGGGGGCGCCCAAATTTCCTTTGCCTAGGGGCGCCAGTACCCTTGCGCCGGCCCTGGTTGGAGTCAATATTGTCCACATAGAAAAATTTTATCTTGACTAAAATACTTGTTAGAAAACATACATCAATATGTTCTGTATAAGTCCGATATTTAACTTTTATTATAACCTCCAATTTATCCGAAAGTTGCAACCAATCTTTTTTTTAAACAAATCATCTCTTTTTATAATTTTACATACAAATATCTAAAAATAATCTCCATAATTTTTTCGATATTACAACAATACCTAAGCAAGATATGACCCATTATAAATATGACAAAGAAACGCTTTTTTTCCAATAACTCAAATATCGGAAATGATAGAAATTTGTGAAAACGATTCTGTTTGTCTCAAAAAAACTGCATATTTTTGGTAGTTTAGACATTTCTCTATCTTGATTATTAAGCGAGATACCCATATAATCCCATCGAATTTGGACCACCCTGTACTTACATACAACATGTACGGACGGACTTCTTCGCGAAAATAGGCATAAACGTGTTCAGGGAACCTCAAAACGTATAATTCGTCCAAATTTCCATACAAAAATTTTCCCGATCACAATACTTATTACTTTCTTTACATTGCGTATGGCGGACGAAGGTGAAAATCCAAGTTTCATTTTCTACGAAAAGAATAGATGAGGTCAATAAAATCTGTTTTCGTAAAAAACTTAATTAATTACAGTTACCGGATTGACAACCAAGACATCTATTTACTATTTTTTTGTTTTGATTAAAAATTAAACAAAATTTTACGTTGCTAATTTAATTTTGTTAAAAAGATATAAAACGACATCAAATTACATTTTCGAAAGAATTATTCAAAATTAGATTTTTGCGAGCTATAGAACGTTTTTAATTTCACATGTTATGAAAACTCGCCTAACAACGAGCTTGTATATAATTCTTTAATCGAATTTTCCCCGAAACAAGCTGAACGAAATTGTAAAACTGCTATAACTTGTTTCAATATTGAATCACGCATGACAGGTCGCGTTTTATGTGCGCTGCTAACAAATTTCCAATAGAAATAATAATTTTCCAATAAAATAAAATCGAGAGAAAATTGATTACATTGGCGTAACAAAATATTATCGACAATATATAGCCACGACAGGAAGCGGTCCTATACGCGATTTCTTTTTTCCATCCTTTTGGTGAAACGTCGTCGAAACAAGAGAGTGACAGTTCTAAATTCAAGAGTGGGATAAAGCGTTTATATGTTTGGGGGTTGAACAGTTGAACTAAATACAGAGATCTAGTGTCGTATGAGCACGCCAACTCAAGCCAGTCACGAATGTTACCCCTGTTTCGGTTATTTATTGTCTTCTTTAGCTCATTATATTTATTTATACCTGCCGTAATAATTTGTTGAAGATTTATTAGTGTCGTTTACGTATGTATGTGTAAATCTATAACATTTTTGGAGATTTTATGTATTGCATTTTCCATCTAACTTTCATAATAAATAATGTTCACGACCTAATTCTTTACACTGCGATAGTATCTCGATTTCGGATAGATAATCCGTTCACAAGTGCTGCGAACTTAATTTAATTATCTTGATCACACCACCAATTTAAAAAGAGGCTTTAAAAACAGTGAATTATAAATAAAACATGAAAATCATAACCGTGAGAAAATATTTTCGTCCTAATTTTCTAGATGAAATCGTTGCAATGACGCAAAATTAAGCGACGTTTTGTGCGCCATTGCAGCAAATATCTTAAGAGCTCAAATCGAAGGGTACCTAATTCTTTAATTTATGCTTAGTAACAAGCAATTCACAACTTGCGCCTAAAAGCCTTGTTCTCATTAGTCAAGTTACATTAATTCAAGCAAATTGAATTCAAGTTACTTGAAAGCTCTACCATGTGAACCTGATATTTAGTTGACTTGAAGCTGACGTTCAAGTTTTAGGTGTAGTAGAGAGCGTTTTAACTTTTCTCTGACAACTTGAATGATGCGACTGTTTTTATACAAATTGGGCATACACGATACGGTTTACCGGAAGGCAAACTGCATCGTTAGTGGATACATCGGCCGGAAGGCGAGCCCTGAACTCTCGGCCTCCCGAAAAACTTGAAATTTTGCCTGCTGGCTTTGCTAAACGCATACAAGCTGGAACGTGTATGTGCGAATTGTGGTTACAGGCCGAGAGTTACGCTGATGGCAGTGTGATTTTATTCAGGACCTAGCATATCATATTCTGCCGTGGTTTGTTTAATTATCTTTAATTAAAAATATGAGAACGTGGTCCCATGAATTCTTAACAGAATTTATAGAGCTATACAGGTCTCTCCCTTGTTTGTATCATATAAAAAGTAAGCAATATTTAAATAAACCGTTAAAATTAGCTGCATATGATAAGCTGGTAGAGAAACTGAAAGTAAACCCGGAAGCAAAAAAAGATACGGTTGTTAAAAAAAGTCAACAATTTGCGCAGTTCCTACCGTAAAGAACTTAAAGAAAATTAAGGAAAGCAGAAGAAGTGGTTCTAGCGGAGAGATTTATGAAACATCTCTTTGGTATTTTCATCTTAAAACTGACCAAAATCCTCCTGCGAGAAAACGTAACGTGTATGCCTGCGCCGAGGGTACAGGTTAAGCCTTCCGGATTGCAAGTCGTAAGACCTGCCTTCCGATAAACCGTATCGTGTATGCCCACCATAAACTTGACATAACTGAATGGCGTTTATGAGTAACGAGTAAGTGGTGCGTGAAAAAAGTTAGTTAATTCCCCGAAATACATGAATGTTTTGATCTTCTGTGGAACCTAAAAGAAGATAAATATAGCGATAACAATACACCACTTGCTGCGAGCTCATTTTTAACATCTACTGGCTTCAATAAACTTGTCAAAATATGAACATAAACTTAGTCAAGTAACTTTAACTCAAGCGACTTGTAACTAAGTAACTTGAATAATGAGAACGAGACTTAAGCATACCTAAGTCCAATGTGCAGTACTTTAATATTTTTTTAAATATTACAGATAAATGTCATTCACCCAACACGAAAACTTTCCACCTGCAGTTTATTAAAAATGCATACCCGGAACCGGAAAGTATCTTTACTGGACTCGTAGGCCTCCAGTACTTTCCTTCGGCTCGTCCTAGAACCTACCTACTCGTCCAGTCCGACCTTGTTACGTAAATAACTATTATCGGTATTTTACCCTTTAAAATTTCAGAAAACTGTCTACAATATTCTTATAACGAAGGTTTCTCTCGCATTTGTTTAATAAAAGTAAAAAAATAATGTTGAGCACATAAGCCATAAATAGCTAAATGAAAATGAAATTTATTTTATTTGCGTTGATGCCCCTGTGTATCATTAGATCCAAGATAATCGCCCATGCGTCTATACAATAATCTACTGTTAAAGTCACATATTTAAAAAAAATACGAGGTATGTCTATAAAGTAACGGGACTGGCGTTGTAGCTCCCTTTGAACACAACAAAAGTCAAATGACATTCAGGGACAGTGACCTTGGCCGTGTTTGAGCCTGCAGAGCAAACCTCAGCACTATCGGACCCTCAGTTGTGGTTAAGTATGCTGCATTTCACCTCGCTTGCTGTTAAAATGCTGAGTCTAAAATTGAACGAGTGAATTTGAAATTTTTGGTGAAATTGAACAAACCACTGAGAGAAAAAGTTAAAAAAAACGCCCAGAACTCTGGCAAAATGGTTTCATTCAGCATCAACATTGCTCCTTCGCTCACAGCGCTCTGCGTGAGGCAGTTTTTGGTTGAAAAACGGATTGCTACACTGGAACATCCTCCCTATTCCCCTGATTTAGCACCCTGTGACTTCTTCTTTTTTCCAAAAATAAAATCTGTGCTTAAAGGAACCCGTTTTGAGTCATTGGAGGGTGAAGAAAACGTCACAGCTATTAAAACAGGTATCAGAAAATGAACTGCAACACGCCTTCGACCAGTGGAAAATAAGAACGGGTCGATGTGTGAGTGCCAATGGGGACTACTTTGAAAGAGACAAACCAAGATTTTCTATAAATTGTAAATAAATATCCATTTTTAAACCAGTCCCGTTATTTTATAAACAGACCTCGTATATCATTTGGATCGCAGAAGTTATCATCGTTTATTGTCGTAAAAACATAACGATATTAGCTAATTGCTGTCTTTATTTTTGTCGAATATGCCACGTTCCCTTGGATATGTTTTACTTTTCTACGATCTGTTAACGTTTCTATATCTTGCAACACCAAATTACGTGTTTCCTGCCGTTAAGTGGTAACGTAAAAGTTGTTTTTCCGTAATGGAAAACGAAAAGTTACGAAATGTAAAAGACTTGCAGTACCGGTAATTGGATGATTACAATCGTATTAAAGTTTGAGAGTTAAGTCGCGTTGGAAGCGTCAATCCGACACAGGATCAAGGAGTGTAATCCGATTGTCTTGTTGGGGCGGTCTTGTTAGTTGAATGTAGCCGCCACACTGATAAATTGGCGCCACTGTCGCCCAGGTGCACGCGACAATCGCGGAAATCAAGTGACTCACGTCGCCCACCGCCCCTGTTCTCGTTATCAACCGAAAACGCGTCGTAGCAATTCCATATAGCTAGACTAACTCGCGCGTAAAATTCGTATAAATTGAATAACTTTGTGTCTTTTTATTTTATTTACTTTCGCGACTCATATTGGCTGCGGAGAATGTAAGAAAAGCTATTTTCCGCGGAAACTCGACGGCCTCGGGCTGTCGACGCTCGAATATAAAACGCCAATTGGTTGGCTTGTTGCGTGCGATTCAAAAACGGAAATTTAATTTAAACTTTCAGATTTCCCAGCTGTATTGGCGGGCGGACGGGGGCGACCTCTACCAGTGCGTAACGAGGTGTTCGTGCGAGTCCCGCATAAATACATGTCACATCGCGTGCCGACTCGACAACAATCTTCGGCTGTTTAGCTGGTAATAAAATTAATTTATCATACATTAGCCGGGCTCCGCGATTCGACTCTAAACTAACAGTAGGCAACCTGAGCCCTATTTCGAATCGTTAAAGTAACATGCAAGGGTGGTACGCATAATTAATCCGATCACGAAGCTGGCACGAGGTATAAGAAAAGGCCAGTTCTGCGCGTGATTGCTAATAAATGCCAGGAAATAAGGGTCCTCGTGCGTCTGAATTCGCTGATAAAATAATTCCGAATGTCGTGTCTAATAACGGCGCTCCAGTCACGCAATACCCGGAACGCTTAAACTTAAACGCGTCGCTAATCGAGACCATATCACCTCACTGCACTGCACAATCATAATCTTGGTATCTTGAAACCAATCATCCCGACAATTACTCAACATAAATCAATTCAAAACCAGTCCAACAGCTACCACATAACGGACGAGCATCCAACATATGATATTTGAAAAACAAAGATCACAATCACATCAAAAAATTGATTTTACACCATAGGTCGCTTAACTTGATTCTCGCTTTGTGTAATCAATCAATTCCGCATTTTATAAACTGTAACTTGTTCAATAAATTAATATAAATGGAGCCGTAAATATTTGCATTTTTATGAAATAACGTTGAAGCTCTTTTTTTTTGTTCGTCAATTTTTTGTTTAACTTTATTCATACTGTTACCCCATGTATATAGACAGTTTCAGAGATCTTTATTTCCAGTATCTTACGCCAAAAATGCGAATCCAAATTCGCATTATTGTTGGATGCATTATTGGCTTTGACTTTCAACATTGTTTTAAACTAGGTTAAGTTTTACTGCTGCATTCTTATCTTAAAAACGTAATTGAAAAAGAAGAGGAAATGAGAAAAGAAAGATAAAAAAAAGATGAAAAAGTTACTGACGATCTGCGCAAAAGCTATGAAACTTCATAGAAATTAGATTAGAAAAAGTCCTAATTCAATACAAAAAATTGCGTAGGACATAAATAATCAAGATAAACCAAGCAATTAAAAGTAAATTTTACTTTCCTGTACAAAACTTACTTTTATCGATTCTGAATCCCGTAAAAAAAGTTCAAATATCTTAATCATGTTTTTCTCAATGATTAATTCTCAAACCTCAAACCCAAAAAATGTAAAGAAATTAACTCACATTCACTTCAAAAATCATCAACAATATTATTTATAATTACACGTCATTCTTGGGTTTTCAAATACCTCTATTTTCGCCCGGTCCTGTATTCCTCAAATTCAATATTCGTCACATTTCTTCAGTTAAAAATGGTCCGATATTCGTCTAAAAATCCAATATTCCTCAAGAATTAAAAAAAGACAGTTTTGACAAGTCCTTTGCTTAAGCGGTAGTAAATCTTCGGGAAAGGGACAAAAAAGACATCGTTCACCAGAACTGGAGTTCTGGTTGAATTAAATTAAAACAGACTAAAGACGAATATAAAGAAAGGTTCCACTGTACTATATTACTGAGGTGGTTCTAACGCGCTTTTATAGCGGCATGCGGCTCTTAAGCTTCTATACGCAAGGATGTTGAGAAACATTGACCTCAAGTAAATAAATTATTTGAAAATTAATTTACTAAAAAACAAATTGTGGTATGATGTAGGTACGTGCCCCTATAAATCTCAGGCCCGGGGAATTTTACCCCATCGCCTTGCACCCTCTCGTCGGGCCTGCTTCTACGGTACGGCTCGCGAAGTTCAGGAACCATTTTTAAACTACTCCAGCAATGAATATATCATAGATGGTAAAAATCTGATAAAATTATTTTCTTATCAGTAAATTTGCCATCATTTTCTATTTGCTTTATTATTCAGTGAAGGTCTTACCCAATTGCAGCTCGCGAATGTAGCTTCTAAAGCTTCGTGTCACCTTGGCCACCCCTGATATGTATTCTTACATAATTTGCAAATCATTTCAGTGAATATTTCTCAACATGTTTTGTGTGGGACAAGCGATTAACACATTTAAAGCGCAAGGCCTACTTGACTCTGCAAGGATATAGGACGTGTGAAGTGCAACAGCACTCGTCCTGCTGCATTGATGGGATTAGTTGAAGGGTTGATTGATAGATGGCCCGCCAGATGGCCACCGGAAGTGCGCGTGCACTTGACACTTCCGGCCAACCCTTCTCCTTGCTTAATGAAGTGCTGTTCTGTAATACAGTGCCGCTGCGTTGTTGGTCCATATACCTCATTCACCCCTAATCCCCCCCAGCCCTGTTCCCTTTTAATTGCGTTACAGCCTGTAAACGGCAAAGTGCTTTCCGTCCTCAAATGCAAATTTTAACCTCGTTAAACCCACGGCCTAGCGAGTTTAAATTATCAATGGTTAATTAATCTTCAATTTATTCACTTTGTGTAATGAATTTAACACTCAATTTAGCGGTTATTAATCAAAGTTCTAATGAAGGTTGTTACGAACTCTAATCAGCAAATATGGAGTTAGAGTAACTCGAGCTAGTCTTCGAACATCTGCTTTCTCTCACAGCTCAATATCGTACTCATTATGTGATTCAATCAATTTGCCTCTTATTATCACAAAGTAACAAGCGGCTAAACCTCAACAAACTTTAACTATGACGATATAATTACTTTCAAATGTATCAAATTGCAAACAGCGTATAAAAGTATAAAACACCTGTTAATGCTATGGGTAATCTTTTTCAGACATCAACAACCTTTTAAACATAATTTATAATGAACAAAAGTAATCGTGACGTGGCATGATTGTTTAACGATGTTGAATATTAGTTTAATTTGTAATTATATTACAATTATTCGTCCAACCTAATTACATGTTTCGCAGTTTCTTTTTATATACATACCTAAACGTGATATTATAATATCGAACGTTTTTCACTTGCGCAATAACTTCAACTGAACTTACTCGCTAAGCAATTAAGTTGTATGATAAGTTAACAAGCGCAACAGAGTACAATTGCAAATGGCAAATAGTAATTGTTAAGTTTGAAAGTTAATATTACTTTAAAGCAAATAGAAACAAAGTTGTGTTTTGTCTTACAATCGTAATAAGAAAAAAAAAAAACACTAAAATAACTATATGTAAATTATTTGGTATTGAAATCGGTTTAAAAAAAGCTACGAGAAGATTCCAATTTATTATGAATAATTTTTAAAGATCATGTGGTGCTATAAATCACATTTAATAAGGTATATCCAGGCCTGGTCAAATGGCGGCTCGCAGGCCGGATCCGGCCCGCGGTAGAATTCTCTCCGGCCCGCGAAGCATTTTATAAATCATTATTAAAAGCAAAAATATTACTGTTTGTCCAATATAAATTGGCGCATAAAAAAAATTTAAAAAAATAATAATTATTCAATACATTATTTGAATATGGCGGTTCCAATAAAATACATTAAACTTATGTCATACTAAATTTTAACAAAAACCCGTTCAGATCCTGTATTAGTAATTAACAATTAAAGGCAGTTTTAAGAATTTCAACAACAAAATTTTCACCAGACATACAAAAAATTATAAGTGATGCTAAAAAATTTCACTTTAGCCATTAAATTTTGATATGTATAAAAGTTGTATGTTTTGAGAAAATTTCATTCACGTCCAAAAGTTTAGTTTTAAATCTTCATACTTAAATGAAAAATTCTATCTTTTGTAAATTCAATGTTATATGCGTTTATATGTGTAAATATCATTCTTTCAATTACATTTTTGTTTTATTTAAAATTGCTTGTTTTCATAAAAGGATTAATCCGTATTAAGTAATTTTTTTTTTAAAATTGTATGTTGTAAAAAAATGTTAAAATTATTTTATAAAATTTTTATTCATTTTGTTGTTTTATGTTGTATGATTATTGTACACTTTGATAATTATCTAATATTAATGTTTACAAATTTTCTTTTAAATTTTTTTCTATAAATTGCTTAATAAATACATGTTTTGATCCAAAAATATTGGTTTTAAAATTTATTAAATAACCTCCTTAGCAAAAACTATACTTAAAATTAGAAAAAGAAATTGTTTAACCCGCGGTCAAATTTTCATCCGCAATGTGGCCCGACAATCAAAAGATTTGCCCACCCCTGATACGGTGGTTATTTTGAATGGTTCTTGTTGAATGATAATATCATCTATCAGACAAATTACATTTTCTATTGTTTTCACTTATTAAAAGACTACTTTTAAACTGTACCTAAGTATACAGGGTGATCCACATAGAAGGGCCACTATTGGGATCTAAGAGCTACAAAGAAGTTTAAATTAGACCTATTGTTTCCCTTTCTGAGACCTATTCAGTAATGCTTGAATGTTTTAAAAAAGTTCTATGGCACGCTAGATAATTAACAAAAATCAAATTGGCAGTTTTTAAAAATTGTTAATAAATCATTTATACTTGATGGTACAAAAATATTTTTCGGGAAAAAGTTGTACATTTATTTTCTTATTGTTAGATAAATTACAAAGTTGCATTTTTTAAATGGAAACCATAGTTGGTTGGCTATGGCCTCATGAAAAAGCATTTTTTGTCCTCTTTTTAATAATATATTAGGCCCAAAACAAATAAAATTCATCAAAAAGTCTCTATGATGCTTTAGAGTGCCATGAATTTAAACAATATTAAAAACAAATGAACTTTTTCATTTTACAGTACGAGAAAAAATCTTCATCTTTTTTTCGAAAAATATTTTTTAACCATCAAGTATAACTGAGCTATTAATGATTTTTAAAAACGCCCATTTTGATTTTCGTTTATTATCTATGTAGTGTGCCACGGAACTTCTTTAAAACATTAAATCACTGAATAGGTCTCAGAAAGGGGAACAATTTGTCTAATTTAAACTTCTTTATAGCACTTACCGTTTACTAACTAGATCCCAATAGTGTACCTTTTATGTGGACCACCTTGTAGGTAATACAGGGTGTCCCACGATCGACACTCAACGTGCTAATCTCGCTAATCTTAAGAGCTACAAAATTCGACCAAAGTGACGTATTTTGATGCTTTTCATAAATTATTCGAATAAATTTTCAAAATAATTTTCGTGTTTGGTCTAATTTTTTTCTCTCTAAAAATTAAAAAAGCAAAATTGCTAAAATTATTTTTATACTTTTTCTCAATTTTTTTTTTAACTAGAGCACCGCTACTTTTCTTTACAGCAGCACTAAATTTCGTAATTTTGTCCATATTTAACCGACTTCGTAGCTGTTAAGATTAGCAAGATCCACATGTTGAGCCCGAAATTGGAGAAACGTTGTATACAGATATTGGGGAAATGTTTAGCTTCGAAACAAAGCTGTTGTATTTTTAATCGAAAACTACAAGTACCTATTTTAAATATTTAATTAAATGCACAGCATCCGCACACAATTTTTCAAATATTTTTTACCACATTTTAATCTCTTACCATTGACCAATTACTTTGAGCTTGCCCAGGTAAGGTCCAAATGAACCATTTGTATAAACTGCGACTAATTCGTAATCCATCTAAGTTGCAATTTCATTCTACACAGACACTTTAAAGGTAGGGGTCAAGTTCAGCCCAAAAGGACATTAAATTGCAACAACAATATTTCAAAACGTACCTTTTTTCAAATTGAAGTAAAATGTTTTAACCTCATTTTCTCATGATTTTAAATGTAGGAGTATTGTTACCATAATTTAATGTACTTATGTCCAAGTCTGGTTTTCAACTGATACAAACTGAACAAAAAACCTTAATTTAAAATGGATAATAGATTACGTTTACTAATCTTAAAATGGATTTCTGCAACACCTTTATAAACACGATCTGTGTGGGAGGGTGTCCCCGTACAACTCTCTAATATAAAAATCTTACAAACAAAGTAGCCAGGAAATTGGTTTTCCTCGTTCAATCTAAAGTAATTCGATTTAAACTGTTATTTATTTGAAATAAAGACCAAGATAACGATTTCAATTCATTATGAGTAGGTAACGTTTAAAAACCGGACATGATTTTATGTACAAATTTTCCTACAAATTATAACAATAATTATTTTGTATAGAGTGTTCCAAATTCAAAGTATTTGTAGGACATCTCAGAAAGTATAAAAAATTTCATATTTTTATAAATTAAAACGTGTTTTTTTCTATTTTTGAAAATTAAACAAAATCATAAAAGATTTTTGATAGTTTTATAAAGCACAATTTGATACAAGATTTTGGGTTTTTTTGAATTTTCGAGATTTTTTTAATAATTTTAATAATATTTTATTGTTTCGTTTTAAGGCATTTTACTAGTTAGTAGTTTTTGAAGTTTGTTCTGAAAATGTTATGAACAAACACGTTACATAATTTTTTTTGTACAACTTAATTAATTAATACATAATTACATTTAATCTTTTGCAAAATAAAAATTTAAAGAAACTAAGCGAAGACGTACCTACTAGTGTTTTTCGTAATCTATTATCATCGATAATGAACGAAGAATCAACTTTTACAACAAATGTATTGCTAATAATATACTTACTCAATTGCTTAAAAATATTGATTAAACAATAGATTGTATTTTTTGTTATATTTTTGAATTCAGGGATCCAGGGAACACTACGACTGTAAAATTTTTACAAAAGTAAACATATTTTCGTCCTTTTTTTAATAAACATTTGAAAGTATATACTTATTGTCGAAATACTTTTTTATGTAGTCATGGTTCTAGATTCTAGATAATCAAATGTAATTGCTATATATTTCAACAACTTCAATCGTTACAGAAAATCGAAATAATTAATTAAATTTTACTTAAAAATAACATTTACATGACTTCATCATATTCTGTTCAGTTTTGGAAAATAAAAAAAATATTATCAATTAACGTGTAACTGATTTTATCAAACACAAATAAATATATTTGTAAAATAATGCAACCTTCAGAGTAAGTTTTGCTAAACGAATTCACTTCATAAAAATTTATTGCTGATGTACATTTAACACTGTTGCAGGGTGATAATGTAAACAGATGTTCTCTCCCACATAGTTTTACTATTTTCCCCATAATAAAATGCTTAACGCTATCAATAGCTTTACTACGCTTAATATAACAATGATCGCGTTTCGCGCTATTAGCCACAAAGAAATCCCCAGCACACAGAAGCAAAAAACTGCAAACTGCAACTAACCAGGTTACAGCTTTACCGTTAATCGAGGCGTCCTTCTTTTTCACTCCACGTGAACCGGTAATTAAAGTCATCAATAAAGAAGCGAATTCGCTTAAACGAAACATTTACAGTAAAAACTTGGCCTTCTTTGTTTTCTACATCAACGGGCTGTACTAGCGAAAGAAACATCGCATTAGTATGGATACATCACCCTACATCATTTGTCTTCAGAAAAACCCGGCTCCATTTTCCTCCACAAACGAATTTTCCAGTTGGACGCCTCCCGCCTGTGCTCATTCCCACACTTATATAGCAGTCGAGAATCGTGCTCTTTACTGATCTTTACCACTTTTTACCGCTTCCCGTATTTCCTCCAATTCGCTTCCTTTATCGGGAATCGTCTATCGCATTTCCTGCTCCAAACCCAAGAGCCAGATGCATACTTAATATATTTTCCCAATATTATTATTTGCAACGAATGTAGAATTCTTTGTGATGGTATAATTTAGTCTTGTGTTGGAGACAAATGTATGTAAACCTTTAAAGAACGATAGAATCAAATTAATTTTGTAAATTTTTTAAAGAATACAAGAAAGAAAGTAATATTTAATGTAATAGATTATAGGCGGCATTTTCTATTACTTTTATTAAACTATTTTATCATTATTATACATAAAACATATCAAACATAATCAAATTTGGTTTATTAAATAAAAATTCAAGTAAATCACATTATTTGTATAAAATATGAACCTGCGGATTTGAAAATCAATTCAGTAATATGTAAATTACTTAATTCACCAGAATGAATTGTTACCTAAGTCAAAAAGTGGTTCGTATAATCCTCAACAAAAAAAATTTTACCCATGAATATTTTTTAAATTATTTTCCTTATTCCAACTAATGATGTAAAATTTCAATTTTATCTTATAAAATACGTAAATATTCAAAGACTAAAACGATTTGCAGAAAATCACTAATTTTATGTCTAGGTACTTAAAACAACCCCTGTTGATTCTCAGTAAATTTTGTAAAAAATACAATAATGTGCATTTTTTTAAATACCGCTATCATCAAATGTATTATGTTGTAAATATTTATTATCGGCAATATTGTTCGAAAAACAACAAAATTTGTATTTGAAAGTAAATATCTTGTATGGTAAGCAATATGTATATTAAATTAACCTCCATAAATCAAAATATTACACGGAACTTGAAAAATTGATTAAAAATACAAATGATACCTAAGCATACAGCGTCCCCTGTATCAATAAATTTAATAACTAAACTATAACTTTGTGTTTGGCACAAAAAATTGTTACACAATTAATTTCATCAACACTTGAAATCTGTTACCTGTACTTTTATTTGTGATTAATACAATGTTCACTTTTGTTAAATGCCTTTATAACCACAATAACCAAATAACTAGCAAATGATAATTGAAATTAAATTAATAAACATTTTTTAATGAAATCCAAAGCTACTTCAAATTTAAAAAAAAAAACAGAGCTGCGGAATTCGGACAAACACATCTAATAAAATGTGTTTTGTAGTTATTTCTAAACACAAACAAGGTCATTGCACTGGTAATGATCTTTTAGACTTTCAGTGGTGTACTTAGTTATATTAAATATCCTTTTAAAACATGTTATTAGATTTGATACACATTAAATTGTTTTAAAAAAATCACTTCAATTTTTAAATTTTAAAAATGTGACCTTTTATTTTTAAATACATTATTTAAAATCACTTAAAATGTTCTCTTTCTAATACATAACCTTTTGTTTAACTATTTTTTGCGAGAAAGTTTTCAATGGAAGAAGCAAAAATTACCTTAATTAAAGTAGCCCATCACAAAACTATGAAACAACAGAAAGCAGTAAACACTATTGTACAGATAATAAACAAACGCACAATTTAAATAAAAATATGAAAGTGTTGTGAAGATATTCGATTACAAAATGTTTGACTCTTTTTTTCTGACATGACACGCTATATTTTTCACATACATTATTCAAAGTTTTTGAAATTTTGACTCACATAATATGCATAAAAATTCTTGTTTGCAAAAAAAAACAAAAATCGTTTTACGGCAATGAACTCTTCTCGAAAAAAGAAATCAAGACTACGTACTTGGTTTTTTCTATCTCTCATAATAACCGAAATACCCTCCCTGTATGGGCACCAAAAATAGACCACCCTGTACAGATAATGAACAAAAGCAAAAATTGGCTCGAATGTGAAAAAGATTTGGAGATATAAAAATTATATTTTTAATATTTAAATAAATCATTTAACAGCATTTAAAAAATTCACGTAACACATAATTTCAGTTTATTTGCGCGAAACCATTTTTATGAAATTGGCAAATATTAGGTAACTCAGCCAAAGTTGTCTTTGAAAAATCATCAATAAACAGAAAAACGCAATAACTAATGAAGTCTCGATAAACTTTTAACCAACAAAAATTTAAAATGAATATATCAAGAACAATTAAATACAAGTAAACCCAAAAACATATTTAAAAGTAACTTGCAATCATCTGATTGTTTTTCTAACTTTTTTTTGAGAAAATTCAATGCAATGCTTTTTGAAAAAATACACACACGTGACAATCTTGCAAACATTTACTTGTTAAACATTCGTAGCCAACTTGAAGATTCTATGAATGACCCTGTACATTCCTAATTAGTTGTATCCTTCTTAGATAAAAAAGCTTAACGGCGTTTCACCCCCTAAAAGGAGCACATAGTTAAATAAGGCTTTAGAAGTAATAAGTTGTGGGTCTCGCCAGTTTTGCGCTTGACTGCGCATCGCACCCTACATCATACGTAGCTTCGGCATAACCAACTTGATCCAAACGCATTCAACGACGCACGCAATTTGTTACATAATGGGGCCAACAGAAATCTTTTGTACGACACAAACGCTCTCTAAAAGGGTGATTGCATTAACTGTGCTTATCTTACAAAGGTGTTTAGGCACTCGAGGATGCTTCACATCAATTTGAACACTAAATCTATTCGAAACCGTGATGTAAAAAGAAATAAAGTTGATGCTACAATAATGATTATTTTTTATTCCGAGTTACTCATGCAAAATGTTTGATCAATATTATAAAAAGGGAATGGTTTGTATTTTTTGTGTACTACTGAATGGTTAACAATCATTTTATCGGACTAATATTTTTAATTTAATACTAATTATTCCCAGTACTTCGTTTTGTTACATTTCGTGATAAATTTAAATTATGATTCTAACACTTTATATACAAAAAATTAACATAAGTGACTTATATAATTGCTAGGTATACATGGCGATAATGTCGACGTATTATGCTGAAACGAAATTTTCATACAATATCAACATTTTCTTATCATTTCAACAGGTGTAATTATTACAAGTACACCCCTATATTATCATATAAATCCCTGGTGCTTTGTCAGCATTATGTTAAAATTTGAAAGGAAAAAGTGTTGAAAAACGCTGTTTTGCTGTTGATACAACGCTTATCTTAAGAAATTAAAAGAAAATTGTGCAATTAAAAACAAAATTTTTACTTCACGTTTATTTTAAACTGCAATTTAAAAGACATTAAAGCAGTGGTTTCCAACCTGAGGAGCGCGCCCCCCCTAAGGGCGCGCAGCTGTTACCAAAATATCATTTTTGAATACAAACAAACAAACAAAGAGACCTTTATTTATACAGAATATGGTATATTGTTTTGTAGCCCATTAAATTATTATTATATCAGGACAGTATTTATGAAATCAGATTTTTACGAAAAGTGAGGTGGGCGCAATTTTTTTTTAAATTAAAAAGGGGGGCGGAGTTACAAAAAGGTTGAAAACCACTGCATTAAAGTAATGGAGTTTTATTTTTAATTTTATCTATTTTTCAATAATTAGTACCTACTACCTACCTACTCAAAAAAATTATCAATTACATCAAAAAGTGTCAAATGCGTTTTGCAACTTTGAAGAAGCATGAGAGTTAGGCTTTATGTATTATATCAGTAATTTTTTTAGTTCGCTGATATTTAATACTTTTAATAACACTAATTATATTTGACTTTTAAATAAAACCTTACAAAAAGATTATAATCTAATCAGTAGGATACTGTTTGGAGTTTATCGCCATAATTTTTGAATTCTTTTGTTTTAAATAGTTTTATAACTATGCACAGAATCTGTACGCAACAGTGAAATTATTAACTCTAAACTTAAAGCTTGGTTCTTCATTTCCAAAAGAGTGGCGCTAAAAAAATTAAAAACTGCTACATTACCTACCGAAATACGTATAAAGCAGAATCGGTAACTGATACCCTAAAACACGAGTATTCTAAAAATTTTGTCTAAGAGTTTGTATTTTTAATTTATGGTGACACAATTGAAAAAAAATATTGTGCAATTTACTGTAATCAACTGCTTTTAAACAATCAATTACTTCGCGAATTTTGTTTAGTATACAGGGTGGTCCACTTTTTTGTAGCAGGACAATCGATACAAAAACTTATTTTAAAGCGGTTATTCCATATCAACATGGGTCCATAAACGCTTCATTTTAAAGATACAGGTTATTGAAATTTTCGAAAATTTATCGACAATTTTTAACCGTTCTCCAACCAGTAGATATATTTAAACCAAATTTGGTATACAGCACCACATCACAGGTTACCATATTAGGTAAGAATGTTAAGCCCCACAAACAACCAGTGGCGGCGTTGTGCGGGTTCAGTTTTAATAAATTTTATAAAAAACTAGTATACAAAAAATGAAAAACGGTTTTCCCAAAAATTAAATGCAATAAAATTTAGTGCTGTTATCTATTTAATCATATTATGCCCAGTTTTTAATCGGATGCCTAATTTAAAAAAAAACAATAAAAAATATTTGGAAAAACCGGTGTTTGAATCAGTAAGCATAAAAACATTTGACATAAATACATTAAAAACCATTTGATTCCTTTACGGATGTTTGAATTATTTAAACACCTATTTCGTTTATTTAAGTAAATGAGTTTAATTTATAATCAATTTTAACGGTTATCGTCTCTTTATTAGTAGCTATAAATAATTCATAAGAAGGATGGCTACAGATCTAGCTTGTTTGCAAGAGATCCTTAAAAAGTTATTTTTAAATAAACTTAGTGATAGGAGTATTCATTAACTAATCCCATAGATCAGAGGTCCCCAAACTTTTTTGTCTCGTAGACCACTTGCCAGGTTTTTCGGTTTTTGGGTAGACCCCCTGCTTACCTGATATTGATTTTTGCAAATTCATCAACTTTTTTTTTGTACAAAATAAAAACTTACACGCAAAGAAAGTAAAAACGTACGCGGGCGGAGCTGCGGACAACTGCTAGTTTATAATAATTCTTAAACAGTTTCATATATCAGAAAATATATATACCTAATAACTTAAATTTTAATATAATTCTTCATCACGTTTCATAAACATTTATGTTTTAAAAATTTTTACTTCATAGGTACCTACTTTTATATTTTATGTAAATAGTTGTACATATGTCTTTATATTATAAAGTATAGTATTACGTAGGTAAATAGGTACTATATCTGTGTATGTGGATTATTCCATTCATGGAATGCCAAAATTAAAGTCACGACCTGCTTATATGCAGGGCCGTGCCGTGCTATGATGCAGAGAGGCGGCCGCATCAGGCGGCACCGTAAGGGGGCGGCATAAGCAGTGAAATCAAAATACAATTTGAATCATTCAATAATTAATTAAAAATCTGGCAATCACGTAGAGAGAATCTCTCCGGGTAATTCACAAGTGACGCAAACGTAAGAATAACGTAAAGTATATCGCTATATATCGTTGATATTCCATACATGAAAAGATTCACTGTAAGGTTAGGATATTTACTAATTCCTTGTTACTTATTGTTCATACGTACAAGTTTTTTGAAATTTTATACTTCCCACTATACAGCTCATTGCGCTGCTTAACTCAGCTTATTTACCACTTGTGAATTACCCGGAGAGACCTTCTCTTCGTGATTGCCAAAAATCTTTACGCAACGCTTTTCTATATTGGTTTTAATGTTAGTTTATATTCTGGACTTTACCTTTAATTCTCTGAATGAACGATTCACGCTTCTGGAAACCCATAGCAAAAATTTTCAGTTTTTATATGACATTTTAAAACTCAAGGATAGAGATGACAAAACACTAAAAAATTATTGTACCAGTCTCCAGTCAATACTTTCGGTCGAAAATGAATTAGATATAAATGCAAATGATCTTCAAGAAGAATTACAAATGCTACCATATTCTATGAAACCTTTGGATGTTTTAAATTATTTGTGCCAAAATAACTTAATTACTTTGCATCCGAATACTGTTGTAAGTTGTAACTCTGAGAATTTTATTAAGACTGTAGCTAGTTCAATAAGCCAAATAAAACTTAGAAATCTGTCATTAATTTCTATTAAATCTAAATTGGCTGCCACTCTAGACTACACATCCCTAATTTACGAATTTGCTAAAGTTAAAGTTAAAAGGGTAAAACTGTAGTAGATTGTTGTAGTTGATATCATTATTTTAAAATTGTATTCGTACATTTTGTGCAGTTTAAAAAAAAATCCCAATCAAAGGTTATTTAAAAATACAAAAACATTTAAGGGGCGGCATTTCGAAGACTTGCATCATACTGAGAAAATCTACCGCACGGCCCTGCTTATATGAGATCCACTATCTTGACCCCCATTTTCATTTCATGGACCCCCAATTTTTTTTTCGCTGACATGGACCCATTGCAGGTCGTCGTCGACCCCTGGGGGCCGATATAGACCACTTTATGAATCACTGCCTTAAATAATCAAACGAATCATTCAAATAATAAAGATATTTTCAAAGTATTTCTTACCAACTTGTAAAATACCACAAAGGATATAAAAGATTTTAAATTAAACTTAAGTATTGGTTTATTAATTTGATTATTGATTGTAGTAAAACAATTTAAAATAATTTGAAAACCAAAAAAAAATTGAAATCATATTACAAAAACAATTGAAAGTTGGGAATGAACCAAATCGATCCACAACAGAACATTAGGGTTTATACATTAGTTTGTACAATGTAAGGGTGCAAAGTTTATGGTAATTTTTTAAATGACAAAGCGCATGTTAAATTTGGCCCTAATTTGCTTCTTCAGACAAATAACTTGTAGCTAAATGTTATAAGACATATAAACGCATCAAAACTGATTGAAAAATAACAAAAAACAAAAATAATAGTTCCATTATGAGAACCGTTAAATGCCGATAAACAGTTGAAGTTAAAAGTAACAACTTGATTTCTGCTTCGATTTTGTTTTTAACTCTTATTTACTGAATTCAATCTCACACGATTGCAATTTCGGTAGTTGCTACTGTCAGTTTCGTTGATAAAATCAATGTTTGCTGTAGCTGCGATGAAGCACAATGCTTCATTGTACTGGCTAATAACACGGCAGCACCCGGATTGGCCCTATTATACCGAAGATTGTATTACTTGTCGGATCTGCGCCTGACGTCTTAGTGAAGGCACAGCTTGACGCCTCCGGGTTTTGAAGTACTGTAGTGGTCCCGCTTTCGAAACTACTAACAGTTCAAAACCAACTTCACCAAGATTACTGATCAACTGTGTTCATTATAACTTTATATTTAACTGAATTAGGCACGAAAGCCTCTAAGTATTTTTAGGAAATGTTTAAATTACGAAATAATATTACACGCAACTTTAAATGAAAACAATATATTCCTTTCATATCTTTTCAAAATTCATGTAACTTGAATAAATAATACGGCTTGATATGACAGGGGCGGGCATCTGTAAAAAGTACGGAGCGACAAAACATCACTGACGAATAGCTAGATGCTATATGAGAGAAGTTCTATGCAACAGGGCCTTTAGCAGTTAAATATTAGTAAAGCCAGTAAATGTATATGTATTATTACAAGAGCTAGATACTATTTTTCTTTAAAAAAAAAACTCACTACGAGAGAGTTTGATCAGTTAAGAATACATCTTATGTTTTTTCTCAGTAAGGTAAACTTGAACAATTATTACTGTGCACAAGGTGTAATATCAATTAATTGTACATTAATCTTATCATGCCATAATTTATAATTCACATGTGTTTGTATTTTTTTTTTCTTCGATTATTGTATCTTAACTAATTATAGCATAAGCTAAAAAATGTATGTACATGGTTCCTGGCATCAACCCTAAGACAAAAATTTTATCCGAAGGGCCCATAAACTCTTCTATCTTCTTACACACGGGCCCATTCATTTTTTGCTACGCCACTGCCTCTTATATTAAAACAAAGATTGCACCAATATACCAGCTAAGACAAGAAATAACGTTTATAGAAGCACAGGATTAATATTAATTAAATTAATTAATTAAAATTAATATTATTTTGATTGTAATCTCAAAATAATTATATAAATACTCGATTATTATACTCGTACCACCAAATTCTCACACATTTTTCTTCTAATTATTCTTAAAAAAAACTAAATTTTTGGGTATATTTAGCGCAAAACTACAAATGAATTAACTATCTTCTGATTGTAAGTGTAAAAATCGGATTTGACTTAACCTAGAGATGTGGAAGCTCTCACCCCAGCATCGGGAATAAGACCAGTCAAGGAACTAAACCAATTTAAAGTAAATTGATTTCAAAATGTTTACAATTGCGTACCTGAACGATTAAAACATTTTCAGAAAATTTGCTTTTATTATTCAATGAGAAACTTAAGTATTGAACAAGACAAACAACTAGCTGGTGAGGCTAACAAATTATTTCGGCCATACATTTTGGGTGCCTAACAAGTTTAGAGTCTCTTTAAGCATTCTACATAAGCCATTTTTGTATAAAAACATCTGCAAAATGATGTTTCATGTAACCACAGCATCCTTACCATAAATAATAGGCAAAACTTTTAACAAAATTAAGATATAAAGAGAGATTCATCAAACGACATTTTATTAAGAAAAATAAAATAAATTCTACAACATTGATATATTTTAAATAACAACATATGAGTCGATTTTGAAAAAAAATCATATAGAAAATTTCATGGTGAATATTAAATTGTTACCGTTTTATCCATTTAATTATGTATTTTAATTCTCTTTATATCTTTGTATTGTAAGCCTAGTGAAATAAATTAGAAAGATTTAGTTTCAGTGTCAAAGGTATTTTTTGTTTATTTTAATTTTTAAAGCCCTTTTTAAGTTAAAAACGAATCATTGGAACAATTTATTTAAACCAAACTATTTGTGGTTTTACGACCCTTACCAATATTTAACATGTGTCTTACAAAATCAAACATATTCATTCTAAAATTAGTTATTTTTTTATTTATCTTGCAATTATTTTTTTTTTATTACTATGTCTTTGCACACTAAAAATAATTGAGTTTATTATTCTCGACTATTTAATTTCGTGCTATACACTTCAGAAGTGTATACAAAGTGCAAGTTAGACGTCGGTAGGTAGGTACGATATAATTCTTATTGTCTGTCGCGATCTTTTAAGGTATCTCATCTTACCGTGTCAGGTTACCAGCAACTGAGATGCTGACGTTGGGTCTTTGGGCAAATCTTGCCGCGGATGTAGGGTGACAAGCTCTGAGCCGTCAAGACACATCTATTTGTATATTACACGTTCAACGATATGGTCGTTTAATTTGATTTCATAATTAAGCATTTGATACGGTTCTTTTACAACTGGTTAACAAACAGGACATATCCTTATTGTCATATTTGAATGAAAATATAAATTCAATTATCTCAAGTAGCGTCAAAATAATAGTAAAAACAATTAGCCATTAAGTACCTATTTAATGTCGCTTTAAAACTTTTACAGTTTAATGGTTTCCTAATAAAATATATAATCTTTTTTATTCGTTTATTTGCTCGCTGATGTAATATACATGCTTATATTTGATAGGTATTCATGTATAATTATACAGCTATCTAATAATTCTTAAATGGACAATATAAATAACACAAATAATCATCATTTCAATATATTACTAACTAAATCAGTGTTTTCAACCTGTGTGCCGCGGCACACTAGTGTGTCTCAAACATACTCCAGGGGTGTCGCGAAAAATATAATCAAAAAATGAATAAAAAGTTTTTACAAAACGCTTTGTTTGAGATTCGAGTTTAAACATGGGGATATAGCTTATTATAATTGCTAGAGTATAGGTTTATATTTGGCAAATTTGCTAAATTCGGAGCTCATTAATACTCCAAAGAGAAATCTTGAAAATCGTCTGTAACACCGTTGGAGTATGAAATATTTCAAATGTGTAAAAAAACATTGCTCAAGCAACGTTTTTAGCCGAATCGCATGGTAATCACAAATTTTTTCAAGGTCGACTCGCTTTTGTTTTATGACAACCAACTTTATTTTTTCCTTTGGCCGCAATTTTTGCTATTTGTCAATGTAGAAGTAAAATACCATGTGTGATACATCAATAAATTTGGAAAACCAAATCTATTTGATTGTGTAAATAAAAAATATTGCGCTCATAAGAAAAAAACAAATTTGTTGACATGCAACAAAAACGAATCGACATAAAAAAAATTAGGATTACCATTCGATTTGGCTTAAAAAGTTGCTTAGGCAATGATTTTACAAATTGAAAATATTCTATACTCCGCAGGGATTGATGATTTTCAAACAACCTATTTCCGGGTTTTTCTAATGTCTAAGATATTTTTAATTTCTCTTCGAATTATTAATGAGCACCGAATTTAGCAGCTTGGTCAAGTTTAAACCTATACTCTAGCGATTATAATAAGCGAGATACCCATGTTTAAACTCAAATTTCAAACATCCTGTATATAGCGTGTCGCGAAATTTTAGCATTGTCAAAAGTGTGCCAACAGGTTGAAAAACACTGAGCGAAATAGTTACCACTTTTTGCCACAATAATTCCGTTTTTAAATATTGAAGATATCACCTGTTCCTGCTAAATTACAGATTTTCTAAGACTAAAAATTGTTCATTGTAATATGCTAAAAAATTGGTACATTATTTTTCATAAAGACTTATTAAGTTCGTTTTTTATGTCAAAATTGGCAATACTAAACATCGAATTCTAATCAAAAGGGGCAAAATTATTTTTAAAAACATAAATAGCGATCAAGGGCGAAATAAATAAGTTATATTTAATTTTAGTCCAAATCTAATAAATTTGGTCAGGATACAAAAAATAATCAGGATTACCCAATTCGAATGATCCATAAATACAAAAAGAGAAGAAATTAAGCCAAAATACAAAAAGTAGGTTTTTCAATATCTGTCTCGTTTATTGCTGAAGAGTACTTCAGAAACAAAGGCACCATTATTTTGTCATGAAAATAATGTCTGCGCAGTGAAAAGTCATGTTATGGATTCACGAAAAGAAACAAACTCAGACAGCGATCAATAAGCAGTGAGCAAGAAAAATAGTAATATATGCACTTTTCTGTAATACAATTAAAGTAGTGTATTAGACAGTTACAGTTTTTGGATGTAAAAAATGAAAGTAATAGAGCACCCGCCGTACTCACCTGACTTGACAATGTGCGACTTGTGATTATTTTTTGGACTAAAAAAGAGTTACGGGATAAAAAGTTCTTGTCTAAGGGAAAGATTGATACTGCCATTTAAGATTATTTTGCAAGTACTCCAAAAGAAACTTGATTAAGAGATTTGAAGGAGTGGAAAGTAGGAATGGTGAAGGCGAAGGGTATTATTTTAAAGAGAATAAATACTTATTTAAATTAAAATTGTAAAAAAATATAAACCCTGTTTTTTATTCTTAATAAATCTAGCTTGATATGATTATCATGAATATGTGAAGTTTTCTTGTGTGTATCATTTAATTTTTGAATCCCCTAAAATAAAGTCGATATCCGTAATAATTGGTTTTGCAAGTAGAAGTTAATACACAGCACTCTGATTATGTGTCTCGAAATATTGTGGGGGTGACAGACACGGTGGTCTAGCAAACATCAGTTCACTAATAAATTGGTAGCTACACACATCAATGTCAGTGCGGCCTTCTTTGTTAAAGTTGGGCTAATCAGTCCTAGGACATGTAATTTGCTACGAGCGCGTGGCGGTCACGTGACGATCGACACCGCCTGCGATTGTTTAAAACTTGTTACAATGTTCCGTTTGTTTGTTGAGTAACAAATAAAGGGCCGCTTGGTGCTCGTTATTAGTCTTATATTACCCGTTTTGTGATCTGATCCCAACGGCCGCTTTTATGTATTTTTGTTATTGTTCCACTGGGACAAATTTCGGGGACAATTTTGATGGAATAATCGTGTGAATTATTAAAGTAAATGTTACTAATGTCTAAGGTTGTTGTGTTGGTCTTTTGAACTACATAATTTGTAATTTTCGAGGCAGTAAAGAGGAAGTTTGAGCTGCCAAGTTCAGAGTTAATTGCCTTAATGGATTGTAATTAGAAAGGGACTTGGGGTGGGTGCCGTGCGTTAATTTGACACAGTCTCTCTCTAAACAAGACTTCAATGCCTTAGTTCTGTTAATTAAATCCTTAGTTTATCGTACAGTTACACCAGAATACGCCACCGCTAGTAACACATGCGAATTGAATTATCTAAATTCGCAGACAGCGAAATAAGGAGATACTGCGTAATTTACATTAAAAAGCTTTAATCCGCCTGCAAAGGTATTTTGTAACTAAATGCGTGCTTATACAAAAAAATCGCCTCATTACGTAAATGAAATAAATTTAAGGGATTCTGCAAAAATACATTGAGCAAAACTTTCGACTGACTAATTTTAACAACTTTAAATAGTTGCGACACTATTTCTGTAACAAACAATGTGTTTGAAATAAAACGTTACTTACATTTTTATAATTTAAGTCTAACAATATTTTCGATGAAAACAAAATTTATTTTATTTTTATTTTCCATTTTAACGGGTCACAACAACATTGGTTATGTAATGCATTGTTGATGAAGAGTAGGTACTAATTATTCTTATGTTTCTTGTTTTTAATTACGGCTTGTAATCGTTTTTATATGGGGGTTGGACCCTCAAACGTTGTGTTAAGTAGTACACAGGTCTAGTGCAACTATTACATAGTAAGACACAAACAAAATACAAAAACTTTAACAACAAACTTCTTTATTTTTTAACTGGCCATACATTTCCCGATAGTTGGTTCTTAACTACCCAAGTCCGACTGTCCAAAGGTTTTGGGTTCATCTGGCACTGTTTAGACATTGTATTTATATCCTTATATCGTTCTTTCCTATAAGCACATATTGTACGGATAGTGTGTCCTACTTATGATGTATAAATTCATGCCAAATCATTTATTAATTGACAAAATCCAAACACTGACGTACACTACAAGTAATCACAGTAGTCTTTTGACGGTAGTGTGTTTTACTTAAGTTAAAAGTTTCGTAAATTGGCCCTTTGGATGTGTTACATGTTTTAGTTAATGATGCGTCAGTATTTGTTCCATGTTATTCATTTAAAAAATATCAAACAAAAATTTGAAGTAAAATAATAATCATTGATGCCAGGTGGAATGTCAAAGTAAATACAGTTATACATAATTTTTAAGATACTTTATAGTCCTTAATTGTAAATTTAATTTTAACAGCTACATAACAAATATGTTTTTAATAATCCCCAAAATAATTTTTCTTTGTATTCAAAAAATGAAAAACCTGCATTTAGCGAACAATCTTGAACAGTAAGCAAGCGGTGCATATTTGATTTCATGGCATTATAATTTTTCTTATAACAAACCAATAAACTACTCAAATAATTTATTTATTGCATTTTATTATGAGCATAAAGTCTTAAAAAACGTTATTAAATATAAATATCCTGTACAAAATTGTACGTAATAACGTTTTGAAACAAAGTTAAATAAAATTTTTATCATGTCCGTGTATTCACCATATTAACTCATCATACCGTATCGTCTACGCTTGCTCTGATGCTGCCGTTTGTTTTGTATACTCGTTGCTTTTTCTGCGTCGCTTTGCCCCACCATCAAGTTAACTGTGCACACCCTGGGGCTTCGTAGACGAGCCAATATTAAATTTGTCTTCATTTTGATATTTAATTATTTTATGGCAAGCTTTGTCGTCAAAGTTGCGCGTGTTGTCGTAAGGCGAGGCCGACTCAATTAATTCCCATAATTAAGGATGCTTTAATTAATTCTGACTGGGTTTCAAACGATGATCAAGAATTGTGATTGTTTCACCAGTAGCTCCTCTATTTATCTTTATATATTAAGCCTTTGGGATTGATAATTTAACGTTAACTTTTAATCATTTCCACTTTATCGTGTATACTCTTGTACATTTCTGTTACGTTATCAAAAATAACATAAAGTCATTGTTTCCAAGGACTTTCATTAAAATAATATATAAGATTGGATAACTTTGGACTAATTTATTAAATATTTAGTAATACGGCAAACATCTATTACCTACAAGTAATATATATCCGAATTTTCTTAAAAAATATTATTCGCAATCAACAAAATACGAAATAATTGAGCCAGGACGTAATCGTTTACTCCTTTGTTACAAACGTTCTAGAATTTTATTAGCTTGGCACACTTTATCCAAAAAATAAAATGTCATTTAAGTAACCAAAGTGTTAATTCACAATTAAAGTAGTCAGGTTTTTCATCCACAGTACAAAATAAATTCAAAAGTTCTTTTAATCTTGCTAAAACTAAATCAAAACTTGTTAATAATAAACACGTTTATTCGTTTTTGGCGATTACTTTATAAGCCATTATGTCCGGTATATTTTACAAACTCATAAATTTTGCAGTAGTAGTATAGATTTTATTAAATAATATTTTAAAAGCAAAAAAAGCATAAAAAATTAATGAAACGAGTATCAAACAAATGCATTATTTTTTAAATTCCTGTGTTCCATTTTATTGTTTTTCTTCAAATGTGCTGTTTATCAAGTTTTAAACTTTGAGCTACTCCAACGGCAGGAACAAATATTTTTTTAATTAAATAGAAATATTAGCAATAAAAATAATTATTGCCGAAGCAGTGCGAACACGTGCAACTGTATAGGAGCTGAAGGTGAAGATAAACACAATAAATTATATTACCAAATTATTAATTAAAAACGCGAAATTACGTTAATTATTAATCATCAACCAAACATTTGCCATCAGACGTACCTATATCAAGCATTTTCGCGTACTTTTTTGATATTGTTAAATTACCCAAACATAAATATTTTTAAAAAAAACACAATAATACGATAAATAGCACTAAATACTTATTAGCATTCATAGATTATTAAAATAAATGTCGCACAAATTACTAGTTAGCGTGACTATAATAACAATAAAATGCCGAACATTAAAACAAAATTAAGGACCACTTAGTGGTACTGGAAGTGTGCATATCAAAGGATAGTATCAACAATATCAGTAAACCATTGTCGTTGATCTGTTTCTATTATTTTTATCAGTTCAAAAATATAAGTACACGGCAAAGACTACGTTTAAATAGTTTATCTATCCTATAATAATAATATTAAATGTAATAAGCTCTTTTATAAAAATGCTTTAAAAATCTCTTAAAGAATTTTATTAATCTAAGCCGTAAACTTGTTTTTACTTCTTTTTAATGTAGAAAATTCGCTAAAATATTTCAGTCTAAACTTTTCTTGCACCGTCTTAGATCCACCCTATGTAAGAATAAAGAGGTATATCTGAAGAAGGGAAGATCCGAGCGGGGAACCACCCCTTGCACCCTTGATTATCCTCATTCTTGAGTCTCCCTGCAGACGTCAGCCATGTTCGTGCCGAGGGCAAACTCAAAATTGGTTTTGAACTGATGCATTAATTGTCAATTTGATGTCATTCTTTACTCGAGCTAATGGCGGCTGAAGCTGTCCTAAATTGAGAGAATCTAATAAAAAACTTTTAGCGAAGTCGCTCGAGGGAATGTGATTTGTGCCACGTCTTGGTGGCGGAAAATTGCGAGTAGTTTGCGAATAAAGCCATCGTTTTTGTGAATAACTACGTTTAAGGCACAAAAGAATGCGAAGAGCCAATGATGTTCAATTGAATTATGGTCCAAGTGTAACACATTTTAGTTTAACAAAACCAGAAAATTGTTAAATAAACAATTAACAACGGATAAAATTTTATTACTATTTTATAAGCTAAAGTTACTACTAACTAGCTAAGGTTAACAAAATCGTATGCTTGGTTCTACATAAAGAATTTTTACTAATTAAATTAGCCATAATTGAAAATAATTGAACTGTATTTAACCTTACTTTTAAAATTATTTTATAAAATACAAGATGATTTACCCGGCGTTGCACGGGCGATTACAATTTTAATTACTTTTTTAACTTGAATAAGCCCAATAATTCCAAATCATACACAAATGACATACTCTGATCAATCATCTTTTCATTTTCTTATAATTCCTTAAAAAATAACTATTTATTGCTTAAAAATTGAATAATAACTCAAATTTATTTTCTTTCGTCTTGTTTCAATTAAAAATGTACTAATAAAAATAATACTTCATGTACATTTATTACTAATTGTATACAAAACAATCTTTACTTGTGAAATACCCCGCGCCGTATCGTGTTATGACCAGGTATTTGCCGACGTAAGATCGAATCCCATCCAAGTATTTTTTTTTTTTTAAATTGGTAATATGTGCTTGTACTTAAAGTTAGGCGTTAGATCTGCAAGGTCCTAAATAGTAACTGTGCAAAATTTGGTCCCGATCGGTCAACGGACCTAGGATTCTATAGCGAACAAACAAACAAACAAGCTCTTTTATATATATAGATTATTAAATAGTAAACAATTAAATTAGGCTGAGTAAAGATTGGTTAAGAAAAAGTAATGAATAAAATGTGGATTATACCTTTTCGAATTTAACTGTGGTGAACGTCAGATAATTTCTTTACATTGTGATTGTTTAACTTTTTTTAAATTCAAACTTAATAACAAGATAATGTAACTCAGTTGTTCATATTATCACTTAAAAAAATAGTCTTTAATTGTAAATTAATTGTCGCGGTAAGCATCGAAAACTATATTTGGCACTTGGCGCTTGTAGAAACATAAGACAAAAATTGGCGTTAATTGTTAACTAAAACATTTGTTACAAATAATATGTGCACAAAATATGGCTTATTATTTTTAGAGCTGTTTGGTTAAAAATCCACAAACATTAAACGCAAGTTATTAAAACCAATAGTCTTTTTGTTAGTAAATTAATAAAGTACAAAGTAAATTATGCACAAAATTATCGTTCATGTATAATGTTGGTATACGCATAATCTTTCGTTTAATAATGCAGCAATACAAGAAAACGAAATGCAGACAGACAAAAGACAAATATACCTACCCAAAGTATAGTCTAAAAATTATGCTACAAGACGTTCTACGACATTCATGCGAATATATGACTGCTTAGGTTTATAAGATTAATATCATGTTTAAGTTACTTACTACAGTTTACATGTAAGAACTTTGTCTATGTCCGTAACCTTTTTTTTTGTATGTATGTCGATAATGAACCTTCAACAAAGGTTGTAAACGTTTAGTGATTACAGTTCGGAAGCAATGATTGATTGACTTTATCCCTAATAATTATATTTGTAAAACATGATTATATTTGTCAAGCAATCAAACCCAAATGCAGGTAGTAAGTGATATAATGCCAATAATATACCGGCCTGCGTCGATTACTAAATAAATACAGGTGTTTACTCGGCAATGCGTTTAAAATTGAGCGTAGAAATTGAAGCTTATAACGAAGGGTGAAAATATTAAAAGTTTCCAGCGTATTTCCCCTACACGCTACACAGATATGTACTAAACGGTACTAAAAGAACTTGTTTACGACCTCTGGTTGAAACGTTGTCCGCTAATAGCCTCGTAGAGACCAAATAATGTCCACTTTATGTCTGTAATTTCATTTTATAGATGTTATCTTTGATTTATAACAAATAACATGTTTATTTTCAGGTAAAAGCTTTTCTACCTCCAACGTATAATCAGAACAGATATCAATTGTGTTTGTCCGTGTAATGCGAGTTGTTTTCAGTTGGTCAAATATTTGTCCTGATCCGATATCTAATGGACGATTTATTTTATTACGGAAAATGTGACTTAATCGCTTTTATGTTACACTTGTTATGTTTCATACCGTAGATATTGTCACATACTTCTTTAAGGCCATGCGCTTGGCGGGTAGCTCAAGACTCATAAAGAAGCTAATTAATAATTAGGAAATCAAGCAGATTTAATATAAGAACTAGATAAACACATTATCAAACACAAATTTTACAGAACGGTGACTTACAGAACCCAGGGTAATTACGACCATCTCGTCTGGTTGCTCTACGACCGACTCGGAGTCTACTGTTAACTGTCGACTGTCTTCTGTCTTCCCATAATTTTGAAAGACTATTTCTATTCATAAATACCCTGATTCAGCAAAAACTCTATTTGCTTGCTGTGACACAGTTATAACATATGATTGCTGACTACATGGTGTTACTTTTAACCTATGAACAGAGTTTAAGAAATTGGATTACAATAACAAATTTAAATTATCAAATTTTTATAAAAATATTAGCGTGACAATATTGTATCTTTGTCTATATTCAATTATTTTAATTGTATGCTTTATTACAAAGTCTAAAATGCAAAACCGATATCAAGTAAATGCAACAACAAAAACTATCTCTTTAGTTAGAATATCTCATGACCACAGGTTTGTACGTAAAACTTTTTTTATTCCTATTACCTACAGGTTTTTTGTAATTTGCATCAAAGTCAAAATTTATTTTCTCCTAATTGCCAAATATGATCAGTTTTAAACATCAGTGCAGCATAGTTTTTAACGCTGTTCCCAATTTTCGTTTCCACGGACGGACGTCATTGCCTAAAATCTATTGGAGAAATTTAGGTTAAATTAGTTTACAGACTGATGCCGTAATACTAAGATGTCCGCAAATGAAAGCACGTACTTCAATACTTCTCATATACGCCGATCATGCGATAGCGTCATGACGCTAAAGAACCGTAATTCGGAAGCAACTGCCGAAACCTGTGCGAATGGTAGCAATCCAAAACGTCCGTAAATCCAAAGCGCCGTAACTCGAGGCATGATTGTCAGTTTTTACCTATTCATGCGCTAAACTATTTAATAGCACAAGCTTAAGAATGCAATCATTGTAAATTATAAATTGAATTGTGTTTGAGCTGTTGTATTATAGTTATCGTAAAAATGTTTAGTTCTTTTCAAGCAGGACTGATTTTAATCTGAAATATTACTTAATCTTTTAGGCTTTATTAGGTTAAACATTACTATTAGGACTAAGTTACTATAAATTAATCTAACTTTTAATTATGTACCATATTTTTACAATGGAAAAGAGTTAAGCCATATAGTAATTTATTTTTCCTTTTATAGTATGTGCATAAATAACTCCATAACAAAATTAACACTGTAAACTTTTTTTTTCAGGTGTGGTTTCAAAATCGCCGTGCAAAGTGGAGACGCCAAGAAAAAATGGAAGCTGCAAGATTAGGTTTAACCGACTACCATGCCGTATCATCACTTTCACGTGTTGGTAGTTCCGGTTTAGGCCTACCCATGGATCCATGGTTATCGCCGCCACTGCTATCGGCACTTCCCGGTTTCCTTAGTCACCCACAAACTGGATATCCTAGTTACCTTACACCACCTATCGCGGTCGATCACAACAGACCACCAGTGGCGCACTCTCAATCTCCCACAAACTCACCAGATCCTCGCAGCACCTCCATCGCCGCATTAC
This sequence comes from Elmis aenea, assembly GCA_947652605.1. Lineage (NCBI taxonomy): Eukaryota > Metazoa > Arthropoda > Insecta > Coleoptera > Elmidae > Elmis > Elmis aenea. Next base: position 36,970,551 of record OX393578.1, on the reverse strand, counting down.
GACTCAAAGCTAAAGAACACGTAGAAAGTATTACTAAAGGGTTGCAAATGGTTTAGGTGTAATATTTAATGACAATCACGTGTATATATTCAGTGTTATTTATAATTTTTGTACATATGTGTGTACATTGCATTCTCGTGTGCTAATATTAGGAAACTGTTAAACGTTGTGTTGAAAACGGAAGAAACAAAACATCTTTATTACTAATGTACAGTATATCGACTAATAGAGTTTAGTTAGAGCATAAATAAATTTTATTATGTTAATCTGGTTGAAATAATGTGAAGAATAATGAAATTTTTTTAGGAAACAACAAAATTAGTACAAATATTACTTTAAAAACAAATTTTAATACACTAATTATATATCCGAAAACAAACTAAACCTACCCAACTGTCTAAAAACTAAGTACTCGTACATTCAAGCTTTAATTCACCGAGAATAATTATTGTCAATCACTTACTTTGCATTACGACTTAATTTAAACACAAATAACAAAATCTTTACTCTTATATTTTAACACAATTATCAAATTGGATGAACTAAAAATTTATTTAGGCAAATAGTATTAACCAATAGTACCTACCTAATAAAATAAATTTTGAATGGAATTTAGGCAAGTATTTGTTTTAAAATTTCAATCTGATTATCAAAACTATGATAAAAACTTGGATCGATAAAATCATTGATCAATACTTTTACATCAAAGATTTTTGCAAATTTTTTGTTTGCTTACAAACAACATATTCCTAAAACGGTTCTTCACATTATGTCGGATACCACGTAAATTTGCGGAAAAAAATTCTCGTACATTTATTTGCAGATGTTTGGAAAATAGAACTGGCAATGTTTTTAATTTGAAATTAATTCTAATAACGAAGTCTTTTCGACTAAAATAGAGGCGTTGATTTTATAGACCGTCCAGTGTTAATGTCCATGAGTTGATCCATATATTATAGTTGTAGTAGATTCCTTTATTTTTCTTTGCTGATTACTATCAGAAATGATAAACCATCAAATTTTAAATGATGTCAAAATTTTGGAAAACGGACGCATTAGAGACCGCTAAAAAATAAACATTTTAACGTACCAATTTTTAATTTTTGTTTCATTTATTTTAAGGAAATAACGCAAATAAAAAATATGACTAATCTATTTTCCAAACATCTTGTAAAATCTTTTTTTTAATGTAATTAACTTACTGTGAACTCATTTAGGTATATTTCTTTTAGAGCTGTGAATTTTTGTAAATACGAGCACAATAAATTATACTTATTAAATAAATCCATCGATTTTTTAATTCCCAAGTTTTTCTTCCTCAAATTGTTAATTAAAATTGTTACCCAGTTTTAACAGAAACAAAATTAAAGTAAAACCGAGAGCGAATGTTTTAATCATCATTTTAACAAGTTATTAAGTTACGTTAAAAGTTGATAAAGAGGAGAAGGACAGAATATTCTACGAGTCTCTCTCTCATTTAATAAGTGCGGCCAATGGCAGTTTAGTTAATACAGTGAAGATCAAAGAGCACTTCAGTTTTAATTCCACTTTATCTAGAGGGCGTAAAGAGCCTAGCTAAAGCAATAAAATGCTAATATGTGTTTGTCGTCGCTAATCAACTGTTAAAGCTTCGAGTTAAAGCTTCTACCAACTCTCTGCCAATAAGTGCAAGGCGCGGGACGCTAGCGGCGCACTCACGAAGCGTCGCGAAGCCCAGCCCATTAAACGACCAGATTTCGTCCTGTTGATTTGTTGGAACTCTGATAAAAGCGTCACTAATTACTAAACTTAAAAGTATTAGAACAGTCAATTATATGTGTCATCGGACGTTTAATGTTGACGAAACGAAGTATCACTTTTGTTTAAACATTCCCATGCAATATTGCATACCTGCAATGAAATAAAATTTGAATTTAGCAATTACAAATATTTTCACAGTGCAGGTAATCTAGTTTTAAATAATTAACCCACACTTTTGAAACTTCATTTAGAAACAAAATTCACTGATGCAAAAGCAATATTCTCTTGTACCGTGAACCGTACATTTTGTTATTAAATTACTTTACCCTTATATTTTTTTGAGTTGATAACGTTCTCAGTTGATGTCGCGTTTATTATACGAGTATAAATATCGTAGCTTACCATCGTCTACATGTTTTATTTATCTGATTTGCGACGTTTTGAAATTGAAATATTTCATTTTACCGCCGAGGAAGTTTTTTTTTTTTAAAGCTCGATTAGGATGGTAAAAAATATTGAGTCTTAAAAACTTTCGGCTTGATTTAAATTAAAAAGATTTACTTTTGAAAAACCACCTAAACTGCGAAAGGTAAGTCTTTAATTTATTTAAATAAATAAATTTACCTAAATCCAAACATCAAGTTCTCAAAAACTTAACATTATTTTAAAAATTAAAAGACCTTGCCATACAATTTCTATTCGCCAGATCATCCTGTAAAAAGTAAAATAAACCTTGGTTGATGTTAAATAAATTTTTTTATTCATAAAATGCAGCTTTAGTGATAGGCGTTAACAGCTAATGCTTGGCCTGGGAAAATACTTTTTACACATAAATTTATCCGTAAGGTGGTAAGGTGTTCCAATAAATGTCTATCTACTACATGTCTGTCTGCCAATCGGTTTCCTTTCAGTTCGAGCAGAATTGAACGGAACTGAATGTTTTTTTTTTCGTGTGAATACGAGTAGCAAACAATAAAGTACTTTTCGACTGGTTTTATATGCCTTGAAATAAGTAAATTATAACTTCGATGGGTAACACCCGAAGATGTTAAAATACACCCGATTTTAGTTATTAACACTATTAGACGGGTAGTGCCCGAAGACGACCGAATATGACAAGTCATACTATTAAGCAATCAGTGCTTGTATACACTGACAGTTAAAAAAAAGGAGTAGGGCAGGGGTGGGCAAATACCGGCCCGCGGGCCGGATGCGGCCTGCGACAGCATCCAAACCGGCCTGACCTTACTTACTTAATCCATGGCCTATCTACCCTCACGGGTGTAAGGCATTGAGAGAGTTGATTTTTCATTTTTCATTTGTTGGAGTTTTCCATATCTTCCTCCATTCTCTCCTGTTTTAAGTCTTATTCCCTACGTCCTCCCAATTCATTCCTCTACTGTCCAGTTCTTGTTTTACTCCTTCCTGCCACCTTTTCCTTGGTCTGTCTCTCGTTTTCTTTTTGTTACTTCTCGCTTCGAACACTTTTTTTTGTTAACCTTATGTTGTCCATTCGTTTTACATGTCCGAACCATCGTAGTATTCCTTCTTCTATTTTATTTCTTATTGGTTTCACATTTAAATTTTCTCTGTGTGTTGTATTTCTAATTTTGTCCAATTTGGTTTTATTTTCTATTTTTCTCAGGAATCGCATCCCGGTTGCTCCAAAGCCTTTTTGTGTATTTCTGTTGTGGTCCATGTCTCCGAGGCATATGTCAGCATAGGGATGACTACTTTTTTAAGTATTTCTATTTTTATTTCTTTCGGGATCTCCTTTTTCCCTAGGAATGTGTTCTTAATGCTATTGAATAGTTTTTTTTCCTTTTATTCTTCTTTCTCTGACTTCTTCATCAATTTTTCCGTCTTCTGTTATCATCGATCCTAAATATTTAAATTTTTGTACTTGTTTTAGATTTTCTGCATTCAGCTCCATACCTATGGTGTTGTTGTGTATTTTTTCCTATACACATTGTTTCCGTCTTCTTTTGGTTTATTTTCATACCAAATTTCTTTGTTTCAAATATAACCAGATTTTCTTTTAGTCATTTTCCATCCTTCGCAGATATTACCATGTCATCTGCATAGCAAACTTTTGATATACTTATTTTTTCCAGCCTGACCTACTGCATGAAACATGGTTTTTAATTTCCATGGATTTGATCAACGAAAACTTATTTTCAGATGTTTTTATGTTTTAAAAAAATTTGGGGCTCGATAAAAGATTTTTAACATAGAAATTTACTACGGCCAGCGTCATCCTAACTAATATTCATCTGGCCCTCTACAGAAAAAAACTGCCCATCCCTGTGGTAGGGTTTGGCTACAGAGACATTTTATAACACCAAAATTAACGCGAAGACGCGGGTAAAAAATAATCTATATATATAAAAGAGCTTGTTTGTTTGTTTGTTTGTTTGTTTGTTTGTTTGTTTGTTTGTTTGTTTGTTTGTTTGTTCGCTATAGAATCCTAGGTCCGTTGACCGATCGGGACCAAATTTTGCACAGTTACTATTTAGGACCTTGCAGATCTAACGCCAAACTTAAAATACAAGCACATATTACCAATTTAAAAAAAAAAAAAATTACTTGGACGGGATTCGATCTTACGTCGGCAAATACCTGGTCATAACACGATACGGCGCGGTGTATTTCACAAGTAAACATTGTTTTGTATACAATTAGTAATAAATGTACATGAAGTATTATTTTTATTAGTACATTTTTAATTGAAACAAGACGAAAGAAAATAAATTTGAGTTATTATTCAATTTTTAAGCAATAAATAGTTATTTTTTAAGGAATTATAAGAAAATGAAAAGATAATTGATCAGAGTATGTCATTTGTGTATGATTTGGAATTATTGGGCTTATTCAAGTTAAAACAGTAATTAAAATTGTAATCGCCCGTGCAACGCCGGGTAAACCATCTTGTTTATTATAAAACACGATCATTGTAATTTATCTACTTTTATTTTTGCATTCACAAAAATCGCGGACCCGGGGAATCTGAGTTCTTTTCCTCCTCGTCTCGTCGAGCTTGTCTTTAACGATAAAAACTTTATTTTACTTAACTTATATAAACGTTTGTTATTTAAGAACCAATAACGTAGTTTTAAGTAATAAGTTAATAATGAAGATATCGTTTTTTATTTAATTAAATCAATCTTATTTAATAATATAGCTGTAAATATAAACACTAAATAACAAGCAATGTTACATAATATTCGATTCAAATATTAAATTATTTACTGTCTTTAATACCATTCTGCTTTTAATATTATGCTTGTTTCGAAAAAAGTTAATGTATTGTTGTATTTTTAAACAATTCCTTAATATAATTATATTACCAATGATAACAATCTTCGAAAAACGCCCAATATTGTTTTAAATTACTGCAGACTTTGTTTATTCTTCGATACAGGAAAATGTTTCGTTCCAGAATACACTAAAACTTTTCAGAATACTCGAGAAGTTTTCAAAGTTTATGCCACATCCCGCAACAATTAACCGGTTAGTTAGTAGGTACCTCAATATTCCGGTAACGTTCATATCCCCCCTCCCCATTCCTTCCCATTAAGTTATCAACCCTTTTAGCAACACAACTTTCCTGAATTTTTCCCATCTCTTTTCCTCTCGCATATCTCCTTCGCACTTCACGCCATTCAAAAGCCGTAATAATTAACTCTCTCTTATTACTTTATCACTTTATTGGTTTGTGCCTCTCTATTTGGTCCTTCTCTTTTTTAATCAGTCTGTTTCCAGACCGCCCAACCATTCTAATTGCCCTTTTATTGCCGGCGGTTCGCTCGCTTCATCTGATATAAATTTAACCAAACTGTCGGTCCACTGAGCACACCCCAACTTTGCTTTGCTTCACTGAACGCAGCCTAATTTAACTTCTTTTTTGTTATTACTTTTTTGCTTCACTTCTTTATTGTTTTTCGTATCGTAATTTTATTTATCTATTTCTGTTTCTTACCTGTGTCACCCTTAAAATCATCAAACGAACTTTATCAGTTTGTTGTTGGACTTGATCCTATAATTAATTGAACAATTTCACTTGATGAACCCAATTCTACAAGAAATACGCGTTACTAACGAGAAAGCCAATAAGGTTTTTCTACGTGATAAGCCGGGCAAATAAAAATCTACTTAAATTATAGCTAACAAGCCAACAAAGAATAAACAATTAACAAATAAACTGTACATGAGATTATAAACTACTGAATTATTTTTCTAATTTAATAGTTTAAACACAAAAAAAAAGTATTTGCAGCCAAGTAGGTATAAGCATTCAACGTTATCAGAACATGTAATTTAAAATATAATATGGCGATTATATTATGCCAACAAAGTTACTTACAGCGCACATACAAATAAAACAGGTAGTAATTGCTGGTCGCCAGCAGATTACCATCACTTAATTTGCTTCTTATTGCATGTGCAATGGGAAAATATGCTTTCAAAGTGCAATTTAAAAAATTACAAAGTTATTATTTATTCTGACTGATTTAAAAATAGGTTTGATATGCAAACGAGACGCTAAATCGACTGCCAAAAATGAACCGTACGGAGATAATATCAAGTCGCCTAGAATTTGAATCAATAATATATGACTAAATCGATGTGGCACAAGCCCATTTTTGTCTGAAACAAAATTTTGTAAGTTTGAAAGCTTGTACATAAGCGAGTCTGTTGACTACCTAATATGACAAACTGTTTGCATGCATTTTAAAAGAACATTTCCTTACTAGTTCTATCACATTTGATCGGCAAATAAACTTGGGCTACATATTTATGAACTGCATTCTAAAACGTAACCAGTAAAAAAAAAAGTCCACCGCGTCTAAAGCGGTTTTAGCCTCCGAAATAAAAAAAAATGCAATCCAAGTCATTTGGGACAATCAAAGAATAACCATAAATAGTTTATATAAGTACTTATTTTAAATTGTGAAAGTGGAATAATAAGTAAATGTTTTATTGAGCTATACAGGGTGTCCCTGATTACATTTCCAGAATGGAGATCTCGCTTATTATAAGAGATACAGGTTTGTTTAAATTAGATGAATCATTTTTTATTATGAGAGAAGCCACAATCAATTCTTAAAAGTACAAAATTTCTCGTACTTCAGATGTTATAGCAAAAAATATAAAAATGTCGAATTTCTTTTTTTCCTCATAACTTTTTTGTGTTAATCGTTAAAACAATTTTATTTGTATTTTCTTAAGAAACTTTTTAATGGATTTTAGATTTTTTTAACACCTACCATTTTCGACATATTAACCGTAATTTCATTTTTTCTTATGGGCCGCAAAGTTGGCTATGGAATAGTTAAATGCGCTTTTTTTTCTTTTAATGAGATATCTCTTGCTATATCTATTTTTATAAATAAGTCACAAAACAAAAAACAGCTAATTAAAAGTCAAATGACAGTTACTATTTTTCTGCGGTATCATTTATTAGAATTTTATATTATTGTTGTGTAATTCAATAGTAGGTATTTGTAGTAATTGTTATAATGATGGCTACATTTAAAAATAGCGAAAAATTTGACATGTTGAGATGCTACAGGGTGTCCCAGATAACATTTCCAACATGGAGATCTCGCTTATTATAAGAGATACAGGTTTGTTTAAATTAGATCAATCATTCCTAATGGTGCCTGTCCACGTGAGAGTAAACAACTCTCGATAGCAGCGTCGCCAAGGATACAGCCAATCGCGAGTTACTCTCAGGGGCTGTATCCTTGGCGACGCTGCTATCGAGAGTAGTTTACTCTCACGTGGACAGGCACCATTAGTATGAGAGGAGCTACAATATATTTTAAAAAATACAAAATTCCTCGTTCTTCCGATGTTATAGCAAAAAATATGAAAATGTTGATTTTTTTTCTCTCTTTTTGTCTTAATCATTAGATCAATGTAAGTATTATTTTTAATTTTTTATCACTTGCCATTTTCAGGATATTACCCCTAATTTTTTTTTTCTTATAGGTCATCAAGTTGGCTTTGGAATAGTTAAATGTGCGTTTTTTTTCTTTCTAATGAGATATTACTTGCCATATCTATTTTAATAAGTAACTTACAAAATCAAGAAAAATCATATTTTACCCCGGGGTTCCACGAAACCCACTTTAGGAATCGCTGCTATAGAGGTACTCATTAGATGCTACACCCTGTATATAAATTTGCAAAAATGTATGTGCGTAAAATTTATCACGTCTTTCAGCCTAACAAACTCTTTTGCGATATGATTATTTTATAAGATCACTGTTTATACAAAATTAATCGGCAGCTGAAGATAACAATCAGAAATTAATTTCAACAGTTTATAAAAATTTATTAAACATTATTTTTATTCGTCAAATTGGACATCTTCAAACTACTTCGTAAAGCTTTTATAAATCCTAAAATTGAATCCTTTTTTCAGAATCCTAAATAAAGGATTTTGTTACAACATATTTTTTACGTTTAGCAATCTTTAGGAACTAAAAAAACCAATAAATAAAGCATCCAATAAACATTTTTTAAATCACACCGAACTGAAAAGTTTGATTTAGTTAATATAGAAGTCTAAAAACAAACAAAAATAATTCGATTGAGTTTTGTGGTCAAATCGATAATTTTTTGAAATGCCGATGTATTTTTACGAACGGAATAGTAACAATTGCATTTACAAAACAAGTTACATAAAAAGCTTTACACTTTTTTATTAAAAATTTACACACAACTGAATAACATCAAAATAGATAAAACAAGGTGGTTAGTTACACCTATGCACCCATTTTATTTCAAATTAAAACCAAATATTATTTTGCACGTAAAATGTAGTTAATAGAGGTATAAAACCGACAAACGGAAATGTGTATATATCGATTTAAACACAGCTAATAAAAATAGCTTAACATAATAAAAGAAACGTAAATAAAAACGCTGTAGGTAATTGCGAATTAAAATAAACAGGGTGCTTTACTAAATCGATTAAAACAGCAAATTGTGTAATACACTCCACAGAAAATTTCATTAATACATTTTCATAATTTTAATTACTTTCGTTCGTTATTAAAACCACTAATTTGCTTCAAACATTTCGCTTCATTATGCGCAATCGGAAAGTTCCGCATTTAAAAATTATTTAGATATCATCCGGTGGCTGTATAATCGAGGTTTTCATGAGAGTATATTAATTTAGTATGGAGTGTACATATTATAATAGTGCGTGACGATAACTGCTATCCTTAACCGCGTATTTAATTAAGTTAGGATTAAGATTATAATAAAATATGGTCACGATATCGCACATTGTCACGACACCGTAAATGCCTAATTTAGCCATTTATTTTAAGTATTATGACGATCGAGTTACGACGTTCATTCTAAAAACAAAAAGCTAGGCCTTTAAAATACGTTTTTTTATTATATTTATTTCTCACGTTAACCTTGTTATGCTAATTAAAATAAATACTAACAGTGTAATTTATTACAAATATTTTTTTAAAAAAACTTTACGAGATGGAGCAGACTATTTTCTATCACAGAAAATGTTAGTTTGCCGGATGCTCACTTACAGCCAGGGCCGATCACAGGGGGGGGGGGGCTAATTCGCATGGCCCGGTGTTGCAAAGGGGGCCCGGATTCGAGCTAATTCAATGTTTTGTTAACAAATACTGTTAAAATTTATGAGAACAGCGACGAATAAAATACAGTTTTTTGAAGCGTTATCTCTTAATATTTGAAAATCGTATGAAGTGATACGTTCCTTCCCACTATTTTCCTCCTAGTTCACACTCGAGTCGCAGTGTCGTGAGAGCGCCTATGTTCGTCTGTGATATTATGTCGTCATATTGTGCATTTTCCGGGCCCACCAAATACCGAGCTTGGTGGCTGGTTGGTAAAACAACCTAACTGGTAATCGGGAGGTCCTGGGTTCGATTCCCAGGGCCGACTGTCATTGTAGAGGTTTCAGGTGGTTTCCTCTATGGTTAGGGCAAATGCTGTGGCAGTACTTCCACCTATCCTTTGCCCATCCTTGACTATCCACATCCCTACCCATTATCCTTGTACCTCTAACGACTGAAGAGGGGGTCAACCCCCCTATAGCAGTCTCCGCGCGAGCGGAAAAACACGTGAACACACACACAACACGCCCACCAAAAATCCTGCCGTTCGTGAAGGATTATACTACCCGGAACTTGGCGGCTTTTTCCGTAAAAAGGCCTATATAGGCCTGCAGTTTATACCCAATATTTGTGTTGTCTATGCTGCGTATATAACCGGTGAAATCTGATTTTAAGAAATATCTTTATTAATTTAATACGTAAAATTATTAATTACAATTGAAATAGTTGTGCTAAAATTTTTAAATAAAAAAAGTATATAAAAATGATTTGTTCCTTAGTAAATGTTTATGACAACACCGGAAAGGAACGGCATTGAAAAGTTTAACTGAAAATGACACGGCCCTGATTACTTTAGTTATTATCTTAATCACTATTTACGTACAGTGAAATATTATGTTGTTTTCTTTAATAACAGTTTCTTATTATTATTATATTGTTAACGAATATTGAATCAAATTCAATTTATCTAAAATTAAGATGTAACATTATCATCATAGATCTGGATTTCCGAAGAAAAAAGGATACAAAGAGATATAAAAGGGATCTCTTAATAAATCTTCACAATAATTTGAAGTTTTTAAAAGCACACTTTTAATAAAAATACAAGTTATTGGAATCGATGGATTCGTTAGAAGATGTTCCATTAAAATAACCGCTTGTACCACCATAGTTCCATTTAAAAAAAATTGACTTTTTGTCAAAAAATCGAATCCGCAACTTTCAAAGCCGATTAAAGTAACCTAAATGTCATTTATAATTTACAAAAACTTTTTTTGGACAATTGTTGACATAATAAAAATCAATTTATGTAGGTCACAGGTCACAGCACCCTTAATAAAAAACTAAATTTTGTTGCAAAAACTATTTGAGGTTATAAAAATTAACCAAAATAGTGCAATCCAAAATCGCTTCCTCTTTTCAAAAATGTAAAAGTATACAGGATGTTCCATTTAAAATAACAAACTTGGGGTCATTTCCGGCGTAACCGGAAGTGAAACAAATGTGTGCATGTGCTCAAAAAGCCCGTTTTTTTGCACATATGTCTAAAATTTCATTTATCTAAAATCAAAACTAAAGAAAAAAGGGGGTGTACCACATTCATTAAAACCCGGTATAGTCTGTTCAGCGAGTAAAGAGGGCTATCGGATTAGGGCTGTAAGACGGAAACGAAATACATCCATGCATTTTGTCTTTTTCTGTGTCATCGAGTTCTAAGCACATAAACACGAAACATACAGCTTACGTACTTAAATTTATGCATTAGTCAGTTAATCCGATAGCCCTCTTTACTCGCCGGACAGACTATATATGTGTATTATCATTATTGTGACATGTTCTACGCCTTTTTGGATTTTCAGAACAAATAAAGACTACTACTATTGTATTTCTCTACATAACCACCCTTCTTTTCAATACACTTCTCACACTGTTGCACCAACTTGTTTATTTCATCTGAAGAAAATGTTTTTGATTGTGCCTTCAGCCAGGAATGTACGTACCCCTTCTTAGACCTCGTCATCAGTTCCAAGTCTTCGTCCTCTCAAAGCAACCTTCAGAGAGATGAAACCGGGAATAGTGCCAGATACAATGCAGTGTTAGAGGAAGAGCTGCAGCTAAAAAGGCTCAGTCATTGCAGATCTTTTGTCCAAAGGCGTTCTTCTCCTTCATGACAACGCACGCCCTAGCACGGTCGCTGCAACTCTTGACACCATCCGGAGACTAAAATTTTAGATCTTACAGCATACCCCATACAGCACTGATCTTGCTTCCTCTGATTATTATAGGATTGGACTCCTGAATGTCGCTTTGAGATGAGGAAGATTCGGAAGTGATGATGAGGACAAAGAATCGGTGCATTCCTGGCTGAAGACACAACCAAAAACATTTTCTTCAGATGAAATAAACAAGTTGGTGCAGCAGTGTGAGAAATGTAATCAAAAAGAGGGTGGTTATGTAGAAAAATGACATGTCATTTGTATCTCTAATTGAATTATCAATTATGTACCTACGTAATACTAATTTTTTTAATTTATAATAAGAAATTAGTTAGTTGCTGATTTTTTTTAAAGCATTTTTGTAGAGCTACAGAAGTCAAAAGCAATTATCATTCATAGAAAAAAATAATAATAAGTAGATATTAGAATATTTCAATTACTTGAACCGAACCGAAGAACAATTTTAATATATTGGGATGTCACAACGAATCAACTAATTTGAAAATTTGAAAATTTTTATAACATTAGACTATGAAATTTTGTACGTTAATAACAAATTATATAGCTATTCTATTTTTTTTACTCAAAAAAAAATGCTGCGGGAAATATTTTTACTTTTGTGTTCGACTTTATCATCAGGTAAAATAAGCTGCATTATTAATATTAGTTTTTTTGTAAAGAAGAAAGTTGTGTTTTTGATTTTCTAATTCAACAAAATTAAATACTCTTTTGAACACTTTATACATATAAAATACAAATTTTAAAAAGTTTTAAGTTATTCAAAACTATTAAACAACATCTCAATAAAATTTATAAGAACTCTGAAAAAATAATATATTTTTTACCTCATTTTATGCAGCGAACTTTAAGCAACAACAAACAACAACTCTTTACATTAAATTTTATTATCCAATAATAGCAATACTAACCTGATTTTAAAATTTCAAACTAATGCTACATTTTACGTGAGGACATTCCAATTGACGGCAGTACGGAAATACCTTGCCAATGAACGCGATATTATGAACTTGTAAATCTATTTTATAATCCATAAACATTTTAAACATTATACCATAAATATCCTATTCCAACAAATCTCTAATGAAGCCAAAATTGATGTTAGTGAAACATTCCAAAATTTCACATTAGACAAGTTGGTTTATTTTAACATTGAAAGTTAATAAGTAATTCTAGTTCTTGATTGCCCTAACATAATTTGGAAGTATTTACTCCTGAAATAAACGAAGAACAATTTGATCGTGAGCGAACTCCAGCAGAATAATTATTATATTATTTTTCAGACTCAAGGACTACGTTTGTGTTCCAAGAAATTTTATTTTGAATAACTTGTTATATAATGTGGTGTTAGTTTGGTAGTATTAGCCACGTGTTATCATTACTTCTTTACATTTCAAGGCACTTAAGAGGGTTACCGGACATATTTAAGAAGATTACTTAACTCTAATCCTAACGGTGGCGCCACTATCTTTACCCTTAATCTTTAAAATAAATTCTTCGAAAACACAGAAAAGACCTTTAAAGTATGTTTTGTTGTCGCTCTATTTATTTAATAACTATATTTTTTTAGTTACCGACATGTTTAATACTATAACAAAATTATTAAATAAGACATTTTATTGTTTTTAACGATATTTAAGGGAGACCAATGACTGTGGCAGAAATAATATTTTTAGCAAAGACAGAAAGGATAACGCGAACCTTGGTACATCATAAAAACAAAGACAAATGCAAGAGCGAAATGACGTAAATTTTTTTGATGCATATTATTTAATTAAGGAATAAGAAATGCCAAATGTTAATGTATTCCCCATTTGATTTTTTTGTCCCACAAAGACTACTTTCTACGTACCTACTATTTTAGATCAAAGGTAAACAAAAGTAAAGTCTGCAATGTTCTACAACTTTCTATGTTACCGTCAACAATGTTTAGAAATAAAATGAATTATTTTAGTCATTTATGAGATCTTTAACTTGATCAAACTGACTTTGATTCCCAGTTTGAGCTCTTGATGAATTCGCAATTAAAATATCTATTCATGGACAAAATAGTACAGAAGGATGAATTTAATTACAGAAAGACTCGATAACACAAGAGGATCTAACTCGAGGATTCCAATAACAAGAGTCTGCCAGCCCCGCTTTGCGACAATTCGCTCATACGACAGTTTTCAGTTAATACAGTTAACAACAACGACATCTAATTCGCTAAAACAACACTTTTGCGATAAATCTAAGACTAAAGTGCTTTATTTACACCAGTTATACACGTATAGGTATGTTAACTGCAGTGCAATACATGCATCGATAAGAGAAAAAAAAACAGTTTTTCGCAAGACGAAGATTTTCGTTTTACGACAACGCAACGGGCCGAAACATAACATTTCATAATACTTGAGTATCACAGTATCCTTCAGATAAGCGGAAAACGTGTGTACGTATCTGTTTTTGCACAATTCATATTTGACTCATAATTTAAATTTTTTCAGTTTTATTGTGTATATTTGTACAACATTGTTTGGATGCATTTAAAAATGTAAACTGTCCACATTTTATACTATTTGCGAACAGTTGATTTATTGAAAAGTATGTACAGGGTGGTCCAAATTCGATGGGATTACGTGTGTATCTCGTTTTATATTAAAGATAGAGAAACGGTTTTCAAAAATATTCTATCATTTGTACATAAGATAAACAACAATAAACTATACAACTGCTGATTCTGACTATATTGTTGTTTATCTTATGTTCAAATATTTATACTGTTTTTCTCAACAACAAATTAAAAACCCTTTGTAACTTGCGTATTATTGAAAATAACTACATCAACCCTTATATATTTGGAATGACACAAAAATAACGAATTTAAATTGGTCTTAGTCAACTATAGCTTCTATTCAAAAAAAGGTAAGTTTGTGTCATAACTTTTTAACGGCGAGCGTGACAATTTTTCGTTTGGTATCAACGAATTTAACATTAAAATATCTAAAAATAGCCTTCACAAATTTCTTCGCTATTTACAACGAAGATAACGACACATTATAAATATGAAAAAAAAACTTTTTTTTTCTAATAACTTAAAAACCTAAAATGATAAAATATTTTTGAAAACGGCTCTGAGTTCGTCCCAGAAATTGCACGTTTTTGGTAATTTAACCGTTTCTCCATCTTCAATATTAAGCGAGATATTAGTGTCGTTTATCACAAAACAAATTGAACTTTAGTTATTGAATCAAACATTTCAATTATATTATTTATTCTTGTTCGAAAATATAGAATTTCTCCACTAATTTGACTATAAGTTACGTTTCCAAACGCTAAACAAACGGTTACCGCGCTACCGGTAAATTGTAGAGCAGTCACTTGAATTTCTATAAAAAAAAATCTACTGAAAACACAGAAGATGAATTTTATTGCCTCAAAAAATCTATGATCTTCATTGGTAATTATTACCAAATTCACCATTCTCCCCAGACATTTATCCCTGATTACTATTTATTCGACATGTGACATTATCTTTAAATTTTACCTACATATTTTATAAACCATAAAAATAGCAGAATTTACTTCAAAGATTTTTTAAACCAAATTTAATTTATTGACATTCATATTAAATTGAAAAAAAAATTGCTAAAAAAGTTGCTAATAATGATGAACGGTATAAAAGAGGGATGGATGCCAAACTGGTGGCCCGCGATCAAATTTTCTGTTACATTAAAGAGTTTTTTGTCGTCAAAAAGTTTTATAGTGTTTTGCGAAAATTTGTTCTGCCACTGCTTAAGCAATGGCACCATATCTATACAGGGTGACTGAACTTCCGAGTATACGCATGGGGAAATGTTGGTAATAAAAATGTTTTTTTATTGTCATTTGAAAACTTTCTGTCACGTTTTCTTCTATACAGAGTGTGTAAAAATTGGCGGAAGCGCTACACGTGGCAATGTTCTTCGTAAAATTCTAAGTCGAAAATCTTAATACGAAAATGTTGTACCATGCTTGCTGTGTCTGCAAGAGGTCCTCAAAGTTTTGACATTTAGTCCTTTAATAAGCGTTATTATTTAATACTTGCAAATGAAAAAGCTGCAATTTGGAATAAAAATAAATTTCGAATAGTATTTTTTCCTAGATATTGTGTTCTTCCTTTCAAAAGTTGGTGTTGAAAATATGTTAATCACTGATTTGAATGAAAATCATACATATGGCAACATTGTCGTTAGCTGTCATCTCTGTTTTTCTCGTAATTATTTCTAGTTTGTGTTTTACGATACCCAAAAGTTTGCAGCTATGTTTACGAACTGAAGGCTTTCAGTTCGAACAAAAATTGTAAATACCATATTTACCCAAGTTTCTGTCCAAAGTACAAAAATATGTGTGCGAGGGTTGTCTTCTTTCTGGATATACCTATATCTGCATATCGTTGACTTGACAATATAGAATTCCTAATCATTGAATAAAAAAATCGCAGTATATCGCGTTTTTTTTCGTTCTTTAAGCTTATTTTTACGAATGTATTAATGTAACAAGTAATAGGCTTTTAAAACTTTTAGCTTGTTGATTGGTTGCCATGGAAACGATATAAACTACAACGACCGACCTACCTATTTTAAAATGGTTATTTTTTAAAACCTTTTTTTTAAATTAGGCAGTGAATAAATAAATAAAATACCATGTGTGATACATCAATAAATTCAGTAAAATAAATGCTATTTGATTATGCAAATAGCAGAAATTGTGACTGTATGAAAAAATAAAGTTGTAATAAAACAAAAACGAATCGACCTAGGAAAAATTTGTGATCACCATCCGATTTGGCTTAAAAAGTTGCTTGGGCAATGTTTTGAAATTTGAAATATTTTATACTCCAAACGAGTTAGATATAGACGATTTTCAAAAATCGTATATTCAGGTTTTTTTCTGATTTTCTCGAATACCGTTTAAAATATTTTAATTTTTCTTTGGATTATTTGATAAACATAGAACTTCGCAACTTTGCCAAATTTAAACCAATGCTCTAGCTATTATAATAAGCGGGATCCCCATCCTTAAACTCCAAATTCAATCACCCTGTATACGTATATGCGGCCCGCGTCGGTTGCACTTTTATGGAAAATGGCCCGCGACTCAAATTAGTTAAAAACCCCTTTTATGCTAGAAAACCTAATATTTTTTTACAGCGCTTAAATTATAACTTATGAGTAAAATTTGTTGAAAACTAGATATTAAATTAGAGTTGTTGCACATTTCTGCAGATACATATGTATATCAAACATATTTCATTATTTAATTTTGTATTAATTAACATTTGTGGTTCAGTAATTATGAAATACCATAAACTGATGTGATAGAATTGTTTATGTTATTGATAAATCTGATTACTTTTTTAATAAATATTAAATGATAATGCTTTTATTATTATTGCTCTTTTCAATTAATGAACAAAACAACACAAAATTACATTTATTATTGTTACATTTATTAACATTAAGAGCTTTTAATGTATTTTTATTGCGTTATTAAGTGTTTTGCTCCCCAAATGTGTTTGTTGCTCCGTATGAATAATGACCACATTAAATATGCACTAATGATCATGCAGGTGACAATATAAATGAATAAATAATATTTAAATTAGTATAGTAGTTTAGAATTAACTGAGTAATTTAGAAACAGATAGCATCAGTTACTACTAATTTTCTTTTTTCGTAATTGATTATAGAATATTAACTAAATAATCATGGCATACGTTACACCTTCGATATTTATGGGATATTTGAAACGAATTCTAATTGCAAATACAGCCTTTGCCCTCTACCGGAGCGTTCTACACATTCGCGTTTTAAACGATATCTGCCAAGTAGTTTTCATGTTTACCGCTAGAGGCTGACGTAGTTGAATAAGTTAAGGACGAAATGGACAATAGTGCAAAAATCGATTAATTTTAACACTAACGTCTGTACTTATAAATCTAATTTAGTTTATTTAACTTTTTTCAGTTATGGACACTTACTTTTATTTTTAAGCGATTTAAATTAAATAAAATTATTTCTGAAACATCTTGGTGTGCCGCCTTTATTAATTGTACAAATTGTAAGATTGTGGTATTCTATTACGTTTATACTTATTTAAAATTTAATTTAACGACCTTTTAAGGACATTCTCTTATGTTACCTGTGATGTTTAACAGTGATTTGAATTTTTTCTTGCAAACAAACAAAATATTTATATTGTTTAAGTCATATTTTTAATTAAAAAGGTAAAAAATTAAATACGACTTTTTACATTTTATTAGAACATTTGTAATAACAAAAACCAAATTTGGAGAAAAAATAATTTTGGTTCGTTAAAACGGTTTATTATAATAACAAATGTGTGTTGCAATAAACAAAATAGTTGTAATTACTTTTGTGTAATATTCAGACCTTTTTTTAATAAAATAGTTGTCAGATTCATAGTTCAAAGGAGCTGAAACTTTAATTACAGTAATTTGTAGGACATTAGGCAAACCTTTTTATTATAGATTCAGCGAGGCTTCATTACAGCTATGTATAAATAATAACAAAAGATCTACGACAGTACTAGAAGCTTTCATTATTAAACAGTACCTTACCAGTTACCATTAATCATTCTTCTCACTAAAAAGTATGCAAAGGCGCATATCGAATAATTGCTAACAAAAGCTGTGTTATACTTATAATCGTAGGTATTAAAGATCAACTTGCAGTAAAAAAAAAAGTTTATTGAATGAAATAATCCACTACTTACCTTATCTTTTAATATTGTAGGAAAATACTACTACTATAATTCCAGGCAACTACATTTCAATCTTAAATACGTTATTTCATTTTACGTTTTTTAGTTGATAAATGTATAATGATACTTAAACATCAAAGGTTTACATTCTTTCCAAAAATTAAGAGAAAACCTAACAACTTATTATTAGGATACATTTATTTATTTAATAAGCACCATTATTGGACGTGAAAACAATTCAAAAGTATTTGCAATGCATTTCAAAATTTTAGCTTATAAGTTATGAAAAATTATAATCAAAATCAGCAGAAAAACATTTTCGGGTTTATTAATTAACATTTAACTTTTTTTAGTATAAACGTGTTCAGTTAAACTAGCATAGGTACTTTGCCATCAGTTTTTCGTAGAACACTATTTCAATTTGACATCGTTTTATCATTATCACCATTTACCTATATATAACCATTTATTCCTTAAAATTATATTTTATTACACTTTCTAAAGGTGGTGTTTTATTTTTACTTAATCACATGCTAAAAATGAGTCCCTATACTTTGTAGCTAGAACGCGGTAATGGCCCTTTCCTTTGTCATGTTAGCAATGCGCGTAGCAGAGTTTGAAATGTTGCAATTATAGCAAATTGGTCGTTAATAGAGATTTAGAATCGTCAGAGATCAACAATAATTATGGTAATTCAGTGGGGTAAATAGAGGAAACTAGGGTTAGGGTGGGACCTCTGTTCTCCCACGGTATTGTAAATGGCATTACCGTAATCTGATACATGTGTGCATACGTGTTACAGCAAATGAGAAGCTATTTATTAACTGTTGTAATTGTTTGGCTTCCCTTAATGATCAGTTCAGATAAACAGCTCAACTTGTGTTTGCAATTTTGTTATCTGCGTTACCCAAAGCATCTGATACTCTTAAAAATTCAAAGTTTAATTTTTATCGTTATCATTACCTTTCAAACAATTTAAGTCATTATTGATAGATTGATACATTTTTGTTACATCCAAACGTAAATGTTTCATATACCGAACTTTATTGCCAATATAATCAACAAAACATGTATAATATTATATCTGTATAAAAAATATTCAACAAATTGGCTTCATTCGTACGAGAACCTAATCTATATGGAATCTTTTTGTATCAGATTAACAATACGATTCAACGCATTCTACCATTATAATAGTATACATTGAGGTAATGAAAAAATGCCAATTTAAATCACATCCTTATGGTGCCTGTTCACGTGAGAGTAAACTACTCTCGATAGCAGCGTCGCCAAGGATACAGCCAATCGCGAGTTACTCTCAGGGGCTGTATCCTTGGCGACGCGAGTAGTTTACTCTCACGTGGACAGGCACCATTTACAACGTATTTTTTATGTATTCATATATCAACTAAAAATTAGTAAGTAGGTACTCTCAAAGTTTAAAATTTTGAAGTAGGACCTGAGAATTTCTGAAAAAAATTATCCGTTTTACCATTTTTGCTGAGAATAGTTATTTATGTATCAAGGCCAAAAAGTGTAACTTTTTCGGCCGCGTCTGGTTTGCAAACAGGCAAAGCCGAAAAAGTACGTTTTGGCCGAGGTGCATATTACATTTTTTGTGCGATCGAATTAAAAACAATTTAAATTTTTAGTAATTTTCAAAATTATAGGTTAGAAACTACGTGACAGTCTGTCACTGACAGATGACGGCGTATGTACTGCATTACTGGCCCTCTCAGCAACGGCCATAAAAGTTACTTTTCAGGCCGTTACCCTTAGCAACGGCCTGAAAAGTAACTTTTACGGCCGTTGCTAAGGATAGGGCCGGTAATGCAGTACTTTATGGTTGCTAACGCGTCCGTCAAACAGCTGTTTCTAGTACGATCGCACAAAAACATTTTTATTTACTGCAAAAACTATACGATGAAATAAAACATATAAAATGTTGCCAAAATTTTTTTAACCTGTAAATAACGTTACAAGATATAATATCAAACAAAGTCTCATTCTAATTCACTTTTAATTGCAAACAAATATAAATCTGTCAGTGTCACAGAAGTCCAAATATTTCGACTCTTATGATATATGTAAAAACTGAACAGTTTTCCTTATTTCGTAAACTAATCATAAGGCAAATCAGTCTTAAACAATTACAAACACTTTAGCTATAATTAATTAAACAAACTCGTCACTTAAACCTTCTTAACATCATGCATTCATTGGGAAATTTTAAAGAAAGTTTTAATGTATACAGTAGTTCAAACACATATAACATTTTCTTTTCCATTTATTTCATTTTCGATATGTTATTGGCATATTTGTATGTTCAAAAAACAAAATTTACAGATTTTACACTTCCCTAAGATTACATCTCAGAACTCTAACACAGACCCTGTAACCTGTAACATTAAATTCCTTATTTTGCACAAATAATGACTAGAATAGCAGAATATCGATTTCCAGCTGAAAGAAGCATAGAACCAAGATACTATGGAACCACAGCTTGGGTTCTGGTTAAAGAACTGACAAAAATGTCAGCTCTGTAAAGAATGTGAAGAGTAAAAGAACATCTTCTATTATTAATATTCCCTAACAGTTATTTTAATAAACATAAATTGCATGTCTGTAAAACAAAAGTAAAAATCATAATATACTCACAGAATCTGCTCCAACTTGATAATATAACTGTATGTAGACAGTTTGCTACTTGCTAGGCTTATTACCAAAACTTAAGCAGTATTTATTAGACTTGCATAAAAACGATTAATTGTTTAGAAATTATATATATTTAAAGGATAACCACTGTTTTAGGCAAATATGGGTATCATTTTTTTAACAGCTGATTTTTTCTTTAAAAAAAGAATGTGAAAGATGTCTACCTTAAACTAAAAAATAGAATTAAAATTAATTGTTGATTAGCAATGCCAATAGATTGAAGTTGTGAATACGATAAAAAAAATGCTTCCGAAAATTAATAAAACCACACAAATAGATAAGCTGTGATATTAAGTTCCTTTATTTGTGCCTTGGAGTTGGACGGCACAATTCTCGTAGCAAATATTTTGTCTATGTCGAGCTTAATATGAAACAAAGTTTAATTAAAAAGAATCTCGTGTCAGTTTCTCTGCCAATCCGCTTAAAACGCAGTTGGATTACGACTGCTTATTAACTGGTACTAGTTCTGAAGGATTCGTCATTTTCATAAACAGCATAGAGTTATACCAAATAATCCTTAGACAATAACGGATAATCTACTCGCAACAGCAACCAACTAAATTCAAATACAAAGACAAACACGGGAACGAAAAATATAAACCTCGAGATCAATGTAAACGTAATAAGTTGGCCCTAATGCTATTGTGCATGGATTTCTGCAGGCGATTACCATATGAACGCGGTCCCGCTATGTGACAGCGCCCTCTAGCCCCAAGCTACCGACAACTCATACCCTCGGATATTGGTTTCTGATTCAAGTCGGACAAGATCAACACTCTCTTACTTGTCTTGCCCTTATCCTGAGTAGACGGCATTTGCTTCAAGTTGCCGCAAGTGCAATCCTTAAAACATTCACAGTTTATAATCGATATTTCATGTGTACATGTTTGCAAACTCTTTTTACTAAGCCACTTCAAATGACGCGAGAACTCAAAACGTCTAATGAAGTTCTCCCCTTTTGCTACCGAATTTCGATAAAACTATTTTGTATTTTTATGTATCTTATCAAGAAATATACGTCACAGACACATCCAAGAAAGAAACGAATCAAAAACAACGTTTTGTCTGCCACTGCAGCAGACATCTTCAAGCTTTGTTACATAATATTAATGAAATGATGGAGTATATCATTGTAGAACGAGAAAAAGGAGTTTCTACCGTAATAATATTAAATAACAACGATCTACTTCAAATTATTACTTAACAGATGCTTGTGGAGTTTTTATGCGGATAATAAGCATTTATTATTATAGTACCTAATGGAAACAGAAATGAATTTAAATTGAAGCGTTTTCTGGTTTCTTTAAACAAATTTTTATTTTCGAATATTTTTACTGTAAGTTTTGCTAGACACTTCTTCCAGATGAACAAAAAAAAACTATTTCCTTTTATTTGGGTATACAGGGTGTTTAAAATTCGAGTTTAAGCATGGGGATCTCACTTATTATAAAAGCTAGAGCAGCGTTTCTCAAACTATGGGTCGCTACTTTAAAATTACAATGCTAACAAAAAAAATTCTTTCGGAGATCGAGACGCCATCCCCTATGGGTCGTACTCTCATTTCTAGAAAAAAAAATGGGTCACGTGTTTAAAAGCTGAGCTAGAGTATAGGTTTAAATTTAGAAAATTCGGCGCTCATTAATAATCCAAAGAGAAATTAGAAATACCTATCTCAATCAGTATCCTAGAAAATTAGGAAAAGCTAATATAAATAAACCTTCGGGAAATTTCTTAAAGAACAATAGCAAGGGTCGAAATAGAACAATGGAAGTTTATTATTGTTTTTTCCTTGGCAACGCTGACTTTTATCTTAGATTTATCAATTTTTAGGTTATTTCGCTTATTTTTGAAAATAGACATGAAATATTACATCATTGTAAAGAGAGAAAAAATAATCTTTATCTCTAAGTCTCCATCTATTACGACTGCCGTTTAAAAAAAAAGTAGTTTCATTAAATATCTCGCACGGTAATTTATAAATAAATATTTGACTATCGCCATTTCATAGCAAACAAAATTTAGCAAAAGTTTTCCTATTGGTATTTTTGTGTATTAGCAACGATAGCCGAGATATTTGAGTTTAAAAACTTTGGTCTATTTCGGTTTTTTCATTATATCACGCAAGTCATGAAATTTTTAAACAAAACAAACTATTTAAAATACACTCCTAAAACGCTAACTTTTGACCCATTTGACCAACTTTGTATTTTGATTATTCACGGAGATAGCAATAGTGCCACATGAAAAAGTGGAACACCCTGTACAGGATGATTCAAATTCGAGAGCTACCATGGAGATCTCGCTTATTACTGAAGATAGAGGGTAGATTTACATTTCGCAAAGTTGCTAAACTTTATGCTCATCAATAATATCAAAACAGATTTGAAATATTTTCAATTGTTTTTGAAAAAGTTTAAAAAAAAAACTGAAAAATTACTTCGTTTTTTTGCTATTTTTTCAAAAATAGCTGAAGATATTTCAAATCTGTTTTAATATTATTGATGAGCTTAAAATTTAGCAACTTTGCCAAATTTAAACCTACCCTCTTACCTTCAGTAATAAGTGAGATGCCCATGGTAGCCCTCGAATTTGAATCACCCTGTATATGATTATTTACGTAACGTTATATAAAGTCATACATTATAACAACTCATTTTTTATTGTTGTTTTTAACGTTATGTAACGAAAACAAATAATAAATCACGTTATACAATAACGTAAAGATTTAAAACGTTATTTCTTCCCTTCCTCTAACTTTAAAGAAACTATTTTTTCAACTTCCTATTTCTTTTTACTTTTTAACTATGGTACACAAATGGATGGATTAACAAAAATAAAATAGAAAATAATAACAACTTAAATTACTTTCCACTTCCACAATTAAGCTTTTATGTTGTTTTTAAGGGGGGGAAATGCTATTTTAACATTATTGCACAAGTGACAAAAAAGTACTAACATTATAAAATTGTTATTTTGCTATACCGCAGCTATAAATGACACTAAACAAATTTCAAATTTTGGGCGTTAATCATATTATCAGGATATTTTAACAAGTTTGTCGTGTGAAACTGATAGGACGTAACCAATGTTCAATGTTGACGTGCCGCTTCATACTAACGGAATTTATATTCACAAGAATTGATATTATATAGCTATCTAACATGTCTCAGTATTTCAATATTTACTTAGAATTCTAGAGTTATCATCCTTTATTCAGTTTAGAATAGTTGTTTGCAGTTTGCGACTCATATAATTTAATAGTTAGTGAATTTGACTGCGGCTTCTAGAAATTGTCTATATCCTCTCCTATTAGGAGCTGTACGACACGATACGTTTTAAACACGTAATTATACACGTAACTCTACAAAATTCTGTACTTAAGTTTTCTTAATAACCTTTCGACGTTACTTTACTTTTTATGACAAATAGCATTAGTTTATTAACAGTAAAATCTTATTTCATATACATAATGGGTATTT
The DNA here is from genome assembly GCA_947652605.1 of Elmis aenea. Classification (NCBI taxonomy): domain Eukaryota; kingdom Metazoa; phylum Arthropoda; class Insecta; order Coleoptera; family Elmidae; genus Elmis; species Elmis aenea. Next base: position 36,946,017 of record OX393578.1, on the reverse strand, counting down.
CCACCTCTATTTATTCGGTCATTTTTTTTAATCGTCAGTATTGTGTAAAATAAATGTTCAAAATTGGTACATATATAATTGAGTGTCGGTATCAAATTGCATTTTCTTAGTACAGTTTTGTTTATTTGGTCAGTATAATGTTTTTTAATTAAAAAAAATATATTTTTAGTTAGTATATTTTTTTTATAATTAAAATTAATCTTTAACCTGACCCTTATTCATTTGGTCAATCATAAAGAATCGGGTTAAAGGTTCTTTAAAGCTTTTTTTTTTGCAAATAAATAATGAAAATTAAGCTAATAAGTTTGTTTTCCTAAAAAAAATACTGACTTTCTATTTAAAATACTGACAGTTTTTATACAATTATTATATAAATATTACGTAACAATATTTTATTATAACCTCTGGCCATTTAAATCTGATCACAAATGTTTAAAAATCCTGACCCAATAAATAGCAGCCCACTTTTTCTGTCCTTCAGTTTCATGAATGATATTAAGTAGTAATGCATGAAGGTCTACAACCCTAAAATAATTAAATACATACGTATTGTTGACGCGACTCCAAATAATTGGCAACAAGATCTATCCAATTTGTTACGTTAATAATAAAGTTAAAAAGAATCCTAAATAAGTTATATGTTCACGTGCAAGCATATTTTAACGATGATGCCATAGATACATCCCATGGTAATTGAAGCAGATTGTATAGCAATGAACTTTAAGCTGACAAAATTGGGCTTTCTCCCTTATATGCCATTTAGTAAAAGGTTTGAAACGATTGTGTGTTGGAAAACGAGGATGTAATGCGCGATATTTGTATCATTATGAGAGGCTGCCACACAATATTTCTGTTTACTGTTATTGTTAATGGATTTAGAATCCCTCAATCAAAACGTACGTAAACACGCTGTGTCAAAGATCAAAAAGCCTAAATGAAAGTTCGTTAAAAAAAGGTGTTTGAGTGGGTGTGAAATCACAGGATATCATAATTATAAATTATTTTACCAACAAATGCGATAAAAACTGACTTATTAATATTAGACAAGTTTTCAAACTAATTAAATTCACTCGTATCGCCATTGTTAATTATTATACTACTCCTCCATGTTTTTAATAAATCAATAATATATCTTACACGTTTGTCATTGTATAATATAATAAACTTTGTTATGTTTAAAAATTAAAAAAACTTGCAAAGTAGTTAAAAAAATTTATAACACTATCGATAAAATGTATTTACTGAATTATCTAAATAGGAGTAAAATATATCAAAAAAGAATTCAAAATATTACATTAAAAAAATTTGTTTCTATTACAAAAGTTACTGTTTCATCAAAATATAAACTCATCATGAGATCTTTCACTTTGGTAGTGCCTTTTTTTTATCGAAATAAACTTGATGCCACTATACTAACTTTGTGCTGTTTTAGGCCGTATTAATAAGATTTGCGAACAAACATGTAAAGTATTACATCATTGTAAAGATATAAAAATAATCTTTATATCTAAGTCGTCCCCTACTAAGGCTGCCATTAAAAAAAAGGAGTTTTATTAAAAATCTTATGAATAAAAATTTGTTTATCACCATTTTATCGCAAACAAAATCTAGCAAAATTTTTTAAAGCATTTTTGCGCAATAATAGCTGAGATATGGACTTTTTTTAAATTGAAACCCCAGTGGAGTTTTTAATAGCAATCTGGTCTTTAAGACCAATGAGCAGTTTAATTTTAGCCTAAATTAATAATACTTATTCAAAACTTACAAGGGAGGGTCACGTTACGTTGTCGCTAGAATTTTATTAAAGCTGTGTTTATTGCATCAAGGACATCAAAACTAAATGTTTTCCAGAGTTACTGGCCAGTTCCTTTGGAAAAATAGGAAAAACCGGGAAGCACTGAAAAATTCGCATAAAAAGGTCATTTTTGCGATCGCGTTGACCAATAAACCGTCAGAGACAAAATCTAAATTTTTCTATTTACCAATGCGCGCATTCTTTGCAAAGTAAAATGGTGCAAAGCTTTTGAAAAAGTCTTGAACGGTTCCGGAGAAACACGTCAAAAACGAAACCGCTGCATAAGCGCTATGATTTGAAAAGTTGTGGTATCAGGGCCGTGCCGTGCTATGATGCAGAGAGGCGGCCGCATCAGGCGGCACCGTAAGGGGACGGCATAAGCAGCGAAATCAAAATACAATTTGAACCATTCAATAATTAAAAATCTGGCAATCAGGAAGAGAAGGTCTCTCCGGGTAATTCACAAATGACGCAAACGTAAGAATAACGTAAAGTATATCGCCATCTATCTTTGATATTCCATACATGAAAAGATTCACTATAAGGTTAGGATATTTACTAATTCCTTGTTACTTACTGTTCATACGATCCATACGTACAAGTTCTTTAAAATTTTATACTTCCCACTATACAGCTCATTGCGCTGCTTAACAGCTTATTTACCACTTGTGAACTACCCGGAGAGACCTTCTCTTCGTGATTGCCAAAAATATTTACGCAACGCTTTTCTATATTGGTTTTAATGTTAGTTTATATTCTGGACATTACCCTTAATTCTCTGAATGAACGATTCACGCTTCTGAAAACCCATGGCAAAAATTTTCAGTTTTTATATGACATTTTAAAACTCAAGGATAGAGATGAGAAAACGCTAGAAAATTATTGTACCAGTCTCCAGTCAATACTTTCGGTCGAAAATGAATTAGATATAAATGCAAATGATCTTCAAGAAGAATTACGAATGCTACCATATTCTATGAAACCTTTGGATGTTTTAAATTATTTGTGCCAAAATAACTTAATTACTTTGTATCGGAATACTGTTGTAACTCTGAGAATTTTATTAAGACTCCCTGTAGCTAGTGGGGAAAGAATTTTCCCAAATTAAAATTAACAAAACACTACTTAAGAAGTTCAATAAGCCAAACAAAACTTAGAAATCTGTCATTAATTTCTATTAAATCTACATTGGCTGCCACTCTAGACTACACATCCCTAACTAACGAATTTGCTAAAGTTAAAGTTTTGATGTTCTTGATGCAATAAGCACAGCCATAATCAAATTCTAGCGACAACGTATCGTGACCTTTCCTGGTTAGTCTAAGTTTACCCAATAGTAGTCCTTAGTTTGCTAATATATTAAATGTTGCAACAAAAATAAGGAGGTGATTCCTTATTGAAAATTAAGGGGGGTCTTTCATGTAAAATTTTTACCTTAGACGTCTCCTTTCGGAGTTACACCCCCCTAAAGGGGAGCGGTTTATTTCTCAAATTTGAATATATATAGGAGAATGATATTTGGTTGATGTTTTATACGTATTAAAAGGTTTCCTATAGTAATATTTTCAACCATCTCCCACCTTCAAAGGGAGCTGAAAAGTGCGACGCCTGTTGGTTTTTTTATCAGAACTTTTTGGTGAGTTAGGATTTTGCGATTTAAAAAAATAATTTAAAGCTTACTTTATTTAGAAACTTTTTTAATCTTTAGTTTTTCTCGTAAAACCTACCGTTTTTGATTAAAAATAAAAAAAAGTAAACATGCACCATTAAATATTCCAAGATAAAACGATTCATTTTGGTGGTTACCATGGTTTGTTTATGTTCCTATTGGGTAGAATTGACAGATGTTATTCATTTTGAAGAGGTGACAACACACTGTTAAAATTACTGTAAAAATAAAAATTTAAATTTTACTATCAAATTTTGTAATTAGTATCTATTATTTTGTAATTTTAAACAACCTTTTCCTATGATTTTTTGTACCTGTTTAAAAAAGGTCACTCTTACGAATATTACTAAATTCGCTAAAATCTAGTGTGCTATGAATATTATTGAACTTTTTTTTTGTCTTAAAATTTGTTTTAGGCCATGCACCAACTTTTATCCAAAAACAAATTTCTGAGTAGTCGATAATACAAAACTTTTTCACTTATGGCATACTTTTTAGATGACGCTGTATATTTATAACTGAAACAGATTTCTTCACTTTCAAAAACTTTAATTTTTTTTTAAATATCGATTTTGATTATTTACCATGTCGAATGTACTAATTATTTTAAAACTAAAAACATCAATAAATTGCCGTAAATAATAGGTAATTTAAAGCCTATTTCAGTGACTTTGTATCTAATACGGTTAAAAAATTACCATTGGTGAACTTCAAATTTCGGTCAAATTATATAAATGCACGTCAGTTATAAATTTGGTAAGGTGGAAAAATATAATATTTCAGTTTACTTCAACTCCATTTTACAAATATTTCTTACGTATAACTTCTTAACCTTCTTATATTAAATAGATTTATATCTTTGAAAAAATGTCCCTGTTTACTAAGAAATACTTTATCCAAATTTTTACCTCTTTTATCTAAAATAAATCCAAAATCTGAGAAAAGTATTTGTAGAATGTTTCGGCACTATTTGATTTGTTTTCCAATGTTCTAAGTCTGTTTTCTAATCTCACCTGGCTAAGCCGGTGCTTACGGTCCATTAGAATCCAAGAAGGCACACGCTCGAACGCGCCTGTCGGCTCCATTCCATCAAAGATTGAATACAGCGTACACCGTACACCCCCAGTATTATTGATGTAGAAATTCGTAGAACGACCTAAGCAATTTTTCATCTGTCCATTGACAGTTAAAACAATTATTTTTTATATTGTGTGCCATTATGCCTATTAGATAAAGTTAATGACAACTACCAATTAAGAACCGACATCCTAAACTACTCTTTGTAATTTATTTCTAATTAAGTACATTCAATCGTAACTACAAATGTATTTTCTCGTCAGTATCTTGCCGCATCTGTGTTTTTTTTATTTCTGTGTTGTCCAACACTACACAATATGTATCACACCTTACCTGGCTATTCTGTCGCATTTACGGAATCATCGAAGTATAGTTAATTTTAAATGAAACGGTTGTCATATTCTACACATCTAAAATAGTAAATAAAAGTCTAAAAGTTCTACATGATCAAGCAATTGTTTTAAAACAACAAATTTATAGCTAAATTGCACATCGGAGTAATGTATACATAATATTTGTTATTTTTATCGAACTCCTAGTCAAACGCTGTAAAAACAGTAGGTATAAGCAATAAGTAATTGAAAATTGTCGAACATTTGAAATATTTATTGACTCATTTAAAATACAAAATAAGCAAGTTTGTTTAAAAATCACTAATTTTATTATTTATTTTTAAAGAATGTCTTTTGTGAAAATCAGGGATGAAGGTATGAAGAGTATGAGGTTTTTTGAGGTGTTGGTAGTCGGAGTCGGGAGTCAGAAAAACAACTGACTCCCAACTCTTTTTGAATTTAGTTTTTTTTTATCGAGGATGAGAACAAAATAAAAAAAATTAAACAAAAACAAAATAACGATATCAATCGATTTTTTTTTGGTGAAACGTTAACTTTTAATGTAACACAGACTAGTTTTATATGTGAACGTCCATTTTTATCTGCAGAAAATACTTCACTGGATAAGGTTTATAGACAGTGCAAGAATACAAAACATTTGCGCAATAGTGGAGGCTTACTTGACCATATATTATTTCCGTTTTATAGAATTACCGAAAATATCCCGTATATTAGGCACAATTTTCACAAAATTTTGCGTATAACACGCAAGTACAACAAATACGTAATTGTTGATATCGAAAATAAACTATATCTATCGAGTTTCTGTCAAATTTAAGTGTGAAAATGGAGCAAAATTGAATGTTTTATTTTATTTATTGCGTACCTATTATGTTTGTTATTATTCTTTCAGTTTCTTAACAAATGTTTCGTAACTCAATATGTCGAAAAGTTATGGTGCGTATTATAAACAAATATACATTTTACCAGAAAGTTTTGGACTAAATCAAGCATGCGTATTATACGCCTGATTTGACGGTATATAGGTACCTATAAGCAGAATTATTATGATTCATTAAAAACATGTATCTTTGATAACATGTTTTTCACTATAAAATTTGCATGTTTACTACTTATAAAATTATATAAAATTCATCTTTTAAATTTAACATTTAACAGTCCTAGCATACGATTACAGTATTATGTTACTTTTAGTAAACTACCAAAATGGAAATCGCTTATAGCGCGAGTGGGATACTAACTCTTCAAACCGCGTTATATGATAACCGCTGTATAACCGAATTGTTGGGGAAAAAATGTAACTTAATTTTTTTACATTTGCTTGATTATTTAGCAGACATACGAAAATAAACTCCGTTCATCATTATAAAATACACTTGAGAAAAACAACATATAAAGTGGTTTGGGCATCTAGTAAGGATGGAAAAAAAACAGAAAGAATATGGCTAGCCAAATCTATTCAGAAAAGACAAAGAGGAAGACCAAGGAAAGCATGGAACCAAGTGGTGGCTGAATGTCTGAAGAATAGAGGAATGACCTGGAGTGAGGGGATGAGGAAGGTAAGGAATAGGAGAGAGTGGACAGTGTTTATTCATGAAACTGGTTGATGTTTTGTAACGTGCCTCAACACCTTCGGGTCAGTGATGTAAAATTACCGTAATTTACCATTTTTTATTACCATTTTTAATTTTCTGGTATATCATGTCGTGATTGATAATTTACGATCGTAATTTATCACTTTTGATTTCTGTATTTAATATGTAGGTAATTAAACTAGAAATAATTAATAAAAAATCAAAAACTTCCACCACAAAACAGAACTTAATGTACCAGAACTTAACGCAGTCCATAAAAAATCTTTTGCAAAAAGTTCTTCCTTTGCTTTGTACAAAGCCACCACAGCCATTCCTTGACCGATATAACTTCCCCTAATTACATGTGACGATAGTTTGTTTATATAAGTAAGTGCATCAACATATTCATCATTATTTAAGTTTTTACCCATATACCGGGTGTAAATGAAGTGTGGTACACCCCCGTTTTTTTCTTTAGTTTTGATTTTAAACAAATGAAATTTTAGACATATGATATGTGCAAAAAACCGGGCTTTTTAAGTCCTTGCACACATCTGTTTCACTTCCGGTTTCGCCGGAAATGACCCCAACTTTGTTATTTTAAATGGAACACCCTGTATATTTTTATATTTTTGGAAAGAGGAAGTGATTTTTGATACAAGTGCACTATTTTCGTTAATTTTTATAACCTCAAAATTTTTTTAAAACAAAATTTCGTTTTTTATTAAGAGTGCCGTGACCTGCACAAATTGATTTTTATTATGTCAACAATTGTCCAAAAACGTTTTTGTAAATTTTAAACGATATTTAGGTTACTTTAATCGGCTTTGAAGGTTGCGGAATCGGTTTTTTGACAAAAAGTCAATTTTTTTAAATGGAACCATGCTGGTACTAGCGGTTGCTTAAATCAAGCATCTTCTAACGAATCTATCGGTACCAATAACTTGTATTTTTATTAAGAATCTACTTCAAAAATTTCAAATTATTGTGAAAATTTATTAAGAGATCATTTTAATCGCAGTAATCTAATTATATAAAAATGATTACCAAAATTTTTAGACTTTTTAATTAAATGACTATAGTAGTTAAACATAAAACTACGATCATTTGTTTTGTTTTAGTTATGCACAGTGTACTGCGATTAATAGGATCTCTTAATACATTTTCACAATAATTTGAAATTTTTGAAGTAGATTCTTAATAAAAATACAAGTTATTGGTATTGATGGATTCGTTAGAAGATGGTCCATTTAAATAACTGCTAGTACCAGCATGGTTCCATTTAAAAAATTGACTTTTTGTCAAAAAACCGATTCCGCAACCTTCAAAGCCGATTAAAGTAACCTAAATGTCATTTAAAATTTACAAAAACGTTTTTTGGACAATTTTTGACATGACACAAATCAATTTGTGCAGGTCACGGCACCCTTAACCCACAATTAAATTTTGCTTTAAAAAAATTTTGAGGTTATAAAAATTAACCAAAATAGTGCAATTGTATCCAAAATCACTTCCTCTTTCCAAAAATGTAAAAATATACAGGGTGTTCCATTTAAAATAACCAAGTTGGGGTCATTTCCGGCGAAACCGGAAGTGAAACAAATGTGTGCAACGGTTTTTTGCACATATCATATGTCTAAATTTTCAATTATCTAAAATCAAAACTAAAGAAAAAAAAGGGGGTGTACCACACTTCATTTACACCCGGTATGTACCTATTTAGAAATTTTTACCCAAATATTTAGGGTCAAGTAAATTTGCAGCAAAATGAATCGGTCTAAGAGCCATTTCCTTTATTTTTTGTAAAAAAAAATCTTGCACTAAATCTAAACGCGATAACAATTTGGTAACTTATGGTAATTTAAAATGGTAAATTACAGACAAATTACGGTAATTAATGTGGTAATTTACGGCGTAAATTACGACTCACATCACTGCTTCGGGTATATAAGGATAAGATTATTTAATAAAATATTATTACAATATAATCCAAATGGTCAAATTAATTATCTAACTATCAAACTATTTACCAGAGGATTGCACTATTTAATAATTTGAAAAATAAATTTCCACATTACTTTCCAATTAGATATAAATTATTAAACAAACTATTTAAAAACATTTTTAAAATTGTTTCACTTTTATTTTTAAACCATCTGAAACCGACAACAATTTTCTGGATAACCTTAAGTTTTTAATAACCCTTATCTCCTAATTTTGAACTTTTTGTTTTGTTTTTTTTTTATTTACTTTAAAAACAATCGTTTCAGCAATAATTACTCTTCATAATTTTAAATAGACATAAAATAATCAAACTAAAGATACAAGATACTTTAAAACATTGCAAACACTCTGTAAATTTATTGATAAAAACAGTGTAATTTTCAAAAAGAAACAAAATAGATTCTAATATAATTTTTTTTAGTAGAATGTTTGTAAAGCGCTCGTGGACAAATTACGTGAAAAACTAACTATTTTGCTTAATAAGAGACGACTCATTAAAATGTTAATGTTTGGTTGATCTAAATGACATACAAAGTTTACAAATGAAACATGTATTTACAATATGTCTTAATTGCAAAGTTTTTGTTATTACCTAATTGATAATTCTTTTTAATTAATTTAACGTCGATCTTTTTAACTTAAACTATCCCTAAACTTTGAAAGGAATAAAATGTAAACTTTATAACTCTTTTGCAAAGGTGCACAGCACACCTTGTCTTTTAATTTAATTTATATCAACAAATCTGCTACGATCTTAATTCCATTACCATTAAACATTTTAAAACTGCATTTACGCTTACTTTGGAATGTTATAAACGCCGATCAACTTGATTATTGACCAGTATAACGATTAGTAACTCAGTTGTTGGGAATATAAAAGCCATTAAATGAATTTAATGAAACTGGTTTAACATCTAGAGGACCACATGACGGAACCACATCATTTAGCTCCAATGATCTTATTGCCGTGCATAAAAGGGTGCTAATGTGTCAGTGGGAGGGGAATATTGGGAGCAACACTGCAGGAGGGCCCCAGGTGCAGACTTCAACCACGGATAACGCTTGTTTACCCACAAGTGGGCATTACTTCAAACTTCATTATTAGTATATTAATTTAAAAATCACTTTTCCATTTACAGTTTAAATTACAGACAAGTTGCATCAAATTTATGGAATAAAAAATAAAAATGTGCTAATTGATTAATAATTAACTGTTAATCCGTTAAAGAAAAAGCATGATTGTAAATATTTTAAATGAATTTAATAAAATATATACCATACATATGTGAAAAGTAGTGAACAAATTTGTTTAGAAACACTTAGGTACAATGCAATAAATAAACCAATATAATATGACGCATATTAATGCTATGATGCTGCCATAAAACTATAACATTTTCTTTAGTATTTTTTTTAAATGTTTTATAGATATTTAAAGTTGAGCAAGACGTAAATAAAATCAGTTCCACCCAATTTTTTTCTAGCTTTTAATTTAAAGAAAGCTACTCTGAGACACAAAATATGTGTTTAAAACTCGATTAATTGATAATATCTACAGGGTGTTTGTAATTCGGGTTTAAACATGGTTATCTTGCATATTATAGTAGCTGGAGTATAGGTTTAAATTTGGCGTTTAAATTGGTTGCTAAATTCGGTGCTTATTAATAATCAGAAGAGAATTCCTAATATCTCAAACGGTATCCGAAAAAAAAAATTGAAAAAAAAAACTTGGAATTATAAAATATTTCAAATGTGTGAAAACAACGCCTAAGCAACTTTTTAAGCCGTTTTGGACAGCACCACATAAATCAGGCAGCCCGGTCGTTGTAGTTTATGTCGTTACCATGACAATCAACGAACAAACAAAAATTTTGAAAGTCTATTACTTGTCATATTAAATTCGTGTAAATGAATATTATGATGATAAGTATTAAAAACACAATTGTTTATTGCAGTAAAGCACCGTACTCTACAATTAAAAGAATTTTTTCTGCAATCGTCACTACACTATCTTAATAAGTACCTAAAAGCCGCTGTAATAATCATTTTTACTGCCTAAGCAGTAAAAAAGTAAACTAGGCGGTAAAAAAGACCTTTTACTGCCTAGGTACTAAAAAAGTAAAATGCGCTACGTTCATTGGTTGAATTTAGAAAAATTGAGCTTGCTTTTGTCCAAAGACACATATTTGACAGGAGAATGAGAATCTGACAGATGAAGTAGAACTTTATGTATTTGCTTGATTTTTCGCTATTTCTTTGACGATTGCAGACTCACGTGGTCATTTGCCTCGACTTCGTCTCGGCAAATAATATCCACACTCGTGATAAAAAGTCGAACTTTAGTGTCTTGGTACATAAATAACTATTGTTTTACAAAAACGTTAAAGTTTTGGAACAGACCTTTACCAAGTTATTAGTATTGTTAAAATTCGTTAAAAATTGTTTTGTTTGAATAATTTAAAACAATTTGATTTAAAACAACTGATTTTCAACATTAACAACCTATTAAAGTATTGGTTTAGACTCGCAAAAAGTATTATTCAGACCTATTGACTGAATAAAATTCGGTTTTACTAGCATAACGCACATAAAAAAAATTCGTCAAAAATTATGTGTTTAAAAAAGTATTCAAAATTTAGTAGTTGTATTAAATATATGTAATTATCTATTTGTAGAAATGTAACAATACCCAGGGTTTCCTTTTGAAAATACGAAGTTATGGTCATATCCAGCGATACTGGAAATGGTATAAATGTGAGGTTATATTAATTGATTTTATTTTTTTTTTGTCTACATTTGAATTCGTTAAAATTAGGAACTGTATACAAAAAAAGAGTGCCTGGTTTAATAGGTTATTGATTAGAAAAAGTACGCCAATATTAACACCCTAATGACAAAATGTATTGAATTAGACTTGTTCAGTAGGTTGAGTAAATATTATAAAAGTTTTAAAGCCAAAAATGAGAAACACATTTTTTTTGCTTTCCTAATTGCCATCTCATACAACTTTTATATTTTTTAGAAATGTATTACTTGAATGATTTAGTTTCCAGATTCAAAAATAAATTGTGACTTGCATTTGTTAACACACCTAAGCAGAACCCTTAAATGTTAAAATTTTAACTATCAAATATTTAAAAGAATACAACAACTTTAAAGCTAACGTACATACATTCAAAACTTGTTATCATATAAGTTACAAAAAACAAAACAAAAACTATACTAGCGTTAGTCAACTTACGCTCAGTTTACCCATTCCTTGTCGGTTGTTTTTACTATGCGCAATCTGTCAACGAAACGACGCTCATGTTCAAAAATAAATGTTTAATTACTTACGAAAGTATCGAAAATGGAGATTGGACCAAAAAACACTTTGAATTGTTAGATTAAAACTATTTCACAATTTAGAACATTATTCTGATTGGTGTTAGCGGCGAATTCAAAAACTACAATAACTATTAAAAAATTAACAAATGAAGTTGATTTTTATACAGGAATAAATTAATTGTATTAAGTATAATGGCATCAAATAGGCAAGTTATAACCAGAGCCTGTAATGGTTTGTCACTGAAATTTTTATTGTCACTTAACATGGACATATTATTTTATTTTGGTTATTAATTCCATGCACGGTAGATTTACCGTCCAAAAGTAAATTTAAACCCAAATGTCACAAAAACATCCTTGACAGGACATATCCCATAATTTAATACTCCAATTTCCAGGTGGTAAATGTTGTACAAAATATAACTGTAGCTATTTGAAAGTCCCGCATACAATGTATAATAACACACGCTGAAAAGGTATAATAGGTTATTAACCAGGTAACATGAGACATGGTGTAAGTTATATGGTGTTGTGTTCGACCCCGTCAAAGTGTTCCGACCATTCACCAAACCGTATTCAGTGCTAAGATATTTTACATGTTGATGCTGACCCATTGTTAACAGATATTCTGTAAACTTAATTTGTGGAAATATCCAAAACCGCTATCACATTACATAAAAAATACATTTAATCCCATGTAGGGACGTACGACAAAGAACTAGAAGATCCCAATATCGCGCTTGAAGTAATTTAATTGAATACAGTATTTACTTCAAATTACAATATTACAAGAACTAAAGCATTCCATTTAAATAGTTTTTTTTTTAATACTTCGAAATTAAAAATATTCAGTGTACGGAAAAAATAAATTAGTTGTGAAATTTGTTTAAACACATTAGGCTTTAATTGCAATCTGGTTACTTTAAAGCAGGGGTTCTTAACAAGGGGTCCGTGAAAAGATTTCAGGTGGTCTTTATTTTAACTAACTTTTAACTGAAATCTAGATTTTTTTAACTTATGGATTTATGCATTCAATTACAGTAGTAGATATTAGCTGTATCTGTGGTACTAAATAGAAATAATACATATTTTCACGTCGCAATACAGTTTTTAAGCATTATGAAAAATATATTCATTCTAAGAAAGGGTCCACGGCTTTCACCTGCCCATGAAACAAAAAAGGTTAAGTACCCGTGCTATAAAGCATAAAGCAAATTTGTTGACAGTCTAGATTGAGGTTTACCGTTCAGTGACAGTGCAATTATAGCACTAAATACATTGATTAGTTTGTCACTTTGCTGTTGTGTATTTAAAATGTTTAAATTCACTAACAATGATATTACCATAACGTTAAATTAGTGCATTATATATTGATCATTTTGTTTTATACAACCTCACACTCACACAATGAAGATTATTGTAATGAGTTAATGTGTTTTATTGAAAATAGGTTAGGTTTTTTTAAGTTAATTTTAATTTCACAGAGCCGGTCAAAGACAATTATTTACCATGCCGATTAGGAATTTTTCAAAATAAAATATTAGTTTTTGCCATTTTTAACAACAATTGTTTTAAAAAGATGCTAAGTGTTATACATTATCGAATTAAGAATATAATGCTTTACAAATTGGCGTTAAAATCATATATAGCGTCCATAAGAAAAAATTGACCTGATGATGGTTTTATAAAAGCGAAACGTCGCATGGAAAATATAATTGGAGATTCTGATCCCTGGCAAACAGTTGGCACAATTTTTTTTACACAGATGAAATTCGACATCAAATGAAAAAGTTGCGGGCAAAAAACAAAAATCCACTTTTTTTCCTATATCTCGAAAACTAAAAAAGCTAGATAAGTTCTGTTTGCGTCAAATTTTTAAGCACCTGAATATACAACTTTGCCCTAATTTAACCGAAGTCGTAACTCTTACCGTTTACGAGATGCCCATAGAGGCCCTCGAAAAACGAGAACCCTGTATACAGGGTGTCCCAGATTACATTTCCAGCATGGGGATCTCGCTTATTATAAGAGATACAGGTTTGTTTAAATTAGATGAATTATTCCTTAGTATGAAAGGGGCCACAATCAATTTTTAAAAGTAAAAAATTCCTCGTGCTTCAGATGTTTTAGCAAAAAATATGAATATGTCCAATTTCTTTTTTCTCTCATAACTTTTTTGTCTTAATCATTAGAACAATAATATTTGTACTTTCTGAAGGTACTTTTTTATGGAGAATGTAACTGTTATTTTAGATTATTTTTAACACCTACCATTTTCGAGATATTACCCCTAACTTCATTTTTTCTTATAGGCCGCGAAGTTGGCTATGGAATAGTTGAATGTGTTTTTTTGTCCTCTTTAAAATGAGATATTACTTGCTACATTTATTTTTATAAATAAGTCACAAAATCAAGAAAAATCGTATTTTATCCATCACTTATCAAGCTATCTATGAAAATAAAAACAAAAAACAACCAATTAAACGTCAAATGACAGCTACTATTTGTCTGCGGTATCATTTATTAGAATTTCACATTATTGTTGTGTAATTCGATAGTCTTTGTAGTAATTGTTATAATGATGGCTACATTTAAAATAGTGAAAAATTTGACATGTTTAGATGCTACATTCTTTGCCATAAAAACTGTGTAGAAGCTAAGCGAATATACTTGGAGCTATATCCCGAGAAAAGGTAACGAAGGATGCGTAATTACAAAAATTTGGAAATAAATTTAAAAGAATATGGTTTTTTCGACAAACCAACCAAAAATCCAAAACAAATTAATAATTAATTAGAATTATTTATTTTACAGTTTCTATTGCAAATAATGTAGCATTTTAACATATAAAATTTTTAATTAGCTGTAAATGTGTCCATAATTATATGATAACAAATTTACTAAAAAGACTATCGAATTACACAACAATACTAAACAATTCTAATAAACGATCCCGCAGACAAATGGTAACTGTGATTTGACATTTAATTAGTTATTTTTTGTTTTTATTTTCATAGATAGCTTGATAAGTGATGGGTAAAATACGATTTTTCTTGATTTTGTGGCTTATTTATAAAAATAAATGTAGCAAGTAATATCTCATTTTAAAGAGAACAAAAAAGCACATTCAACTATTCCATAGCCAACTTCGCGTCCCATAAAGAAAATTGAAGTTAGGGGTAATATCTCGAAAATGGTAGGTGTTAAAAATAATCTAAAATAACAGTTACATTCTCCATAAAAAAAAGTACCTTCAGAAAGTACAAATATTATTGTTTTAATGATTAAGACAAAAAAGTTATGACAGAAAAAAGAAATAGGACATTTTCATATTTTTTGCTATAACATCTGAAGCACGAGGAATTTTGTACTTTTAAAAATTGATTGTGGCTCCTCTCATACCAATGAATAATTCATCTAATTTAAACAAACCTGTATCTCTTATAATAAGCGAGATCCCCATGCTGGAAATGTGATCTGGGACACCCTGTATACCGATATATCGGATATCGATATTTCAACAAAAATAAGGGCGAGAAGCTTTTTTTAGGTCACCAGTCTCTTTTTTGAGACTTTTACTAACTTATTTAGCTCCCCGGAGCCTCTTTTATATCGCTATTTCGAAATGTCGATATAATTTCGATATCGATATTCGATATCGCCCACCCCTAGTCATATCTTTGTTATTGTTGTAAATATCGAACAAATTTATGGAGATTATTTTTTAATATTTTTATGTCAAATTCGATGAACTATTTTCCATTTAAAAAAAGGCAAGTTTGTGTCATAACTTTTTAACGGCGAGCGAAAAAAACATTTTTTAGTATCATAAAATTTTACTAAAAAGTTCTTTATACATTTTTTCGATATTTACAACAATGACGGAGATATGACACATTATAAATATGACAAAGAAACCCTTTTTTTCCTAATTACTCAAAAACCGGAAACGATAGAATATTTTTGAAAACGGTTCTTAGTTTGTCTCAAAAAAACGGCCCATTTTTGGTAATTTAACCGTTTCTCTATCTTGAATATTAAGCGAGATACCCATGTAATCCCATTGAATTTGGACCACCCTGTACCTGTACATTTTGTTATTAGTTTTAGTTTATCATAATAATAATATTAATTTAAAAGGCAATAAACTGTAACAACGTTTTTTATATCATTGTTTTTTTTTCTTGCTTACAGAATATATTAAATTTCCGATTTTCGGTTATTAGAATCGCCGCTTAATAGAATCTATATTCAATTGTGATCACAATAAACGACGCTTACTGTACCTTCACTGTTATTTGTAAATATTTATTTTTAATTTACGTAAATTAAACGAAAAGGGGCCTATTGCACAAAGCAACAGTTAGTGTTAACATCGCTAAACTTAGACAATATCAGCATCAATAGTTCTGAAACTCTGCCCAATTTCAGGGATAACGTGTGTTAACCAGAGGCGGATTAAAGTCCTTTGAGGCCCCGGGCGCAGAAGAAAATATTGGGCTCTTAAAAAAGAGAGAGAGACAGGGAAAATAAAAATACATGTAAACCATTTTTTTTTTTTAAGTTGGGGTTTCGCGGGGCCCTTCAGAGGTCGGGGCCCAGGGCGCGCGCCCGGTGCGCCCGCCGTTAAATCCGCCTCTGGTGTTAACACTGTAGCTTTGTGCAATTGGGCCTTGTAGTTATAAAACTGCTAAACATTGTTTGCCGGTAGTTCCGGCTATACAAAATTATTACACAGTTATGTACTTAAGTTATCAAATAATACCTACATTTTAGCAGAATGGTCGCGACAAAACAGTGTTTTTAATTATAAATAATGCTATTATAAAATTAAACTTAGGCAACTACATTCGGCGCGTTAATATAAATTTTACATAATAATTTTTGTTGTCAGTTTAACACAATATTTTTTTGCGTAGATTTTAATAAACTACTCGCTGAAATAATCTGCCAATACAATTACATCTAAAATCGTCAATCAGAATATTAATTCACCCTTTCGCAACCACCACAAAAGCATAAATCAATTCTCGAGGGAGACACAGTTTTTCAATAAAAATATAAACCAAGTTGTATTGCTGACTGAAATTTTCGCCCAATTTCACTCAATATGTTCCAATAAGCCGGGTTTTGGTGAATAATTGGACGGACCGAATAGGTTCTCACGGCTAAAGGTTGTTGTTGCGGACCAACGATCAGCGACACCCGTCGAGTGGAAATTAGACGGACCACCAAATCATTATATACAGATCACACTTCGATTAGTTTGTGTGTAAAAAGGGAGTACTGATGATTTTTTTAAACTCGATTAAGTTCATTGAGATTTATTGTACGCGATTTAAAACAATGCGGTAATTTTCAAAACACATTTTATGCTATTTTCGTTCTCATGATTATACCTAATTCATTTGCGATTTCATTTTCTCATACAGCAGTTAGTTTTACCCTCCTCGTTATTATTTTTAAAAAGTTTGCAACAAGTTAGAGCCGAACATACGACAGAGCAGATCGAGTCCTGTCCTAGACATTTCACGCGTGTTATTATATTTTAAACATTTATAATCAGAGTTTAGTTGATTTTAATTAATAACAGAGCAAAATTTATTTATCTCTAAATGTTTGATTGATTTAAGTGAGTTATATTACAAAAGAGTTTATGTTACCTACTTAATTACATAACATTTTTCTTACAAGGGAGGGTCACGATACGTTGTCGCTAGAATTTGATTAAGGCTGTGTTTATGGCATCAAGGACATCAAAACTAAATGTTTTTTAGAGTTATACGTGCCACTGACCATTTCCTTCGGAAAAATAGGGAAAACACTGAAAAATAGGTTTAAAAAGGTCATTTTTGCGATCGCGTTGGCCATGAAACCGTCACAAACAAAATCTAAATTTTTCTATTTTCCAATGCAAGTAAAATGGTGCAAAGTTTTTGAAAAAATCTGGAACGGTTCCGGAGAAAAACGTCAAAAACGAAACCCCTACATAAGCGTTATGATTTGAGAAGAAGAACTATATCTATGCGACTTGTAGTGGCGTAGCGACGGGAGGGCAAGGGGGGTATCGATGCCCCGAGCGCCAGTCTTGGGGGGCGCCGCAAAGACAAAATATTTTTGCGTTTATTTTACGTATTTAAAGCCAGAAAACTAAAATGCCATTATTATTTTAAAATTTGTTCTTATTTTCATTGCAGTGTACTTGAATAAATAACACAACATTATTTTACTTGAAACTCACAAACTACAATAAAAATACGACCGAGAGGGGGGGGACGCAAAAAAGTAATATGCCCCGGGCGCCATTTACCCTCGCTACGCCTCTGGCGACTTGCATAGGTGTTTAATATAGGAAAAACCGTTTTTACAAAGGCCTCGTTTTTCGCGTTTTTCGTGTTTTTCTCCGGAACCGTTTAAGAGTTTTTCAAAAACTTTGCACCATTTTACTTGCAAAATATGCGCACATTGGTAAATAGAAGAATTTTGATTTTGTCTCTGACGGTTTCATGGACAACGCGATTGCAAAAATTACTTTTATCATTCAGCTTTTCAGTTTTTCCCCTATTTTTCCGAAGGAAATGGACAGTGGCGCGTATAACTCTGCAAAACATTTAGTTTTGATGTTCTTGATGCAATAAACACAGCCTTAATCAAATTCTAGCGACAACGTATCGTGACCTTCCCTGGTTAGTCTATTCATTGGCAAATCAATTCAAAAGATTTGTCAAAATATTTATGACTTTCTTTGAATTTTCACGACAAAATAGTTATTGATAAGATTAATAGTATTTTTTGACATCTAAGGTGTAGTTTTTTGCAAAAGAAGTTCATGTAAATCACCCTGGGTCTTAAATGGTCGTAATAGAAACGTTTTTTATTTATTTCAAAATATGCCTCCAACATTGGGGAGCGTCTTATGTCCGTGCGCCTTGTATGCCAGAAAGTACGCGCGTGATAAAAGATTTAATTCCAACAACTAATATGTGCCATAGTAACATTCTTTAGTATCTATAATTTTTTTAAGCATTTTTTTTTGTCTCGCGTAATTCATTTTCTGGTCATGTATTATACTTTGTCTTTCGCCATATCCAGCATAAAGACAGTAATTTGGAATATCGAAGAGTTTGCATATTTTGAGGTCCCCTGACCACGTTTTGACTATTTTAGCGATTACGTAGGTATCTGTGTGTGAATGTTTGGGTGTAAATAAATATACATAATACATTAGATAAGGTAAGTATTTGTATAAAAACACTAAAACAATTGAAAAAAACTGATTAATGCGCTGAGTGTTTCAAGTTTCTAACTTCAATATTCGTAAAGTAATATCGAAACATGAAATTCCCGGTTTATAAATCGCTTCACTTGAAATTATAAACTTAACCTTGAGGTTAGCATTCAGAACTCAGTGCAACTGTTTTAAGTTAACCGCAACATGCAATGTAAAGCGCTTTATAAAACCGAGCCTCAGTGTACTTAAATATCTACTGATAAATGAAAAGCAAATGTCGCTATTTGGAACAATTCCTAATTAACCTACAAGACATCGATAATAGTAACAAAAGTTTTAATATTTTTGGTATACATTTAAGCATTTGAATCGAAACAAAAAACAATTGAGTTATGCCAATAGTTTTTTTTTTTACAATAAAACACTCATAAGTATGTTACTTTAATGTAAATTTCATATTCAATGATAAAATGAATTTATTACTTCATGTGTATTATAATCCTGCTTGAAAATTCGATTGGTATAACGAACAAAGTAATGTAAAGTCAACCTTCTGGGGGTACGTTTCCATTTAAAATTATATTTTAGGACGAGACTCCATGAAACGAAAAGCACGCTGTGGAGTGCAATCGAAAAACAAAAGACCACTTTAATAAGGATCAAATTTTAAATTGAGCCTTTATTTGCCGACAGGATCTGCTGTAAGCCACTTATATTTTTAATATGAGCTCCTCCACCCGACCGTTATAGTTTGCATCGATTCGATCGCTTAAATATGAAAATTTTAAGCCTATTTAGAAGTTTTATTGTGAATAACCTTATAAAATTTAATACCCAAGTAGATTACTTTTAAACAAAACTCAAATCGGCTATTAACGATGAAAATTAATAATGTGAATGATCGTTACAAGTAGGAGTGGACAAAAGTTAACTTAAGTACCCAACTAATAACTTAATGAGGCGTGTTCCAGCACAGTGGCGGTTCCAGTACTAAACTTTATACTTAAATGTATTGCTGATACAAAACGTTACAAGTTTTTTACAAATATTTTGTTGTTGAAACAATTAAATTTAGGATGTCCCAGACATCATGACCACCTCAAGTATTTCCTTCATTTTTTAAATTACCCTAACAAACCTTTTTTTAAACAACGTAACAGCTGCAAAAAAATAATTTAAAATTTTGAAGTATAAGAGAGGTGATATTCAAATTTGTTTTCAAACGACACTTAAGCAATTTAAATTTAAAATCAAACCGTAATTATTCTAATCCTTCCAGTTATACATAAAGGCCCAGTGGCGTAGCTAGGGTAATTTGCGCCCGGGGACAAGACATAAAATCTGCGCCCCTTCTCGTATCGAGAGTCTGGAGACTCACTGGGGCCGGAGTCCCCCAAAAAATTGTTATTTTCAGTTTATATTATGGTTCATAAATAGAATAAAAACTAAAAATTCTTTTTATGGATTGAAACAATTTATTTAATAAACACTAAAATACTAAAATAAATACTAATTAATTATTAAAATTACTAAATACTAATAAAAACTAAATTCTATACATATTTATTGTACTGGTCCGTGAGTGTGTATGTGTAGTATATATGAATTGGAATTCTACTATAAATTGATCTTCCTCGATTTGACTGTCGCAAACTCATCAATTACGTTGTCAAAATTAATAGAATCAAGGGTTTGTCTTTCGATGCTAAGGAGTGCAAGATCACTCAGACGATCTTGTCCCATTGAAGCACGTAAATATAATAAAATAAGCTTTAGTTTGTTGAAAGACCGCTCACAACTTGCAATTGAAACAGCAATTGTTAAAAGAATTTGCAGTGAAATACGCATATTGGGAAACACATCATCTTCATATGATACAATAAAACCAAGAAGGTCTAAAGGAGTTTCTGGTAGAATTTCAGTCCGGATATTGAGCAGCATTTTGCAGTCTCCGATTTCTGTGAACAATTCGTGACCATTGACGTCGGTGTCGTAGAAATTTCCAAAATCTAAACAATTTTGATGAAGTGAATCGTTTTTTGTTTTAGCCAGAAGACTTTTTACGTCTAGCAGAAATCCAAATTTGGTATTAAGGTTTTTTAAACGTAAAAACCGTACTGATATTTCATGTTGAAGTCTATCAATTACGCTTTTTAATATACGTGCGATTTCTTGTTCTGCAGATAGTCCTGCATCTCTTGCTAGTTCTCCTGGCATCCTTCTACGTCGTCTAATTCTTCTATCGACCTCGATTCCCCAAGTTGTGCATCTTATTTTTGAATTTTCTACTGCAATCTGGCTTAAATTATCACGAATATTGACAAGTTCTTGCTCCAGCGGTTCAAGATCAGATGCTGCTTCCTTAAAATTCATAGTTGGATCCTGTAACCTTTTCTGAACGCGGTCAATTTTTCCAAGTACGGTGTTCCAGAAAAATAACAAAACGAGAAAGTTAAAGTTTAATACTCCTGCCAGTAACGTTTCTGCTTCACTTCTGGTGTCAGGAGTCATAGTTTCATCCTCTGATAATTTTTCTAACAGCCCAACTAGTTCATCTAGTCCTTCATAAATAGCTTTTAATAGCTTCTGATCGTGCACTCCAGCGTGTTTCAGACTCTCTCTTCACTGTTATCGGCATACAGATTACAGACCAGGGTTGTAATGTCACTAATTTTTTGAACATTCAAGATTTTTAATTTTTCGTTTAACATCTCACGTTTTAAAATACATTCATTTTTATAAAATCAAAATACAAAAGTTAGTTTAAATCGATCCTCATTTTGGCGCCCCCTAAGCTGTGGCGCCCAGGGACATATGTAGCCCCCCTGCCCCCCCTAGCTACGCCTCTGTAAAGGCCTACATAACTTTAATAACTTTTCCGAAAAAAAGTCAAGTATCCGTAAACCATAAAAACAAACTGTTTGCATAAGTAAAACTCCAAACAAAATTTTGGGATTTGGAAGCTGATCATTAATAAACTAATTGATTCAGCTATAAACTCTCATTTAGGCACATAATATGTTGTGATGACCTACTGATACGTTAAAGATTTTTACATTTTTATCAAAAAATTTACCATAGAAAGTGTTAAAATGTTTACAAGACTGGAAAAATAAGAAAATCTTACATTGGCTTTAAGCCATCATAATAGTGTCATTAATAAATAAAAGTTGAATGACGCATTTTTTCAATGTAAATCAAAATTTTAAATACACTTTAATGGCATTTTATGCCACTTTTTCCACTATTTAATAACCTATTACGTTTTTTTGGATAATTTTTAAAAACAAACTAAATATTCGATACGGTAATTATGTCTAAGACCCGGTGCAATATGAAGAACGAAAAAAAAACTTTTTCGTTTTCGTTCCAGACAGACTTGTGACTTGTTGTTTACATAAATATTTTTCCCTTTTATTTCTTCGCACCCCGTTTAGATATTTAGCACCCCCTAAGGGGACGTGCCTCGCAGCTTGAGAACCACTGCTGTAGGTATCTAAAAAGCGCCGTATTAAGTAAGAGCCTTAAAGCGAAGTACGCACGAACTGCAATTGTTTTTATTTAATAGCTAAAAGACCGTCGACTGAAAGAGCATCTAGAGAGGTCCATCACCTTGGCAGCAACACTTTCTTCAATCTAAATCAAACTAAATTCATAATTTTGAGCCATTTTTTGCTGTTGAAATTACATTTTGAGCCCACTCCAGAAGAAGTTATAAAAATATTCACCCGGTGCTGCCAAAGTGACGCGTAAGCACCACTTGCTCTGAATAAAACCAAAGGTTTGAATAAAAAAATTATATTATACGTCCATGTATAATATACTTTTTTTTAGTTTATTAACAAATGAAAATTGTCAGCAGTATTGTTTTTCAACGGTGAACCCACTCATGCCTACATTATTATAAATAAATGTAGCAGGTTTTTCCTTTTATTTTTAAACTACTATTGTTTTTTACACACATTAGTTAATGAAAGACTCGAAAACGATTTTGTGTTGGATCCTTGTTTTTTTCTTTCGCAATTACCCAATCTCTTATAGCAATGTATTAAAGATCTCATATTAAACAGGATGCGTTTGTATTTGGGACCTTGCTAAAATCTAATAATCAAAATCTAGGGATTGCAATGCGGTTTTACCGGTGACGGCTATAAGGCAAAATTTTTACCTTTTTTATTACCGGTAATTGTATTCTTGTTACCGGTAATACCGTCCAAATTTAAAACGACAACGATAGGTGGAAGAAGTCACTCATATTCTGAATGATATACAATTTAATACAATAAATGATATATTATTACAGAAAAGTAAGGATTCTTTAAAAATATATATATTATGTATTTTGTTACCTTACTTTAATTAAAATACGAAGACAAAGAAATATAAAAATATAATAATAAAAAGCGTTTAATGAAAATTATTTTTGTTTCTTATTATTTCTAATTCTTTATAGCAAAATTTGTTATTTAATTATGTTAAAATAAATAATCTTCATGGGTTGAGATTTACCGGTAATTACCGATATCACCGTTACAGAAATTTTTCTTTTACCGTTTCCCGGTAATGGCAAAAGTCGTTAAAATTGCAATCCCTACCCAAGACAAACAATAAATTTATACCAATTAGCTAGCGTATTGCACGAACAAATCCGTCCCTGTATAACAATAATTGATTCATAAACTGAAATCCAATTATGACAGTTTACGATTACGACATTAAATTTCTTTCTAGCGTTAATAATACGATTTCAGCACGTTTACACCGTATTTGGTGATTAGTTTCTCCATTAGTTCTGCCTTACGCAACAGGTAATCGGATAATGGGGCAAGTTTGTAAACACAAGCCATGAAACACCTGCAAGAACACAAATATCAATATGTTTGTCATAAAACATACAGATGTAATTAACGGTTTTTAATATAGACCTACGCTAAATGTTTAATCTAAAATAATCGTAATATATCAATCGCTCTTATAGATAAAAGTGTTATTAATAATGTAATATTAACAGCGTTTACAACAGATTAATCCATAAATACAATTTAATTAGGATAAATATGTTGATTTACGAATTTGCGATAAAAGTTTTATTCACCTGACTTATTCTACACACACACAAACACGCGTGCAACAGTTTTTAAAGAGTCGTAGAAAATAT
Organism: Elmis aenea; assembly: GCA_947652605.1. NCBI lineage: Eukaryota > Metazoa > Arthropoda > Insecta > Coleoptera > Elmidae > Elmis > Elmis aenea. The sequence continues at coordinate 36,921,829 of OX393578.1, read as the reverse complement.
TTTTAAAAAATTATTACTAATATTATTTAAAATAGTTATTCACTAATTTTTATGATATTGAGATAATCCAATTTTTTTGTTTGTGCCAAGTATATTAGTATACATATAGTTTAGTACACAACATCGTTAACATATTTATCATAATTCTTAAAGTACAAATTAAAGACAGGTCTGAAGTCAAATAGAAATATGGGTAAACATGACTATAGCAATTATAAATAAGTGGGAGGATACAGTAAAGATAATGCGGAATAAGAATAGACTAAAATCTCGAACGCATTTAATTTTTTCGTTGCAGCCTCCGTTAATGTCCAAGATTCAACTCCGTACAGGAGCACCGGAAAAACGTAGCATTTCACCAATCTGAGCTTACGTTGGAGACAGACTGTTGTTCCTTAAAACTGTGTTTATTTTACGAAATGCTGCTCTGGCCTTTTCTATCCAGCATATTATTACAGCCAAATTGTCCCATTTTGCATTCAGTAAACTTTACTAGTCCGTTAATGTTTCTACTTTTTCTATTTCTACATTGTATAGGAGAAGCTTTCCTGGGTTTATTAGGATGTTTCAGATAACCACAGCGCTGGAGTTGCTGAGCATCAAAATTTCTGAACAAGTCGCTTGGTAACCGCTGAGTTACAGCAAATGTTACGTGCTGCTCGTTTGACCCATCAGAAATTATTTTCGCTGGGTTGTGTTGTGTTGTGTTGTGTGTAAATATTAGAATCAGCGGTCGGTTCAGGAAATTTGGGCGCTGGTAGTCAACTACACTAATCACATTTTACGCTGTAACTTATCCGCTGTGGTTATCTGAACGCGCCCATTGTTTTAAGGTTTTTTGCTTTATAAATCTTCTCATAAATCGCATATTGTATGCGTTTTACATTCATATACGATTTACAATTTCCTGACTTATCGTTCATTTTATTTTAATTTTGTAGCATATTGTTGAATGCAAACATAAATACATAGCTAAGTTGTACATTATTGTATAAAATAGTTTAACGTAATTGTTAAACGTTTATGAATGTTGATCGCAACAGTAAAAACATTTAGAAATTTACCCATCTGTGTGCAATTATTTAATTTTTATAAAACGCTTCTCTACTTCAGCTATTTTGATTTTATGTTTACACTCAACTCACAATAACCCTCCTAAGGATTTTGGTTGCCCAGACGTAATTTTTTGTGTGCGCCCCTAATTTAGTGCTTTGTTGAAGGCAATATTATTAATAATTGAATTAACTTAAATAATTGCAAAATACATAACAAACCATTAATCAATAAAAATCAGAATTAAAAAAGGTTTTAAAAAATGTGTCGATTATTCTTAGTGTTACATTAATGAATTTTTTCATAAAATATAGTTTGAAAATATCTAGATATACTCACATTTAAAAGCTTTATTAAAAACCTTTAGAAATTAACAGTAGGTAAAAGTAGGTTTATTATTAAACCTTATTACCCAATGTCTACTTTGAGAATTTACACTCCTGGCAATGGCCTAAGACGCGTGTAGCTTGAGCCGGTCCTGCACAAGTATAAATTACAACTGTTCCGTGAATGGTCCTTCCTCCACTTCTACTATAATAACTTAATAACTGAGATCGCATTGAAAAACCAACTTTTAAATTTGACCCACTCTCTTTCCAATGTTATAAGATTATATAAAAATCACAGTTTTTGTTCTAGGTAAGGTATTTTTTATTAGTAAGCTTACACAGATTATAATCAGTGCATGAGCGCTTGTAGGGCAAGGAAAGGTATTTGCCCCCCCCCAGATTTATTTATTTATTAGCTATAAATTTTGTTCGGCAAGTTTAATTGCTTATACATCGTCCTAAGGTCATTATTTTGAACGCACAAACTTTAGTTCACTACAGGACATGAAACCCTTGAAACGAGAATAAGGTTTGCCCCCCTGAAAAAAATTCTGCGGGCACCCATGAATCAGCGTAGGTTAAATAAACATAAAGTGTAATAAAACAATAATTTATATGTCACAGTTTATTGAATACTTCATAAGTTCCAACAATTTGCAAAGCAGAAAATATGGTTAAAGCCAATGAAAATAATTTATAGATACAATATGCTTAGTTATTGACGTCGATCTTAGTTAAAATGGACGATACCATACGTTCAGTAAATGATAGCTTGGTAATACTAATTTATTAATTTCAGTCGATTCAAACCACTAGTGAATTAAATGCAGAACTACAATGTATTTGACAAGTTTTTAAGTACATAGTTTTATATATTCTAAATTCAAACGAAAATATCTAAACTAAGCCACGTACATTTAAAACTAATAAAAAAACTACCGTTTACTCCTTTTATACAAAATTTGCTGGCAATCAACAATTAAAATTCATACTCATACATTTATTTTATATATACAATTAACGCAGAAAAATTCCTAAACTTCTTAACTTTACGACTTCGCGTGCAGTTGAGGTTGTGGGGAAGTTTTCGGTGCTACTTCTTGGGCTCTCATTCTAAGAGTTTCAATAGACGACCGTCTAGGTGACATTTGTGAGGGACTAGTTTCAGGACTAACACTGCGAGACCGATCTTCGGGTAAAGAGTTTAACGTCGAACCATGAGACATCCCGCTGTTGGCCAGAACGTATTGAGACAGTAGAGCATGGAAAGATGGTACGGATAACGGGGCTTTAGCGGCCCATGGTAAACCCAACGCTGGAGTAAACATAGGTGGAAATGGTAAGCCGGGCCAGAAATGATCCCCACCAATTGGAGGTAAACCTAATTGAGCATGAAGAGCTAGCTCTGGAAGACCTGTAAGTCGAAATAATAATAATTAAAAATACATTTAAAAACAAAATGCAATGCTAGCTAAGTATGATTTAAGGCATTTTTAAATTTATTATGTGGTTAAAAATGTCATTTAATGCAAATCCGTCCTTACCAGGATGATCTGATGCGTGCATGAACGGCGCAACTTCTCTTCCCATAGCTTTTTCTCGCTTTCTCCATTTGGCACGTCTATTTTGAAACCAAACCTGCAACAAAAATATCATTATAATAAAGAGTTATGACATTTTCATAAATTTCAAAAAGGTACTACTTAAAAATACTAAAATAGTGACGTTTAACAAGATGTTTAGTTTCCAGAAAAGTCTTTTCAGTCATTATAAGATTATATCGTATATTTTACTTTACAAAAACCTAAAAATAAATATAGTTAAATAGGCAATTTTCTGCCTAATTCGTGATATAAGCAATTTTTTGCCTAATTTGTGAAATAGACACAAAGGTTTTCTAAGTTCGTGAAATAAGCAATACTACTAAAAAAAACTTAATCTAAGTTTAAAACTGATCCACTATTCGTGACCAAATAAATGAGGGAGGGTCAGGTTAAAGGTAGATCAAATTTTTGTCATACCTTACCTATTTCATGAATTAGGCAAACGTTTTTATATTTTTCTTGTTGTCCATAAACATGTAGAGGGAGTCCCCGATTAACGTTACCTCAATATACGTCGTATCGCATATATTTACGTCGTTAATTAATTAGGGACGAATATATTATGCTGAGTAAAATCGTTTAAACAAGAACGCAAATACGTGTAGGTACCCATTTCCTATAAAAATTACTATCAGGTCAGAGACGTCACACGTTGTAGCCAAAATGTCCAATTCTACATTGTTTTCACTTTACGAGTAAATGGGTACTGTGAATATTTGCCCAATACACAGGGTGGTCCACATAGAAGGGCCAGTATTGGGATCTCGTAAAAGGTAAGATCAGTGCCGGATTAGCCATATAGCAGAAGTAGCAAGCTACGGGCCTCGCGTTTCTGGAAGCCCCGCGCTTAGAGCAGAAAATGTTTAGCTTGTAAAATTTCGGTTTAAAATTTTTTTCAGGTACCCTATAGCTTTTTTCAGCAAAAGATAAATTTTCCGATAAATTTTTTGTTTTTATTTTTCTCATTTGAGCACAGACGCGTGAGATACTGGAAAATTCATTAGAATTGTGTTTTCCAAATGTAGAAATAGTTTTACGAATTTACTTGTCTTTAATGATTACGAACTGCAGCGGAGAACATTCTTTTTCGATATTAAAGCGTATAAAAAGTGAGTTTAGGACATAATGGGGCAAGATCGTCTAAATAACTTCACCTTAATGAACATTGAATGTAATTTACTTAGAGAAACTGATTTGTCTAGTGTTATTTTTAAATTTGCTCACATTAAATTTGTTTGTAAAAGTTATTTTATTATCATACAAAACCTAAGACCTGGTAAAATTTGCTACAGGCCCCGCGCTGGCTTAATCCGGCACTGGGTAAGAGCTACAAAGAACTTTAAATTAGAAAAATTGATCCTCTTTCTGAGACCTATTTAGTGATGCTTAATGTTTAAAAAAAGTTCCATGGCGCGCTAGATATTAAACAAACAGCAAAATGGGCAATTTTTAAATCATGAATAACTCGGTTATACTTGATGGAATAAAAATAATTAGAATTTTTTTTAGATATTTTAATGCACAGTAAAATTAAAACATTCATTTGTGTCAAAATTGTTTAAATTCACGGCTTCATATGGACTTTTTAATGAATTTTATTTGTTTTGAGCCTATATATTAAAATAAATACATTAAACCTCATATTATGAAAAAGAGAGAAGAAATGCTTTTTCATAAGATCATATGGTTTCCATTTAAAAAATGCAATTTTGTAATTTATCTAAGAATTTAAACAAAATTGAAACAAATGAATGTTTTCATCTTACAGTGCATAAAAAAGTTTACAACTTTTTCTTCAAAAATATTTTTGTACCATCAAGTATAACCGAGTTATTAATGATTTTTAAAAAGTGACCATTTTGATTTTTGTTTATTATCTAAAGTGCCATGAAACTTTTTAAAAACATTAAAGCATCACTGAATATGTAGGTCTCTTACCGTTTACGATATCCCAATAGTGGCATTTCTATGTGGACAACCCTGTTTATTCATTAATCTCTTAGAATGTATGGAAAGCATTCGGCAAAATTGTCTAGTGTAATGAAAAGGCGGCATAATGTAACGATATGTTAATAATGTATACTTATATTAAATGTTTTGATCCGCCTGGAACGTATCTTTACAAACTTTGATAATTCAATAAAAATCAATGTCCGATATAAATACATCGTTCTATTTAAGACAACAACTACGGCGTATATTGGGGATCTCCTTATACATATTTATATTTGATTTAAGTAAAATCTACTTTCGAATCATGTAGCCATCATATAGTCTATAGCTATACTATATAACAAAGAACCGTTTAGAAAGACGATTAAATATTTTAGGTACGTAATCGGAAAGATCCCTGAATGGCTCTAGTAATAAACATACCGAGTAAAAGACAAAAAATCGATGATACTGCAATGGTCAACTTGTAACATAATTGTGCGATGTCTCCACTGAATATTTAATCCTCAAAACTAAACAATAGGATAAGTAATATAGGGTGTACTTTGTAGGATTGATTAAGTATCATATCTGGTTAGATTTCTCTTCGAATAAACCAAAAATAAAATTCCTCTAGGCTTGAAATGTGCTACCAGAAATCGCTAATGAATCGCAAGAAGATTTGTTTTTGTTCTTGCGATGGTAGCAATTTTTATGTGGTTTTACCGATTTTTAATTTGTTGTCATGTTAACTTTTTGCCATCATTTGTGAAAATGTTTATTATTATCTAAATTTCTAAGACTACACAACTGAAAAAAGAAGTAGTCATCTGTCGCTTAAAAAAATTTTTAATCCCTCGCCATTATAAATTAAAATTCACAATTCTAACAGCAGCAATTATAATAACTGAGTATTGACAACAGCGCCGTCAAGAAGGGGTGACAAACGAACCTTTTGTCACGGGCCCATATGTCACAGAGATGCGTTGAAATCTGGTTATTAACGCAAAAATTAATGCAGACTTATTTTAAATATGAGAAATACAGAAAATATTGCATACTAATTTGGCACAGGTTCAAATATTTCTCTCAGCGTTGACTCTACTAGAGAACAAACATCTTTATGACATATGAGTTCAGTTACACTTAAATAAGAGGGTTCCTATTAGTTATTACAAATAATTATTTGCAAAACAATATTGTTGTTACCTACACATAAAAAAGATTCTCAACTAAACCAAAAACATAGTATTTAAAACAATATTTTACAAATATAAAGAAAACTAAACTATGCAAATTGTCACCCATTTCATTGACAATGCGTAAGAAAGGCATTGTAGAGACAACTTTACATTAAATCCTTTTTTCAGATCTAAAAAGCTAAAGCCAATTTAGCGAAAGGTTTGGGTTCAATAAACCCTTTCAAGTCTTTCAATCGTTTTAACTTAACACACGCAAAATCGTGGTTGATAGTTTTGTTTTAACGGTGGCACTAAAAATTTTGCAAACGTTTGACAAAACAAAGGACGTTCTTTAGGTGCTTGTTGCCTACGTATATTGCAATTGTTTAAGTGCGTTAAAAGACTCGGCTCAAATCAGCACTGCATTTATTTCAGTGACATTCATTTTGCGAATCATGTAAAACACGAATTTAAAATATAGAAAAAGCTTTACGTATAAAAGGGCATGGTAATTATGAAAAGAGACGGCCTTATATCATTTTCTGCTCCATAATACAGATGAAGCCACTTTAAATGAGACATCAGAGAGTTCTGGGGACCGGAACCGGTTCCGATTACCCCCATTGTGAAGTACAATGCCCAATTGCGGCGCCACTTACGCAGTTATAGTCCAGATTAATTATCAAAATTGTTACCAATTAAGATGCAATTCATGAAATAGACGTTATCGAAGCGTAACTGATTCAATAATCTAATAAATTGTGATACAGCGATAATTGCAACTACGCGCACATTAGCATTTTAATTATGAAACAAGTAATTGCAAAAGTTTTCTCCGTGATCAAACAAGTGCAAATTACAACTGCATAATAAAAAAAAGTCAAAACGTGAAATTAAACAGAACTTCAGTTGCATCATCCATGCATGCAATGTTACCTTATTTTTTTCCATTTTAACTGTTATATTCTACGCTAATTTGAAACAAATGAATGAAACAATAGAAAGTAATTTAAAAATTGCTGCACTTCACGACAAGTACGGCCATTAGTGAATAAAATAAGAATTAAAATGGTTGTTCTGCAGCAGTTTATTGTTGATAATTAATGACTAATGTCGCTAATTACTCATTACTTAATTACTTTCGTAATTAATTTGCAAATTGCTGTGGATAATTGCTCACAATAAAACTTTTATGTATGAAGGGGCATCAAGCATTTTAGTACGCAAACGTGTATGCCACAAGGAAGACAACTTACTGGGGATAAATAAAAACTGATCAATGTCCCTATCGATAAGCCGACTGTTTACCTGACATTACATAATGATTAATTACCTCGGTAATTAAACTAAAACATTATAAAATTAGGTTGTTTGTGTCTAGAAACTTGTAATTACCATTTTTATTACTAACAATGTGTTTTATATTATCGAGTAAACATAAATGTACTGTTATACACAGGTTGACTCAAATTTGAGGCCCAATATACAGAACTAGAAAGCTTATTTTCATAATTATGAAATCAATTTAATTAAGTTGAAACTACGTAGAATGTGAAACACAATTAACTTGCCAAAACTTTTCCAAAAAATCTTTTTGATAAAAATATGATTTTTTTTTCCTTATATTATATTATCTTAATTTTGAAAGATATCAAATAACCTAAACGACTTCTCCAAATAGAACTTCTATTTGATACATGCTGATATTATTAAAGTTCGTATTAACGCTTTAGTCTATTATAAACAATTTTGAGTTCACTTTAATAACTCAGTTAGGTATATATTTTAAAAATTGCGTAGTTTCTACAATACAGTAATCAAGTCTTTGTATTGATAATGGGTTCTTCGACAGGTACTTCTTTGCTATGCTATTATTTTACTCAAAGTATAAACCTTAATTTGTCCACACGTTGTTGGTGTTTTTAACATAGTTAAGAGCTAAATCGTCTTTCATTTACTGACATTAGAAATGATAGTGAAGTTCATCAAAACTGTATAGTCAGTCAATAGTTATGTAAAAATGCCTTTTTGTCAGTAAATTCCAGTATACCTATTTAAAAAAATACTAGTATTTTTTTATATTATGGTACACTCCTTAAAGCACAAAAGATTGGTATTTTGATGTTAAACTTAAATTGGCCCAAAAATCAACTAAACCCCTTCTCACATCAAATTTAGCATTAAAAAAATTAGGATCTACATATATCAATAAACAGAACATCATTACAAAAAAGCTATAACAATATTTAAAAGCAGTAGGTAAGCCGATAAAAAAATTGCTTTAGGAATAAGTAAAGAAAAAATGTTCATTTCTTAAGCATAAAAAACTGTCAAATATCGTAAAAACACAAACCTGCACTCTAGCCTCGCTAAGATCCAGTCTCATAGCTAATTCTTCCCGGGTAAATACATCCGGGTATTGAGTTTTCTCAAAAGCTCTTTCCAGCTGGTGTAACTGGTAGGTCGTGAAGGTTGTGCGTGATCTTCTAATTTTCCTTGGTCTTGATTCTCCATTATCTTCCATACCTTCGCCTTCAAGCATTTCTCCTTCACTAACACAGTCCACTTTCGAATCTGATTCTATAAATAAAACACTTTTTAAAAAAATGTGCTACAAAATCTACTTGTTTATTGTTTGAAGGTTTTATAACTTTGGTAAGTTTTCTAATAAAATTCCTTTTTTGCATACCGTACTTTAAAAATCCCAAAAGTATTTAAAACCGTGATATTACCTACTGTTAAATTATTTTTAAAAAACATTATAAATTTAGCTAACAGCGATTACGGTGAAACGTTGCCATTATGTATCAATTTAAGCTGTCTACCTTTATTAAAAATTAATTTATAAATGCTAAATTTAAAAAAATATATAATGTTAAATGGTCAACAATTGTGGTATTTAGACCAAAAACTAATAGACTGGTCGTAAATTTAAAAAATATGGACACACATCACACACTCAAATCAATATCAAAGAGCTGCAAATTCCATTGGAATTTGTTAAGGATTAAAAAAACCACTACTGCTTATATTTTGCAATAAGTGATTGCAATGCATATTGTTTCACACAATTTATTTTAAAACATGAGTGTATAAAACAGGGTGTTCTACAATATTTTTTTATTTTTTTTGAGATTTGGTAAACTATAGGATCTACAAACTCAATTAAATGAGCAAAGCGTCAAGAACTTCAAGTTGATTTCAAATTTTAGATAACCTGAACTGTTTCGTAAAAAAACGAAAAAAAATCTATATTGTAATTAAATATATATATGCATGAAAATAGGTACAATACAAGTAGCCGACAGATAGTAGACTTTTGATATGCACTCAAATGTTTTTCGCAACTATGGTAAGAAATAGAATTGTATTAGAATATTGTATTTTATTTATAGATTTGAAAATACAACACGACGTCTTAAAAAAACACCGAATGAAGTATAATCAAATGGTACTGTTCGAACCCTAGCATTCCACATAATAAAAACACTCATTTTCGCATTTTCAGCCCTAAAAATAGAAAAAATATTAAAGGAAAAAATGGAAATTTTCAGTTTTTTCCACTTATTTGATAACGAATTTAAATGTTTAAGATTTATGTTTATTTCAAGGATTTTTTTGAGATCCCAATAGTTTCAAACTTTGTCAATGTCCTTAAGTACATTTGACAACGGTCTGCCAAAACTCAAAATTTAATGTACTTTTATAACGACATCAGACATAATCAAGTAGATTTAGCCAATTAAAAATCAATTTTTATGTCCATAAATACAAATTTTACCGATATACAGGGTTAGGAGAAAGTCCCGGAAAAGTTGATTTATGGGTAGTTCACACGGTGACATTTAAAGTCGCGACTTTTATGTCATAAATGTCACCGTGTGAACTATCAAAAGTCGCGACTTTTAATGTCACGCAAAGTCGCGACATCGATTTGACAGTTCGGCATTTGACGTAAGCCTACCATACTTTTATATTTTGACATAACAGACCAATAGGTTAGGTTAACCTAACCTAATATACATTTGTTTGTCATCGATTTCGAATTTATCATGTCCCCAATAGGTGTTTCAACGATTTTAGAGCATTATCAACAAATAGCAACTTCAAAATAATTAGTTGTTCTATAACACTCGATGCTGCAATTACAAGAGCGGCCATGTTTATTTTGAAGTCGCGACTTTCAATTTGGGTAGTTCACACGGTGACATGTAAAGTCGCGACTTTTGATGTCGTAAACCTTTTTTTATTAGAGACGTTCTCAAAATATTTGTCTTACATTTAATTGCCCGCAATTGAAAAGTTTGCCGCAATCGTTAGTCATAAAATTGGACTTCTACGTAATAAAAGTTAATAATGTTATCGTAGCATAGTTGATAGAATATAACTCGATTAAATTAAGGCATCTTTATTCAGAAATGCGGTATGCGGTTTAATAAACCTTATTTTTACGCAAAACATACGTATCATGTCTATAAATGAGACTGTGTTTTTCTTTTATGCATCAATAGAAGTAGAAGTACATATTTTAATTCATTCAGGATAAGCTAACTCACGTAAATCCCAGAATTTACTAATACATGCTAATTAGTCCAATAATTACGTGTTTTTCAAAGTTAGTGGCTTTTTGTGGTATTAATTAATTTCAAATTGTATTAAACATTAATGATAATTGGTAACTTTGACTCAAACTTAATAATTTGTTTCACTATATTTATTTAAATATATTTTTACAAGCGCATATATGAATTTCTAAAAGCTGAGATTAACATAAAATTTGAATTTTTTGTTCTAGACCTATTATAACTTTGCTCGAATTTAACATCTAGTTCTTCAAGAAGTAATCCAGGGCCGGCCCTTGCGGGTGTGCAGGTCGTGCCCCGCACAAAGGCGCCATTTCAAGACGAAAAATAGCAGTAAATTTTTACACAGTGCTCTTATTCTATTCATAAGGTAAAACTTTACTACATATATTGCACAACTTAACACCTTGACTGCGATGGACGAAAATGCTGTTTTGATTTGTACATATTATCGGTCGCCTGAAACCGATAGGCATCGTTTTGTTCATATGTAAATTTCAAATCAAACAAATAGTGGATTTGTATTACAGTACTTTCCAGAATTAGTGAAGCGTTGAGCTATATTATTAAAAATCAACAAATTCAAAATTTAAGTTTAAAACCGGGGTTCTGCTACTAACAAGTGAGAAAGTAAAATTAAAGCTATAAGGCCGGTCAAAAGTAACGTCAGAGAAATTTATCAAGCTCTTTTAAATATTACGAAAGATGTAACTACGAAATCCACTCTAGATTTCCAGCTGACAACTTAATTTCAAAAATGTGTTCATTTAAATGTGTTTGCTCTGTTACCTAATATTTGGTATGACGTTTAAGTTTCGCAATGTTGTTAGCAAAATGATGCAGAATTCAACATTTAATCTGATTACAATTTGATTTGAAGAATCGCAGAACCGATCGAAATTTTAAAAACATTATAGCTTGTGCAAAGAAAGAAGCAAACGATCTCAACTTCGATCCTACTTTTCCAGAAATTCGAAAGACAACAAAAAGAGAATGTTTTGATACAAACTTCAAAATCAGTTCTATGTACAATTGAAACAATACAATGAAGATTATAAACTTATCCACGACATATGCAAATTAAAAGAATGGAGCAATGAGGATTTACTGAAGCTCTGCAAAACTGAATGACGATCGGAATATTGACGGTATGACTTTTTATGAGAAATTAAAGACTTTACAATGTTACTCCTCAGGGTGTTGTAAATTATATTTATGAAAATAAATAAACCGATACGTTTTCAAACACTGCCAGTGTTTTGCGTATTTATTTAACGTTGCCTATATTCGTAGCCGTAGCTTCCGGGAAAAGAAATATTTCAAAGATAAAATTATTTGCGATTAACAATGACTGAAAAACCGCTTACCGATTTATCGATAATATTAATAGAAAATATTGTTATATATAATCGTAAATATAATTAAGAATTTTGTGGCGGCTAAAGCTAGGAGAATAATCATGTAAAAATTATTTTTTCTACTCATGTATATGAAAGTTGTCATTTCTCACTGCCTACCCTACATGAAAGTTGTACTTTCGTCTCTAGTGGCGAAAATATAATGTCAATGGCAATGCCGTTGTAAAATTTACGATTTTTTTTTGGCTTAAACTCATAATTAACTAAAATTGCGTTAATATTCTTCTCAATTAATTTAATTTTAATGTAGCATTTCATATAAAAGCCTAAGAATGGTAAAAAATAATTATATTAAATATATTTCGTTTGCAGGTTATAATTTTATTTATGTCAATGTCAGTGTGGTGGTGTCGCTATGGAAATGAAATGATTAATAAATAATGTATACATAATAATTAATTGTCATTTAGTTCGTTTACTTCGTTTTCATTAACTTTCGTTCTATAATATTGCTGTATTTTTATGCACACATACCTACGTATATATTGTATTAAAATTAAAATAATTTGAAATTATTTCTATTTCAATTTGCAAATTCTACATTATGGGGGCGCTGAAATATAGCTTTGTACTAAGACGTCTTTTACCCACGTGTCTCCCATATCTACATCATAGTTTTTAGGGAAATCACACATTAAAGAGTTTTATATTCATTATAACCAAACAACGTTAACAATAAAACGTTAAACCCAAGCACACTGCAACAATTTATTTTTACAACGCATGTACTCAGTGTGCACATAGCAATTAAATCTTGTTTTACTTTTGTTTATGTTCTAACAAAGGGACAACTGAACAAGATTATTCGTTCCATTTATTAACCATCGTTTACGTTGAATGAATTAGCGATCCTCTTTTGTCCATCATCGCCAACTCGGTTCGTGGGATTTTAGTATTCATAACTTGCCCCGCCATGTGCCATGTATTGTAACTATTTTATGAACCGCTTTGCTATTGATGTATTTATGTAAATTTGAATTTAAACGGTAATCTCGTCCAAACCCGACGTGTTTTGATGCGTTTCAATCAAATTCTAATTAACTTTGCGTTGCATGTATGTAACTAACATTATGGAGAACGAACACCAATCCGGGCGATCTGTCATTTTACAGTGTACTCATAATCACAGCTCAGTTTTCCTTTGCTTCGCCTCCAAAATTATAAATTAATTATAATAGTATGTGCTTATAATTAAAATAAATAACAAATTTTGGACCCCATTTGATGATAATTTAAAATGTTCGTGATTCAACCTGGTCTGCATTGGTACTTTCATCGTTCAGCGAACCAGTATTATGAATTACAATATTTTCGCCTGGTCTCTAGTTATATATGTTTACAAGAGCATCCACCCTCGAACAACCAAAATGACGAAATAAGAAATAAGGTGTATCATGCGTTATATGTTTTTATGGAAATGATCTAAATATTTATTTCAAAACGAATTAAATATGCGTCTTAAAATATATCGTATATATTTTGAAAAACATATAGTTGATTGTTTTAAATACTTATTTTCTGGTTTATCGCTAATCCTTAAAACTAAATCAAATTCAGAACTTTTTTTAAAGCAAAATGTAGTTTCATAAATAGTTTTCTTTTAATATCAATTTTCAATGTTTTGATGACAATCTTAACCATGTTCAGTTCCGCTCAGACCTCAATGACTTTGTTGCTAAACACACAAAGGGCACTATCATATGGTTATAAACATAAAAAAAATACAAATACATCATTGTAAAATCAAGACTCGGGAATTTTAATTACAATAAAAAATATAAATTCCAAAATAGAAAACGTCCATTGTTTGGACGAAACCGTAGAACATGGAATCAAAATTTGTATGCATGTGTAATTCTAAATTTGCTTAACGTTTCAAGACTATAATATTTTCCAACTTCAAGAAATCGTTTTGAATTAAAATTTTCGGAAAGATTATATTGCCATTATGTTGAAGAATCAAAGACCCTATACCAGTAGTAAAAAACGACTTCAGTGCTTTACATGAATTTATCATAGACTATAAACTAAACAGAATTATTAATACATATCAGTTTTTATAGAGTAGGTAATCTTTCATTAATAATATATCAAGAAGTAATTGGCATACTATGGTGCTTTAAATATGTATTAAAACGGTTAATTCAATGTTATTTACAGGATTTGCTCAAATTTAAAATGTAGAAGATTAATAAATACCGATATTTAATTTTTCTAGTATTGAACGAACAACATACACTAGTGTTTCTAAAGTAATATTAGCCAGGTAAGGGGATTATTTTCGAGCACCAATAGATTTCATATGTTTTATAATAAAGGATCAGCAATTAAATATACTACACATGCAAGAGGGCATCGTTATCATTTATTCCATTAAGAGGATTACCCATTGTATATAGGCACTCTAGCAGCGGACTTTATCCTAGCAACCTAGCCCAACCCTGATTTAACAAACGTTCGTTCAATATAGTCGTTTTTTTTTTGTAGTTTCAATGTTTTAATATAATTTTAAATAATCCACCGATATAAAAACATATGTATTATTTTTCTATTAAAAAACATGTTTGTCTGATATCCCGCACAATAAAAAGTCGCCACCCGATTATTGAAAAACCTAACTACCGCTACACACCAGTTTTGATAACATGATAAGGCGCCTTAATTTCTGAGATCGCTTAAAAACTGTTGCAAGTAAAACTATGAAAATTATTTTTGAAAATAAGACGAAGTAAACATTTTAAATTTTAAATTGGTGGCTGACATGAAAGCTCTAGAGAAATGCCTCGGTATTATGATACTAAAACATCTCCGATCTTAGAAGTGTAATTTAATATACAGGGTGGTTCATATAGAAGGACCATGGGATCTCGCAAACGGTACGAGCTACAAATAAGTTTAATTAGACAAATTGTCCCCCTTTCTGAGACCTATTCAGTAATGCTCTAATGAGTCTAATGTTTTAAAAAGTTCCATGGCGCGCTAGATAATAAACAAAACTCAAAATGGGCATTTTTTTAAAAATCGGTAATAACTCGGTTATACTTTACGGTACAAAAATATTTTTGGGAAAAAAGTTGTACATTTTTTACGTTCTGTAAAATGAAAACAAGCATTTGTTTCAATATTGTTTAAATTCATGGCACTCTGTAGCTTCATATGGACTTTTTGATTAACTTTATTTGTTTTGAGCCTAAATATTAAAATAAATACTTCTTCTTCTTCTTCTTTTACGATGGCCTTTTGCCTCACAGCGTCAGCTTTTGGGGGTTCTCCACCCAACTTTTCCAGACCTTTTTGTCTGCCGTCATCGCTCTCAACTCCCCAGCTGTTTTCCCTCGTTCGCGGGCTATTTGTTCTATTCTGTTTTCCACGTTAGTTGTTGGCCTTCCTATCCGCCTCTTCCCATGCCTTCTACTTTCTGTTATTTTTTTAGTCAGAGATACATTAACCTTATATTATGGAAAAAAAAGAAGAAATGTTTTTTCATGAAGTCATAGCCAACTATGGTTTCCACTTAAAAAATGCAAATTTGTAATTTATCTAATAATTTAAACAATATTGAAACAAATGAATGTTTTTATTTTACAGTACGTAGAAAAATCTAAAACTTTTCCCAAAAAATATTTTTGTACGGTCAAGTATAACCGAGTTATAACCGATTTAAAAAATGCCCATTTTTATTTTTATTTTTATTATCTAGCGTGCCATGGAACTTTTTAAAAACAATAAAGCATTACTGAATAGGTCTCAGAAAGGGGAACAATTTGTCTAATTTAAACTTCTTTGTAGCTCCTACCGTTTACGAGATCCCAATAGTGGCCCTTCTATGTGGACCATACAATATTTATCGTTTTTTTAAGAAATTAAAATAAAACAGGATATGCACTTGAAAAAAAGTGAAATAAGCGCAATTGTTATGATTTTAAGTAATGAAACAGAATAATTATTTTAAAAATGTATGTAATTCACTCTGAACCTATTATTATTGTTTAAGTATTGCAAGATATATTAAACTTGTGTTAAATAAAATTCTAGTGAAACTACGTCATATTTGAACGTATCGTTTATTAAATGCCATTGTTTTTTTAACGATATTTACACATGGAAGTAAAACAAACCAAATGCCTTTAGAGCGCAACGCGATAGCTTTTTGTTTTTGTATGTCACATTAAACGGTGTGTAACAGATAACTCTAACTAATCCTGCTGCAGGCGCAGATAAAATATCTGTTATATATTTGTACATTTCTAATTCTAATCGGGGGGATGATGAATGCAGACAGTAGGCAGAGGGTCAGGGCTATCGAATAATAAAGGTATTTAAATAGGCAGGTAACATAAGTACCCTTTAATAGACTCCATTATCCCTTTCGATTAAACCTTGATTCTGACAATCGAGATTCACCCCATCTTTAATTTAGCCAACTTGATCCCTTATTAAAAACTTAACTGGGATATTAGGAAGCTCTCGCGCGGAAAACGCGCTCAAAAACAAAATGTGAAATTAAGTTTTGAAAGCACATTCGTATTTAACATTATTCAAAAAGTTATATTAAACTAATTTTGAAACCTATTTGCATTTTGAATAAATTTTGTGTATAGCGAGCGTCACTCGCGTTGTTACACTTTAAAATGATTATTTAAATTGCTTAATAACTAAACTAAAGTTTAAAAAAATACTTCTGTAAAAGAATACAAGATCTATTTTCACATTATGTCGACTGTTCTCAATGCAAACTGTTAGCAGTAATATCAATGCATTTACCAGTCCAATATGTAAATACAAGTCAATAACTAATTTGTACAGGGTGTTCCAAATTCAAGGGTTAACATAGGGATCTTCCTATTTTAAAAGCTACAAGATTGGTTATATTAGGGCAAAGCTACGCAATTTGGGGCTGAATTTCAATCTGAAAATAAAAGTCTCACAGTCCTCTTAATTCTGCAGTTATTCATAGAAAAAATATTATAAAAAATTATGATCTTAGTATTTTTGCTCTATTTTTGTTTTGTTTTTGAAGATATTAAAAATGTAAATACTTTCTGTTGGTCTGAAACAGGAGAAACGCCTGACAAAATTCATTTACAGCAACGTAGAGGTAATAGAAAGTTATGCTCAAAAAAAGTATTTTATACCAATATTTAGTTTAAAAAATCAAAATTGATGTTTTTTTCTAAATAACTTCCGAACTTTTGTTTTCAGATTTGCACCAACTTTATCGACTTCCCAGCTCTTAAAATACGCAATACAACTATTTTAAACCTTAAGTTTGGGACCCTGTATGTATTAGCAAATTTATTACTATATTACTTTCCCTAAAATTACATAATAAGTCGTTATGCCAAGCGTCGATGCATTTTTTAATATGTCTTAGTTTGTTCAGTTATAAATTAAGAAACTTAAAATAAGGTAATAAAGCTGATGATGGGTCAAGAGCATCGAAACGCCCTAACACAGGGATGGCAAATAGGTGGCACGCGTGCCAAACTTGGCACGCGAGAGATTTTCGACGGCACCCTAAAGAATTCTATGAATAAATTTGTTTTTAAAATTTTAAACTTTTTCGATATGTTTTATTTATTTTTAATTAGTATGCTAATTATTATCTACAACTACGTTAATTAAATATCAAAAAATTAAAAATACCAGAAAATAACAACTCTTCTTATATCGATACAATAATTTGATCATTACTATACAGGGTGGTCCAAATTCGATGGGATTGCATGGGTATCTCAGTTAATATTTAAGATAGAGAAACGGTTAAATTACCAAAAATGTGCAGTTTTTTGAGACAAACTCAGAACCGTTCACAAAAATATTTTATCATTTCTGGTTTTCGAGTTATTGAATAAAAAGTGTTTTTTTGTCATATTAATAATGTGCCATATCTCCGTTATTGTTGTAAATATCGAAAATATTTATGGAGATTATTTTTGGATATTTTTATGTTTAATTTGATTACACTAAAAAAAAAAGTTTTACACCTTGTTTTTTTTTGTTTTACAGCCTACTATGATTTTCTTAGAAAAACAAACTAAAAAACCTTCATAACTTGCGTATTATTAAAAATAAATGCATCAATCCTTATATATTTGAAATGAAAAAAAAATAAGGAATTTAAATAGGTCATAGCCAACTATCATTCCCATTTAAAAAAAGGTAAGTTTGTGTCATAACTTTTTAACGGCGAGCGGCAAATTTTGTTTTTTAGGATAATCAAATTAAACGTAAAAATATCTAAAAATAATCTTCACAAATATTTTCGATATTTACAACAATAACGGAGATATGACACATTATTAAAATGGCAAAAACACACTTTTTATCTAATAACTCGAAAACCGGAAATGATCGAATATTTTTGAAAACGGTTCTGAGTGGGTGTCAAAAAACTGCACATTTTTTGCGATTTAACCGTTTCTCTATCTTAAATATTAACCGAGATACCCATGCAATCCCATCGAATTTGGACCACCCTGTACATATAAAATACCAACTGTAGCGATGCAGGGAACTTTTGATTGCATATGTATTTGGTGACACATAAAATCATGACGGCAATACTGAACGAAATAACTGACGGTTGTTTCTGGTAGGTTAGGTTAGGTAAGGTACTGGCACGGGGAAAAATATTTATTAAGTTTTATCTTATTTTGGCACACTGATTAAATCCTATTTGCCATCCCTGCCCTAACACGTTGCAGCTACACCAAGTAGTACTTATAGCAAAATGAGTGTATTTACGGATTTTGAAAATACTTTCAGTGTAAACTGAAAAATTATTACAAATCTCAATAATTGTTTCATAAGCGTTTATCTAATAAAAATAAGCGTTCTTGCATGTATAAAAAAAAAAAAAATTTAATTTTAAGCAACTTTTTGTAAGCTTACCAAAACAAATAGTATTAAATAAAAGGTAAGATGATCTTCACAACAAATCTTTATTAGGTACATATTATAACACACTTCTAATTATCGAGGAGCAGATTTTATGCACAAAATAGCAATGTTTTAAACCACTTAGTGCAAGTTTGTTTTTACAATAAGTAATTTTTGTTTCAGCTTTGTTAACCAATGATCATGCATAAAATTGCTTGTAGCACGCACGAAGTGCTCATGAACAAATAAAATATTCATTTAAAAAAAAATTAAAAAATGCACTTTCTTTTTTTTTGTAAATAGCCCAATTGTATTTCCAGTGATAAAGTAACATATTAACAAATTAATATAGTGTCTTAACATTAACAACAACAAAATGTAATCATTTTAAGACAAAAGGCAACACACAAACACATGAGAAATATTATTGAAACTATCGCAAAATAAAGAGAATCTACAAACGTTTAATAAAAATAAGAAGCTGACGAAAAGATCAGTCTCGAAACTTGTATAGATTTTCTTTAAGAAGAGAATCTTATTGGAAATAAGTGTTTTTCAACTAAACCAATATACATTTGAATTATTTAAGTCATTCGGTGTAAATATGAAATAAATAAGTTTAAAATTACGTACTGCATGTGAATTAATTTATAATTAAGAAAGCCATTGACGAAGAAAAGGGAGTCTTGAAACTAGTCTACTTGCCCCACAAGAGATTTTTTTATAGACAATAAGATAACTAATTTTTAAATAAACTGTATTAAACTTTTATCGATGTACAGATCATACGCTGTTTTTGGTTGTTGATTCCAACCTATAATACAATTTTTGAACTGTTATAGGTATTTCTAGTTATAAATAATTGCAATTGAATATGTCAAAATATGTTAAATACAAAAGTGGCTAGCTATATTTTAGTACCATAAATAGAATTTTTAATAACATAACTGCGATCAATAAAAATCAAACTTGAATGATAAACTCTAAAAAAATACCATTTACTTAAATAAACTACGAGATTTTTAACTTTTTATTTTTAAAAAAACGCATAATTACATATAAAATAGTGTTGATTTAATCGAGAACTATACGCAGACTTTACTTTCAGTCTCGCAAAAAGAAAAGGATAATAATCAATTAAAAACTTCATCGTTCCTAACTACGTTAAACACGTGTGCGCAAAGTATAGAATCCTTGTGGGGTAAAACAGCCCCCAGCTCACCCTCAACATTAGTAATTATCAACCTAATTACATTGAGTCAGCCAAATTGTCCACAACTTGCTATTAATCGTTATTGTCCCCCAACCCTTGTTGATTTCAAATAGATTTAAAAGGGTGAACCAATTTAAATAACAAAGCGCATGCGTGTATTGAAAAACTTTAATGTTAAAACACGTTATACTTTTAGTTTTTTATTAAAATAAGTATATTTTCTTGTAAGAATATTGTTTTCGCATTATTAAATCGATATAGTTTGTTCTAGTTGCCTATTTTGTAACAAAAAAAAAACAACAGCAAAAAAACATAAAAATTGTATTTACCTTCAAGTTTTCTAACAGGTGAACTTTGAGAAACCCCTAAAATTTGGTCGATGCTGTAAACTCCTTTTGGGCGCATTTCTTCAGTGGTAACTTGTCCAGAAGTCATCATCACTACACTTCAAATATATCAATAGTTTTCAGCAACTACCCTTTTTATCTCTAGTTTAATTTTATCATATATTAATTATATAGCACAAATAAATAAATCAATTAATTAAATTAGAGCCACTTTCTAGGTGTTAACACACTGAAACTTGGTGTTAAACTGAATATTTCAACCACTAGCGGGGTTTTACGAAGGGATACATTAGCTTCGCCCTCCCTCTAACAACATCCAATGAGAATGTAGTTCCTTTTACGTATTTGTAGATAACGCATGCGCCTTCTTTGCTAAACCACGCCGACTTGATTATGATTACGAGCTTATTAATGTGTTCAAATTAAGATACGGATATAGATTTATTGTACTAACTTCATAACATTTATAATGAAATATACTCGCACAATGAGATTAGAATTTCGAGAAATTATCAGGTGTTATGCATGTTTTAATGTTGTGAACATCAGCATGTGTTTTTTAATTTTGTTTGAAGATCTTATTTATTGAGAGCTTGTTTGGATATTTAATCACTCGCATGATAACACAAATCGGTTGTATAAGTGTATAATTAGGTGTATAATATTGAAAATATCTTATCTAAATACAGGGGCAGTTCAGTAAAACAAACATACATGCTCTATTTTGTTGAGGACATCGTGTGGATATCGAATTGAAATGAATTAGAAAAGTAAAAGTTTATACAAGCAAATAAAAAATATTTTTATTTGTTGCATAATTTCTTTACCTAAATTACTTTTAATGTTTCAATACAATCAAATTAAATAAATAACGCACTAAAATTTATGTTCATTAAACTATAAAGTAATCTAAACTTTTTCGTATATTAAACTGCATCAATTAAAATATTTCTTACTTTTACTTAAAGACATAATACTAATCTAACTTCATCAATTGTTTTCAACTGTCTTTTTAAGATTGGCTATTTAAGGCCAATTCATCAAATGAAAAGAAATATGCCTAGGAAAACATTATTATCTGCAACGTGCAGATCTCAAATTGGTATTGCCCGATGGAGAGTGGCCTACACTTTGAACGCATGTTATAATTTAGATTTTAAAGTAATAAGTAAAATATCATGTTATTATGAAATGTAAAAAATATCTTAACAGCTACAGCTAACTAATTTACGTGATCGTTTTTTTTTTTCAATGGCCACTTAGATTAAACCTGATAAATACAATAATATTATAACTTGCTTATTTCTAAAGATAAACCCAACAACCCATACATCAATGAAACGAGAGAAAAAATCTTTTTTTAATGAACATAGCAAACTAAGGTTACCATTTAAAAAAGTCAAGTTTGGCATATATCTCAAAAATCAAGTGAGCCATGACTTCTTGGATATTTTTTGCTAATTCTTCGTAAAAATATGTACAGGAATGATTTTACATTTTGATTTTAATGTAGGTGTGGCTATGGAATTATTAACCATTAAATAAATATTTTTTTCAAAATATTTAATAAGTTGAAGGTATAGGTCAAATGTCAAAATGGCATTAAATTTTCCTTGAAACTCTGCCCAACTTTGCTAATTTAACTGTATATGTAACTCTTTTATTATTTATTAACAATGTTATCCAATATAACACATGTAAATTATTGTCACCCTGTATACGTACCTACGTATAAAAAAAATTAACAATAAATTTATACTCCAGAACACCAATTACTGTACAATAGAGATAAAAAAAAGTGAAATTACAAATTTATTTTATTTGAAACAAGACATTAAAAAAGATGAGAAAAATTATAACCATTTAGTGTATGATCATCCATCATCAACAACTATTATTTTCATTTATTAACTATAACATAGATTTAGCAAACAGTAGTTTAGTTCTTCGAGTAAAACTTTTTTTTATTCAGTTTCATACAAGGTTCTATTTACAAACTTAAAAACAGATAACAATTTAATATTTTAGACTCTAAAATAGCATGAATAGTATGAGTTGGCATATTTGCTTATTGAAAAATATACAGCATAAAAGAAAAAAATTAATACTACGATGTAAGTAATGCAATATTAAATTCAGTTTTCTAGAACGTCATATAAATAGTCGTTTTATAATAATATTAATTATTATATTATAAAAAATCTTGAAACACCATAGGAATTCATCAAAAACGTTTAACAAAATATTTAGTAGATCGTCATGCAAATTCAAATATCGTTTTTTTACTCAACCTTTAAAAACAGTTCTTTTGCCTTTTTTGATTTATACCTTGTGACTTAAATATTGCTATTAAAATAATTTAATTTAATAACCACTAACAATCGGTTTAAAAGGTTTCACAAAGATATGCATGGAAATTTAAAACGAAAATATGATAACATTATGCGTTAACTATTTTAATTTTTAATACTTACGGAGTTATTATGAATATATGTCGATACACAAATATTTATCGATAAGCTATCTTCAAAACTCGAGGTTACAATTAATAATTACATTAACCTACACTTTTTATCAATATTTTTTGCAGTTTAATGAAAAAACCATTGAGAAATTATTTAGGTATTTACAAAAGCAATAAAATATAATATTCATGATAATTTATTTAATAACCAAAATCAGCAGAATCAAACTTTACAAGTTTTTTTTGTAACTTTGGAACAAAGCGATTTAAAAATAGTTTTATGTAAGCTTAAACCAAGTAAACTAGCTGCAATAATGGCAGAACATAGATGTGTTTTTATTATATTTAGAGTAGGCGCAAGGAATGAAAAGGAATCTTTATTTAACATTGCTGGAGGGTCTAAAACAATATTTCATACTTCGAATTTTCTTTTAAAGAAGACTGTTTTTAAAATTTACAAATTGCGTGGTGTTTTTACCACAGTAAATAATTCTAGTTTCTTTTTAAAAGTAAGTATTTTAGTTGTCTCGAACTCGAAACCGTTGTTTTACAGGGCGCACTCGAACTGCAGCCATTTTATTGACTTGTAATTAGGTACCACTCGAACTGCAGCTAGTAATTAAGCATGAGACTTAAGCTGATTCACGAACTGCAGACATTCTTTAATTATACCTTTCCTGGAATTATTTCGTATTCAGGTAAGTGGTCAGAAATGGTTAAAACTGTTCTTAAATATTCACTACATAAATTGAATGAAATTAAAAAATATAAATAAAATATTTTATTTGTCAATAATATGTATAAGTACATAGTAATTACTTAATAGGAGTATAAAATTTCTACAGTCGGAAAATATCACTATAACATTTAACAAAATCTACTCGAGAAATCAAATTGTCGTTGTATTGTTTTTTCTAAATACATTATGGCGATTCCGAATGTTTCTTCGTGGAGTTTGATTTATTTATGCAATGAACACTGTTAATCTTAATATAAGAATCTGTCTTAATGTTTATTAAAGTATCTATGCATAAAAACGTGAATATTGGGATGTCGTGACGGATAATATGAATTGAATTTACTGTGAAAAGATTTACATGTGTTTGTAGTTCTCATAGAACATAATTTTAGCATTAATTCTTGGAACATTAAATTGGGATCTACCCATATAATCAAGTGTTAGAAAATATTTTGTACACAGTTCGAGTGTAGGATTAAGGCATGGTCATAAAAGTTGGTAATGATGGGATTAGAATGGCTGCAGTTCGTGTGCACTGGTTTTACAGTATCACCTCTACTTATCTTAACAAAATTATTAAGTGATATCTTTTTCAAATTAAAACAAAAAGTTTAAGCCAACTTTGTAAAAATCAAATACGGCACCTGTAAGATAAAAAAAAGTTTATGTCCAATCAATAAGTCGAAACGACTAGAGAAAAAGCTCATTGGACCAGTACATTCAAAATAAAAAGTTTTTGTGAAGAAGCTTTTACAGAGTTAAAAAAATGAATAAAAAAGTTACAGACGAAAAAACTAAAAGTAGTTTTCAGTTACGAGTGTCTGAAATATGTTTTAATACTATTAATCAACCCAAAATTTAGCAACTTTGTTCAACCATGATGATAAGCGAAAAGCGACATCCCTTTGGTCGGCTTCGAATTTAAATCAGTCTGTGTACAGGGTGGTCCAAATTCGATGGGACTACATGGGTATCTCGTTTAATATTGAAGATGGAGAAACGGTTACATTACCAAAAATGTGCAGTTTTTTAAGTTAAACTCAGAACCGTTTTTAAAATGATTTTATCATTTTCGGGATTTGAGTTAGGTATTAGAAAAAAACCGTTTTTCTGTCATATTTATAATGTGGCATTTATGTTCGTTGTAGGAAGATTATTTTTAGATAGGTATTATTATATAAACTTCAATGATGCTAAAAAAAAAAAATATTCCACGCTCGCTGTCAAAAAGTTATGACACAAACTTAGTTTTTATTTTAAATAGAAGCTATTATTGGCTATGAGGCTATGACCTATTTTAATTCCTTATTGTTTTCTCATTCCAAATATATAAGGGTTGATGTAGTTATTTTCAATAATACGCAAGTTACGAAGGTTTTTTTTATGGAAAACAGTAGGCTGTATAAACAAAAAAAAAACAAGGTGTTAAACCTATTAAAACTCATGTGGTACAAGTTATGAAGGTTTTTTATTTGTTATTAAGATAAACACTATAAAGATTTAGTATTTAAACATTGAATAAATAACAATACACTACATAACTGCTGATTCTGACTATACTATTGGTTTATCTTATGTTTAAATATTTGTAATGTTTCTCAACAAAAATTAAAAAACCTTCCTAACTTACACCACATGAGTTTTAATAGGTTTAACACCTTGTTTTTTTTTTTTTTTCACAGCCTATGTTTTTCTAAAAAGAAACTATACAACTTTGTAACTTGGGTGTTATTAAAAATAAATATATCAATTCCTATATATTTGGAATGAGAAAAAATAAGGAATTCAAATAGGCCATAGCCAACTATAGCTTCTATTTAGGAAGGTAAGTTTGTGTCATCACTTTTAATTGGCGAGCGTAAAAATTTTGTTTCTAGATCATTGAATTTTACATAAATATCTAAAAATAATCTGCATACAATTTTTCAATATTTACAACAATGAGGGAGATATGACACCTTATAAATATGACCAAAAAAAAACAGTTTTTTCTAATAACTCAAAAACCGGAAATGATAGAGGATATTTTTAAATACGGTTCTGAGTTTGTGTCAAAAAACTGCACATGTTTGGTAACTCAATCGTTTCTCTATCTTTAATATTAAGCGAGATACCCATGAAATGCCATCGAATTTGAACCATCCTGTACAAAAGTTAATAAACTACAGAAGAAAATTACTGTTGAAAGAATTAAATTTCTTTTTGAAAAAGATAAGAAATAAAGGGCGATATTCCTTGAATAATAATTAAGAGAGTGGCTACAAATACAAACATTTTCAAACCAGTTCCAACAAATTTCTAGGTGCTAACACCCTGCCCAAAGTTGCAACTGTACAAAGCGTACTTATTTACTTAAGTATTTAAAACTAAATACTATAGTTATTCTCATCTGGATTAGCATTATATTGGTAATTTAAGTAGTTTTGCTGTAAAGAAGGCCTTTGTTAAGATACATAACTCCAAGTTTCGATTCGGATTTCCTTAAAATACCTCTAATGATTATTACTTGTGTAAACTTTTAGCCATTATGTCTCCGGATTTTAGGATAATGCTGATTGCTAATATTAACTTCTCAGCTAGAAGTAATTAATAGAGTGAGTGAATGGAGGTAGCCCAAGGGTTGTTCCACAAATTGTAGAGATGAATGGAGATAATAATGGCATCAACACTTTAGTGTGGGGAATTATTCAAATTTAATATTTCTTATGTAAATATAAACGATTATTCTATTACTGAGAACATAAAATTAATGAAAGTTAATGTTATAAGCACATATATATTTAACAAACGGATTGAAATTATATTTAATTTACTTATTTTAAATAAATATTGGATGAAATATTAATTACAAAATATGTATTTTATAAAATCGCTAGTTTTTACCCCAAAAGTACGAATCATCACAGTTTTGGGAGAGTGTAATAGCAAGATTTCATTAATTCAATTCGGTTAAAACAAGTTTGTTGACAAACAAAACATATTTAAACGTTATTGATTTCTTTGTACAGGTGAAACCTCTATTACTCGATACATCTGTAACTCGATTTTTCTCAGTTACTCGACTTTAGTAAGAGTCTGATGAAATCGGTGCACACGAACTGTAAACATTTTAATAAAATCATTAAGCTTTATGACCCTACTACCTTAATCCTTTCCTCTAATTGCATAAAAATATTTCCGAACCCTGGATTATGTGACATTGACTCTAATTTAGTTTCCTAAAAATTAATTCAATCTAGATCAAGAATTAGTCAAATGAACAAGTAACACTTTGTAATTTTATAAGTATTAACTAAGACAGTAAGACAAGTATGAAAAGTGTTTAGTATAATTCCAGAATATTTTCATTTTAAGTGCACCCGTCAAACTATAAACAGTAAATAAACAACCAATAATTTATTCGTGTTCCTTCATTAGAATATATAAAGACAAAAAAAAATAAGTATTTTGATTGTAGATACTGTAGTAATCAATTTTAGATTTTTAAAGTTTTTTATGAGTGATGTATTATTAATTTTTAAATGTGATTTTGACTTAAGGAAGCGGGAATATCCATATATAACTAAACCTCCCTAATTCGGTAACCCTCCATAACTCGATTTTTTATAAGTCGAGTAAGAGAGGTTTCACCTGAACTCTGAAACTACTTTTTTTTTTTATCCAACAAGATATTTAATACCATACAATGTATATTGCTTCTGATTTGTTGTTAAACAGTATTACCCAAATTATTAGTACAATTTAGTTTATAATATACAGGGTTGCGCAAAAGCATGGAAACGGACAAATATCTAAGATACTATTGCACACATAACAATGACATTTTGTATCTGAGCGTTATGGTATTTTTCGGATTCGATGAAAATATTAAGGTTGCAATACGACTTCCGGTTCAACCGGAAACGGATTTTGAAATTTTAAATAAAACACCCTACATTTCTGAATTCCTCTTAAAATTTACATTAAAAATTGTGTAAGGTTATATGGGCCTTAAGTCAACCATTTTCGTTTAATTTACATTTTAATGAAAATTTTGAGCGGTACAGTACTTTCAATTTTTTTTAACATTTAAGTCATTTAAAAAACCAGTAGAATTTCGTTTGTAAATTAGATTGACAATAGATTAATTAACAATTTGCGCTAGCTACATTTTAAAAATATTACACAGGGTGTTTTTGACGCTTGGTCAAACTTGTGAAACTTTAAACATCGATAACTCAATTTTCTTAACTACAACACACTATTTGTTTTTACATAGTCTTGTAGAAAATTTGATTGTCTTTACAAACATTAACCATGTTCTATGCCTAAAACCGATATTTTTCGAGATATCGCGATTTTATTGTAAATTATTCGGGCAACGTAATATTTTCGAGTAGGCTATGAAGGTAGACAGCGGTGATTTTGAAACAATTGGAATATGCACTCTGAAGTCTGTTTTATACTGTACTATTTTTTCGTTTAAGAAAATCGTATACGATTTTTAATACAAAAATTTCGTTCAAGAATTTAGCATGGAAAATATGAACCATTTACATTGTACTATTTTTTGGTACGAAAACTCCAATATATTTTGGTTACTTTTAAGTAACTTTTATCATATTTTGTTGGCACCTTGAGGAACTATGTCAAATGTTCAATTTGATCACAGAACAGAAAGCGAATCATTTTCAAATTTATATTTAACGCTTGTTCCATTCTACATATTGATTCCTGCAAAATAAATTGTGAGGGATTATAACGTTAATAAGTAGTATTTAACATCGTTTGATTGTTTCAGTTAACCTAACCCACAAATGACATGCGGTCAGATACAATTACAGTAGAATACGCATGCGCCCATGCTAAAATTGGACGCGTTTAGGGCAGGTAGTAATTTCGTACGAATTTTTCGTTCAAGATTTTTAATTTCTGATTGACACCGTACTAGAAAATCGTATACGATTTTCTTAAACGAAAAAATAGTATAGTATAAATTTTTCAAGGTTTTAAGTCTTTATTTAAAAAATTCTCCTAAAGTTATTTCGAAGTACAGTTATTTGGTATGGACATGCAGAAAACATTGCTCTATTCGCTCGTTATGAAAAAGTTTGAATCACGCATACAGGGGTGTTCATAAATAGGTGGCAACTTCCATGATTTTCAAAAGCTCGTAAATCGATTTTTTCAAATGCAAATCCCTGTATTTTTTTATATCATCGAATTCGTCTTTAAAAAAACTTCATTTTTTGTTAATGTCCTATACCCAAAACTTTTCGAGATATTCGACATTTTTCTTCAAATCGTTATTGAAGCAAATAGAGTGCCGTGGAAATCGAAAAAAACTGACTCTTCACTTCGCTGTCAAAAACTTGTCATTTATTTCTTGAATTATTGCATTTCCACAATGAATTTTACTTTACAAGAGAAAATTGATATGGTTTATTCGCCATTTTGTGTATTTAATTACTAATAGTACCTAATACAATTTTGTTTTATTATAAATATTTTATTGTACTCATATAATCAATGATATAAATTGATGATTTAAAAAAAAAAACACTTGATTTAAATCGATGATTTTTTTTAAAAAATCACTTGATTTCGTGATTTAAATCGTGATTTAAATCAATTGATTTAAATCTGCTCAACCCTGCATTGTAGTATATGGCGCAGTGCACACGTGCAGCAGTTTGCCGCAAAAATACGACGATAGATATATTTAAATTACATACTGGGATGGAAAACGTGTCATTTTAGCAAGAGCTGATGTACATAATAACAACTTAGTTAATAATGATTTCATTTGCGAATTTCCTACAGATGACACATGAACTATGAACTTTACATGCACACTTAATTTCTCTTATTACAAGAACTTCCTATCTGTAAAAATCGGATAATATGTTGAATAATATTTAACTATTTGTCGAAACATCAAAGTAACGTTCTCATCAAAATCAAGTATATTCGCAACCATAGGTGGGTATGAATACCGAAAAAGTATTTAAATACTGAATACTGAATACCGACAAAAAACGGATTCAAATACGGAATACTAAATATCAGGCAATATTCAACCACTTTAGAATAAAATAGCAACTAAAAAAATTCGTTTTATATGCGCACGCGTGAAACGCCTATGGCCGACAGAAGCAAACAAACTGTTTTGAAACCGTTTAAACTTGTTCAATATTTATTTTTTATTTGATACAATTTTATCGGTTAAATATTGAACTATTTAAAGGTAAATTAACTATTTGTGTCACACTTTGAAAAATGCTATTGCTGTTTTCCCATAATGTTAAAAATATTTCCGACTAAACAATTTTATTACATTCAAAATTATACGTTAAATGTATTATGAAGTTAGTTGATTAATTTAATGAACGATTTACAAATTTAACATTTTTCACTCGATTTTATTTTACTTTGAAAATACATTACACGATGTTGACATTACTGTTTTGAATACAAAAAGTACATTAATAGAAGCAAAAGTAGGAAGTTTACAATAAGAAATTATAGAATTAAAAAATGATGTTGCTAAGTTGCTACTTAAGTTTTAAATTTAAATATATTAAAAAAATCGGTGTTACAGATTAAATCTATTTTGGTTGTTCTTAGGCGAATCTGCAGTTTCGACAATGCAATTATTTAAAATTAAATTTAGATCATGTCTAACATACGATTTGATCAATTGCATGAGCAATAGTTTTCTATTAGAATGCAGATTTTGAAATAATAATTAAAAAATACATTGTCAGTCTCCACATCACGAAGATAACTCTCATTTATTTTAATGTCTTTCCGTAAAATATGGTTATTAAAATTTGTCCTGATTTTCTCTCAAATCGGCAAAAGATCTTACAAACTCTTCCCTTGCAAGTCTTAGATCGGTGAATGGATGCACCCAATAACGCCTTTTATTTTTTGAAACAAAATGTTTGTATACAAGGTATGCAAATGTTACCCGTTTTCTACGATACGCTTCCATTTCGGATGCGAAAAGCACACTGTAGCGCTGGGCTCTTCCCCTAAACAGAAGAGATGCCGGAATGAATCACAATTGCGGTTAGAAAACGCACGTGTGCATCAAAGCAATTTCGGCAACGCGCGGCAACCGCGCGTCCAACGCGCTGCAGAAAAAAGCACGTGTGCATCGAGCCTTATTAAGCATGCTAGGAAAATATGGGAACGAAGTGGACAAAAACTAGAAGAAAGAGGAATCCGCTGGAGAGATGTGCCATGCACAGTTAGCCAACGGTAGAAACAACGGGTTATGTATATTTTATAGCTATTAAAACATACTCCTAAACGGCTTTGTATAACGTGTACCAAATAGTGCTTGTTTCAAGGCTCACTCATGGATTTTATGCGCCTAAGATGTGACTTAAATTTTGCGCCTCTCTCTCAATCAATATGTACAAAATCATAATCCTTTGTTCCCTAATTTGTAAAACATTTAATGCGAAGTGCCGACAAAACTAATCCAAATGTCATGAAACGATTTTAAAACAAGTTGTAAATTAATATATTTTTTATTAGATATATTGTTATTCCTTAATATGGAAATAATTATAAGCTTATTCGATTTAACAATTTTTTAAATTCACGTCTAGCACCTTTGCACGCTAGGTGCACGTCTAAGTTCGCCTTCTAAGCTCACCCTCTTGAGTTATATCGGCCAAGACCAGGGCTAGAAACCGAAAAAAATTTTGGTTAACGGTTAACCGAATTCAAGAACTTTATTTTTATAACGGTTTTTGTTGAAAAACCGGTTTTTTCCGTAAAAAACCGGTTTTGAAAAAACCGGTTAATTTAACCGGTTTTTAACATTATTCAGATTTGGAATGCAAAGTATAAAAAGATATTATCTATCTATTTATAATTTTATAATATATGTACAATCAAGCATTCAGTAATTACTTTTGGTAAACTAATCACATTTAATACAGATTTTGTATTTTTTCAAAATAATTTTTATTAAAAAGAGATGTTTAAAAAACCGGTTTTTTATTATTTTGGTTAAAGGTTACCGTTTTTTTTGCCTTTAAAAATAACGGTTTCGGTTTCGGTTAAAAATCACAATTTTGGACAAAAAATTAGGGTTAACCGGTTTTTTAAACCGGTTTAAAAAACCGGTTTCGTGCCCTGGCCAAGACAAGGCCAAAAATTATAAAAAGTTATAATCATTGAACAAAATTGTAACTAATTTATTATTTTAATTTAATAATAGGTCCAGAAACGATCTAAAGGTATACAATAAAAGCTAAAATAATAACTTTATAAACGGAACATCACATTCTCTAAATTTAGATAATGCGATTTAGAGTCTAAATGATGCTGCATATGCCACAAATATTGTTGACAAGCAACTTAACATAAAGCAACCTGAAAAATAAATTTGTAAATAACTATTTTAGTAATTAATTCGTCATTAAACGTGCACCCGCAGGAAAAACAAACACCTTGAGCCAGCTCGGCAAGATCAGCGACTAAACAAACATTCGGAAACTCTGAACACACTAGACTCGATGCTCCCTCCTTTTCCAGTTCTCGTGCTCCATACAAATACAAAGTTGAACGCAAAAGTTACGTGCATATAATTAAGACTCGCAATATTTTATCTTCCAACTCAAACGAATAATCGCAGTAAATGACAAAATACTAAACAAAGGGAAAGTTTAATGAAAATGCATCTGACTCGTAGCAACGATTTCATTCAAGCAATTGTTTGAAATTTCCAGTTGACACATTTATAAAGGAACTAGCAACTGTTGGCTTGAAAATTTATTAGTTACTTACTGAAACTATATTAGACACACAAGTCGTTTTTTTAACGGTTACAACTAAAATAAAATATTTACATCCGTTTCCGAGATAAAGCTAAAAATAAAATTGGAAGTGTTCTTCATTTATTTATTTGCGATGTCAAAAAGTTGTAAGAATTTGTATAAAAGTTTTATGTAATTTTTTTTTAATTCGTGGGAGACGTTTTTAAAAAAAATTAAACAATTTATTTGAACGTTTCTTAAGTAGATGAAAATGGATTGTATTTTTACTTTTGATATAAATGGGTTTTCTACACATATTTAGGACGAATATAATTATTGTACAATTGATCTGACTTGACAAAAAATTAAAATGACAAGTAAAAATAAATAACAACAACAACATATTTTTTTAACACTGCCTACTAACAAGGAAGGGTCACGATACGTTGTCGCTAGAATTTGATTAATGCTGTGTTTATTGCATCAAAGACATCATAACTAGATGTTTTGCAGAGTTATACGTGCCACTGGCCATTTCCTTCGGCAAAATAGAGAAAAAATTGCTATAAAAGGGTAATTTTTGCGATCGCGTTGGCCATGAAACCGTCACAGACAAAATCAAAATTTTTCTATTTACCAAGGCGCGTATCTTTTGCAAGTAAAATGGTGCAAAGTTTTTGAAAAAATCTTGAACGATTCCGGAGAAATACGTCAAAAACGAAACCCCTGCATAAGCGCTATGATTTGAGAAGTTGTCGTATATCTGTATAACTATATACAGGGTGTAGACTCGGATCACGCAACATAGCAATTTCAATGGTAAAATTTTAAAAGTCGAATTCTTGCTCCGCTAATTATTTTAGAAAAAAAGTGCAAATACGTTTTTTGTAGAGAAAAAAATTCTGTATCCATAAATGTAACCAATATTACTTTTTCGTTTTCCAAAAACAGAAAAATAAGCAAATTAAAAAACGCGTTTTCGCGAAAATCTGTAGTGCCTTGGAATTATGCTACGACAACTGCCCATCTTACTAACACTTACTGTCACTTTGACGTTTGAAGTTTATTCTTAATTATCATTTTTATTATATCTTGCAATGAAAACATAACTAATTGTGTAAAATAAATGTTTGATAAAATATAAAGGATAATTAAGAATGAATTTCGCGTCAAAGTGACAGTATAAGTGACATTAGGCTGGGCAGTTGTCATACCATAATTCCAAGGCACTACAGATTTCTGTCCAAACGCGTTTTTTAATTTGCATAATTTTCAGTTATTGGAAAATGAAAAAGTAATATTGATTACATTTATGGATACAGAATTTTTTTCTCTACAAAAAACGTATTTGCACTTTTTTTCTAAAATAATTAGCGGAGCAAGAATTCGACTTTTAAAATTTTACCATTGAAATCGCTATGTTGCGTGATCCGAGTCTACACCCTGTATATGCGAGTTGCATAGGCGTTTAACATAGGGAAAACCGTTTTTACGAAGGCTTCGTTTTTCGCGTTTTTCTCCGGAACCGTTTAAGATTGTTTCAAAAACTTTGCACCATTTTACTTGCAAAGGATGCGCGAATTGGTAAATAGAAAAATTTTGATATTATCTCTGACGGTTTCATGGCCAACGCGATCGCAAAAATTACTTTTATTATTTAACTTTTCAGTTTTTTCCCTATTTTTCCGAAGAAAATGAGCAGTGGCACGTATAACTCTGGAAAACATTAAGTTTTGATGTCCTTGATGCAATAAACACAGCCTTAATCAAATTCTAGCGACAACGTATCGTGACCTTTCCTGGTGAGTTATATTGATGATTTACAGAGGAAAAAAGGAAAAAACTAATTATTGAATAATAAAGGTAATTTTTGCGATCGCGTTGGCCATGAAACCGTCAGAGATAAAATCAAAATTCTTCTATTTACCAATACGTGCATTCTTTGCAATTAAAATTGTGCAAAGTTTTTGAAAATATCTTAAACGGTTCCGGAGAAAAACATAAATAAACGAAACCGCTGCAAAAGCGCTACGATTTGAGAAATTGTGGCATATCTGTTGTAATTAAATTTTTGCGACTTGCATAGGCGTCACAGGAAAAGCCGCTTTTACAATGGTCTCGTTTTCCACAGTTTTCTCCGAAACTGTTAAAAATATTTTCAAAAACTTTGCAAAGGATGCGCGCATTGGTAAATAGGTAAATAGAAGAATTTTGTTTTTATCTTTGACGGTTTCATGGCCAACGCGATCGCAGAAATGAACTTTATTTTCGTTTTTTTCCTATGTAGATGATCACGTATAACTCTGCACAACATTTAGTTTTGATGTTCTTGATGCTAAAAACAGTATAAACACAGCCTTGATCAGATTTTAATCACAACATATCGTGATCCTCCCGTCCAAAATCAACTCGAATAGCAATAACGTCAAAGACGCTTGATATTTAGATACGTCAATATTAATCCCAAAACAAATATTTGTAAATTATTTTTTTTCATTCTGCTTTTTTCGATGCTCACCATTGCTATCTTGGAAACGGTAAGAGATACAAGGTTGGTTAAATTAGAGAAAAGTTGCACATTTTTATGACGATTAAGAATCTGAAAAGAAATCCTGGATATTTTGATTCGTTTTTGATTTATTACAAAAAAACTGAAAAATGTGATTTTAGAAAAATATTATTATCTTCCCTACCATTGACGCTATTTCATTTAAACTTGGTAACTGTATGTTTTTGACCGTCTTGGATTTGATGACGTCAACAGAAATTTTCTAAGCCTTCTAGATTTCAAGTTGCGATAGTCAACTTTTTTATTTCTTATGGCCGCCATATTGGATTTTCACACCATTAGACAGACAAAAAAATTAGCTTTTCAGATTGGTAACCAACATACCTTTTTTGTTGAAATTTGAAAATTTGTGTAAATAATTCATAAAATCGTGAATGCTC
The DNA here is from genome assembly GCA_947652605.1 of Elmis aenea. NCBI lineage: Eukaryota > Metazoa > Arthropoda > Insecta > Coleoptera > Elmidae > Elmis > Elmis aenea. The sequence continues at coordinate 36,886,379 of OX393578.1, read as the reverse complement.
TGAAAAACAATTGAAACTATGATATAAATAACAGCTACAGTTCATTTTATTGGTCTAATGATAACGAAATTAAGATTGTTGGAAACATATTTAGAAGATATGTTAGGCGAATTGCCATTATTAACAACTCAAAATCATCAGTAGTTTCAGCAAGAAGGAGCTGGTCCTCACAACGCCCGCATTGTTAAAGGATATTAATTTAGATGTACGCTTTCAAAATTCAATGAAATAGCGTCAATGGTAGGGAAGATAATAATATTTTTCTAAAATCACATTTTTCAGTTTTTTTGTAATAAATCAAAAACGAATCAAAATATCCAGGATTTCTTTTCAGATTCTCAATAATCATAAAAATGTGCAACTTTTCTCTAATTTAACCGACCTTTTATCTCTTACCGTTTCCAAGATAGCAATGGTGAGCATCGAAAAAAGCACCACCCTGTATACTTTAATTATTTTTTTAAACCTTAAATGGTTTAATTATAGACTCCAATATAAACTATAGTTCTACATAAACCAAATATTTTTATATGTTGCTGTTTTTCCTATAATTTTGGATTAACGTAAAAACTTTAACACCCTTTTTATAAGTCATTATTAAAGAAATCAACTAAACGTACGCGGTCTGTAATACAGTTTACTTATACCGATAACTAATTTCAAAAAATGTTCAAATGTAATACTTATATGGAACATAAACGTCATGGCGGATATAGTCACGAAGGATTTAAAAAACCTCAAAACGTGTATATGTGTCAAAATTCCGTGTACAAAATTTTCGCAATCACAATACTTTCGCCATACGCAGTAAAAGTAACAAATTTAATTTTTGCGCTGTATCTAAAAGAAGTGTGTCACCATGAAGCTGGCTGAAGTTATATTTTTTTAAATTATAGTTTGTTGTTAGTTACGATAAAAAACTCTGTACAAAAACATTATGAGAATATTACAACATTAAACATTTTGAAACAGTATAAAAAATAATATGAGAATATTACAATATTAAACACCATTTTTACCAATAAATTCCGTCCAAAAAGTTTGTACGATAATGAGAAATAAGTTTTTTTGTGTCTTCTTTAGTCACATAATTTTCTTTTAATTCCATCGAACTGAATAATGTATTAAATGTACAGCGTCATTTAAAATGTCTGCAACAAATGAAAAAAAATATGTTAATTTCTCAGAAAATTTTATTCTTGGTAAAAGTTGATGCATGGTCTAAAACTAATTTTAAGATGAAAAAAAAAATAATAAAAAGTCATGACACTAAATTTTAGCGATTTTTGAAATATTCGCAGGACTAGAGTCCTTATTTTAAGAGATGCAAAAACATTTTATGGGAAACAGTTATTAAGAAATCAAAAATAAGGCTAAATTTAAATTTTGACGGTCAAATTCCAATTTTTATTTATTTTTTAATTTTAAAATTTAAAAAGTCTGCAACAAATGAAAAGTTTCGTATGACTTTTTATTGAACTTTTTTCATCTTAAAATTAGTCTTAGACCATGCACACTTTTATTAAGAATAAAATTTCCTGAGAAATCGATAATAAAAAACTTTTCCATTTGTTGCAGACTTTTTGAATGTTTATATTTCTTAAAAAATAAATACCAGAATTTGACAGTCAAAATTTAAATGTAGCCTTATTTTGAGATTCTAAATAATTTTTTTTCATAAATTTTTTTTGTATCTCTTCAAATAAGGGCACTTTACTCTTGCAAATATTTTAAAAATGGCGAAAATCTAGTGTCCTATGACTTTTTATTAAGTTTTTTTTTTATCTTAAAATTAGTTTTAGACCAACTTTTATCAAGGATAAAATTTTTTGAGAAATCAATATTTTTTTTTCTCTTTTGTTGCAGACTTTTTGAATGACGCTGTATAATTAACCAATAAAGTTATTTATAATTATCCAATTTATTCTCAAATTACTAATGCCTTAATGTCGCCATATTAACTAATGCAATGTGGTTTACACTAAAATTTTTACTACTTAAAGACACACATGAACAATTTAAAAATAATTAATAAAATCTATAAACACTAGTGTCTTTTATTAAAGCAGCAAAACAGGACAAAACGTGACCAAATACATCAGAATTTAAGTAAAAACTCAAATTGGATTATACACCCAATTAATAATTAACCACGGCTTTCACTTGCAAGAAAAACATAAAATTAATTGTTTAGGCTTATTTTGCTAATGTTTTCATATTAACCAAAAATATTTTAGTAAAAGTAGTAAGGATATTAAAAAATAATTGCACATTTTATCCTTATACAAGTAATTACAAATATCAAATTTGTACACACAACTACAATCTCATATAATCGTCAATCTTACTTTCAGTACACATTTTGGTAAAAGAATATCAGCAGACGTAAAATCGTTGCAATAACCAACCTAACTTCAATTTATTACCCAAAAAGAGCACGATAAAATAGATTTCGTGTGAATAGTTTGTTAGTTCAGACTGCCTGGGGCCGCATCCATGTCCCGTATAAGCGAACTCAAAGATATCCACACCAAGCCGGCGTTATTGGTTTTTACGAGACAAACATGGCCGAAATTAAATCCCCGGGCGCACACACTCTCAGAAAAACATTTCGATATTTAATTCCCGGTTAATTTCGCCCCGATTTACACAACGCGGCAATTATTTCGTTGACAATACAGGGAATTTTATTATATCAGTTCGTATTTAGTATTTACTACCCTGAAATTACATTTACCAACTTATTTTCGCATTACAATGAAACAATCGATTTTGTTATTAGCGTCGTTTTTTATCGAAATTAAGTTGTAAATTCTTTATTGACATTCAAAAAGTACGTGCAAAATTTCAAATTACTAGTTTTCTAGTTCTAAATTGGTTTGTCGTTATCACAGCGCGAAAATATGCTTTTGATTTGTTTTTTTAAATACGTTTATTTCATTATTACTGGCAGAGCTGGGCATTACTTAAGTATTTTTTTACTTCAGTACTTTTTCAAGTACTTTTCCGGTACTGAAGACTTGTACGGCAGTACATTTTAAAATTACTTACTTAGGACTTAAATCTTAAGTAGGTACTCCGGAGAAAATACTGGTACTTATTACTTGTATTAATACTTCAGACCACAAAAATTACTTAGGTACTTTGTAAAATACTGCAGTACAGTACAAAGTACTTAAGTACTTTTAGTGAACACAAGTACTTTTTAAGATATTAAGTTTTATAAGATAGGAACTGTGGTTTGCAACGTGTTAAAACTTGTCTAAAGTTTTAAACACAACCAACATTGAGGTGCAAAAAATAGCTACTGTTGAAAAGGTTATGTGAGTGTGTGTAGTAATACGGACAACAATTTTATTAAATAAAAATTAAACTCTATAAGGTAAATCGTATCCTAAATTACTAAAATTTCTATAGTTAATGACCGTTTTGAACCATTTATATTTTTCTTGTACGTCTCATGTATATAGAAGTTTAGCAGAAATGTTTATAGTAAATGTGCTGTAGTGTCGTTCTTATCATTATATTAATAGAAAAACAAAACGTTTTCAAAATTAATTAACAGTATATACTAGTGAAACCTATATAAGCACATCCAATAAACTGCTCCTAATATATTATACGTTCAGTATACACGGTGTCACAAAAATAACGCCCCAAATGGTAATTGAGGTATAGTTTTTATAAAAATGTAAAAGGAAGAAAAATGCTTGCCTTACTAGGAAATTAATTTTAAACAAATCTGTTTCAGTCCACCACACAAAGGGCGTTTAAAAAAATCGAAATATACGTTTTCGCGTCGTCAACTGCCAGAAATGTACAATTTAGAGAATAATGTTATAAGAAAACGGTTCAAAATCCATTTTTAATTTTACCGGTGCAAAATTTTTAACTGCTTTTTTAATCAACTGTAATAATTTCCGATTATAAAGTAATTAAAATTTGCATATACTGTAATATTTTTAACTGGTTGCTGACATCAAAAAGGGTTTTATACTAGTAACATCAATAATGCTGTAGTCTCTAAATAATATCTGCAAAACTTGAGAAATACTTAAGTACTTTTTGCAAGTAGGTACTTGTACTTAAGAATCAGTACTTTTAAAAATAGCGGTTCTGGTAATTATAATTCAAGTAGGTACTTGTCATAAGTACTTAAGACTTTTAATTTTTGGCCAGTACTTGCCCAGCTCTGATTACTGGGAACACAAACATGCACACAGATAATATTAAATTAAACAGTTTACCATGTATACAAGATGCTTTACTATATGTACTCGTAATTGAAGGTGTGAATTGTTTAAGTCAAAAATATTTTTTTGATATATTATGCAACCTCAGAATAGCTTTTACGGAACTTTAGATTTAAAAGATACCAAATAAGAGTAATCCTTTCTCTACTTAACATCAAACTTCAAGCTTTTTCAAAATAATTTACATGTTTAATGTTTTATAAATTAATGTTCTATTACACCATCATGTTTATGTTTTACATTTTTTTTTCACAAATTAATCATAAAATTACCTATAGAAAACACAAAAAAAAACACCTATATGTTTGCAAAAGTAGGATAACGATATATCGAATTTAGAATATATTCTTCGTTGCATAAGAAAAAGACGATTTAATTTTTTTTGTTCAAAACTACATTTTGCTGTTGCATCAATACCAATTTGCAATATTTAAAGGGCTATTCAGAAGTAATTGCCACATTTATTATCTCGTTTGTTTTTGGAAATAAGCCCAACAACCATGATACATTAATTTTTTAGTACAGATTATATAAAGTTTAGTCAAATTCAAATAATCTTCTTATCTTTCCAGCCATGCAAACATGGTTTTGTAAACATTTTTTTCGAAAAGAATATCAAGTATCAGTTAGCCATGAAAACAGCAATTAGTAAGGCAATTTTTTAAATTTCGAACATGTTTCATCTGATTTTGGAAAAAAATATACCTGAGACATTAAAAGGAAATCGAATAGAATATTTTTTAAATGCATAGGTACATGAAATTTCTAAATTGTTTTATATCCTTCTATACACTCTTTTCACCATTTAACAGTACATAAAATGGTTTCTGGACAATCGTAGACTAAAAGGAATAACCCTGTGATATCCACCCGCAAGAAATAAACTTGGGCGAGGAAGCAGTTCGTGGAATGAGGGGGAACGAAGAGCTGTACAGAGTGGACAATTATTGAACGAAGAAAATACTCAAGATAGAGAGGCTAACATGTAATGAGTTTATTACTGTAAATTTTTGAGTTTTAAAATGTTTTAGTTTCTGTTTCTTATCATGGGAAAATATCGTTACGTGTAATCCAAAGAAACACAAGATTTTGAGATCTTTAATCTTCAAAAAAAATTAAATGTGTTCTTTAAAAAAGTTTTAAAACCGCTGAAAAGGATATACTGGGATTATTTCTAAAATATAGAGATAATGAAATAGTGGTGATCTCTGCACACCCAGTTTATGAAATAAAAAATATATTTTCTTAAAAACGTCCTAGAGGCACTTTTAATCCGCCGACAGTTTAATCGTCTTTGCAAATGGCATGAGTGTTTATGAGAGCGCGTACACGTACCGATTAAAAGTCGGCCAACTAAATAATCGTATCAGAGACCCGATTCCCTTTGGACAAAAAAGTCGGCCAACTATCGGGCGACGTTGAAATCAGGGATGGAAAACGTAATGTAACGATACCCGATAACGTTATAATAACGATTCAACTATAATTTTTTATACAATAACGTAACGATATTTTTATAACGTTATAATAACCGATAACGTTTCGTTAAGTTATTTTGTATCGTTATTCTCTATAAATTAAATTTTTATATGGCGATCTTTTTATTTTCAGAAGATATAATATTTTGTTTGTATTTTAGAAATTAAAATGAAAATAAAATATCTCAACCTCAACGTAATTTTGTAGGTACTATTTTTTAAATTTACTTTTACAGATCCCAAAAATAATTTCAGAGTTACAAATAAAAATTATTTTTATACAGCATGTTTCTTAAATAATGCGAAAAAATTCGGGAGGTGATACTTAATCGAAAATTAAGAGGGGTCTTTCATTTTTTTTTTCTTTAGGGTCTCCTTTCGGAGTTACACCCCCGTAAAGGGGATCGGTAAAATTGGGTTTTTATTCTATTTCCCAAATTTGGATAAACGTGGGAGATTTATACTTATAAAAAGGTTTCCCATAGTAATATTTTTAATCATCTCCCACCTTCACAGGGGGCTGAAAAATGCGACCCCTGTTGGTTTTTTTATCAGGACTTTTTGGTGGTTGAAATCTAGCAATTTTAAATTTTCTTTAAAAACTTGATTTATTTAGAAGTTTTTTTTATTCTTTAACTGTTCTCGTTAAACCTACAGTTTTTGAGTAAAAAATTATATGAATGAACATGAACCATCAAATATTCCAATATAAAATAGATTGGATAGAAGTGACGGGTGTAATTCATTTTGACGTTTACGCGGCGACAACGCTAAAACGCCCGTCAATTCTACCCAATATGAACATAAACATCATATTCACTCATTTAATTTTTTACTCAAAACTGTAAGATTTACCAGAAAAACTAAAGAATAAAAAAAGGTTCTAAATAAATCAAACTAACAAAAAAAAAATTGCAAAATTATTTCAACTCACCAAAAATGTTCTGATTAAAAAACCAAAAGGGGTCGTACTTTTCAGCTCCCTATGAAGGTGAAAGATGATTGAAAATAATACTATGGGAAACCTTTTAATAAGTATAAAACATCTACCAAATATCATTTCCCTACATTTATCTAAATTTGAGAAATAAAATAGAAACCTAATTTTATCGCTCCCCTTTAAAGGGGTCTAACTCCGAAAGGAGACGTCTAAGAAAAAATTATTATATAAAAGACCCCACTTTATTTTCAATAAGGAATCACCTTCCGAATTTTTTCGCATTATTTAAGAAACATCCTGTATATCATAATTTATGTAACGTTATATAACGTTATATAACATAACAATTCATTTTTTTAACGTTATTTATAACGTTATGTAACGAAAACAAATAATAAATAACGTTATACAATAACGTAACGATTTAAAACGTTATTCCATCCCTGGTTGAAATAGTACAGGCTTGTATTGGAGTCCGCACACTCGCCGACAAATAGTCGGCCAGCATTTTCTTTCACTTCCTTTTTGCGATTATAGCAGATATGATAACTGCTCTGGGAACCATCTTTCTTTGCACCTCGTGGAAACTGTCGAGTATAGTGTGCGTACCCGCTTTCAACTAAACTATTTAGTCGGTGACAAATCCCTGTCATGGCCCGATAACGATTAAACTGTCGGCCGACTAAAAGTCTGTAGTGTGCGGTCTCTCTTACAATTTTCATCAGTTTTTTTTGTCCCCTGAATCCTCCCATGAACAGATTTTATGCATTCCCGCTTTGTATATCGCTGGTTTTGCCTAAAAATTTTGAATTATAATTGTTGTAAAACACTTTTCTGTGGATTTCTGTTTACATTTTTATCATGAACTTAAATCTTCGTTTGTCTCAAAATTAATGTAATTGCTACACAAGTAAGACTACAATTTCGTATTTAAATTTATTTGTTATTATCTTTATCATGTCAAATATACAAAGTGGTAGTAAATGTAACAGCAGGAATAGATCTTTATCAAGTTTTATATCAATGTCCTTTAATAATAAAGAAAAATTTTAAATCAATTTAAATATTTGTATTTTATGTTTATAATGTGTAACGTATTGTAATGTAATTTATTTAGCATTTTGCTAATTATGTTTACAATTTTACAACTTACGTATTTGAATATATAACAATTTAAACGTTCTCTAAATAAAACTACTGAGCTTACGTCTAAACATTACAATATTAGTTTCATTTTTAGTTCACTTGTTAGATCGTTATAAAATTTTAGTCCTTAATAAAACAGAGAATTTTGAGTGTAATTTATTGTCCTGAATGGCAATTTCAAGTCTTTACAGTTTCTGGTCGGATAATTATGAATATCAGAGTTTTGGGTTACATATTTTAACAAAGAATTTGGAAGCAGATTATTTATAATCTTGAAATTATGTTTATTTGTTTAAGCTCTTCTATATGTAAACGGTGACGCGCCCTTATTCTATAAAATTTAATCATTTATCAGTATTGCACAACAAACAAAATTAAATTATTAATAAATAAAATTATTTAGCTGATGCATCGTACCTTCAGTTACAGAATTTAATTATTAATATAGAGACATAAATGACACAATACAAGAACATCTGTAGTGTCTGATTTAATAATTCCAGCGAAATTAATAATAATTGTATTACATTGAATTGTCAGACTACTTTGATGTAGAGCATTTGAACTCCGGGTATTGTTGAAACTTGGTATTGTTTGCTGGCGCTCCGTGTAACTACGTCCATGCTTAGCACCAGCAACTCCCAACAGTTTTTCCTCAATGAAGTTAGTCAACCCCAGGGGCGGCTCGTCTTTAGGGGCCACAGGGGCCGGGCCCCACCTGTATTTGTGAAACTATCAAAATAATTATAATTTTAAACAATATTTTATTGTATTCATTCTATTTTGATTTATTCCCAACACGTTTTATTGTTTAAATTAAAAAATTAACGTATTTTGTGGCAATATCGTATAACGCGACTTAAAACGCACTTTCGGGCCAGCCGTCGGCTGGCCCTATTTCGTACGAGTAGAGCACAGGATATGTATGAAGCGCGGAGACTACCGATTGTGTTTCTTCAGCGGCCGCAACGTTGATAGTAGGGCCAGTTAGATCGGGCCCGTTACTAGTTTTAAAGTACATGGCGAACGATTCTTTGGCAGTTTCATTAATTTTGTCCTCGTTGTTGATCTGTTTGTTTTATTTTAGTGTGTTTAATCATTGTTGGTGTGTTTTGTTGCTGTTTATTTGTTGTTTTCTTTATTATAATTTATAGTTTACATTTTTACGACGTCCATAAAAATTTTAACCATGAACAAAATCGACAGTTTATTAGAAAAACGTTTTTCATTACTAATTCTAGGGAAAAAATTATAAATCAAAAAACTTGGCGCATATCAACCCAGGGATGTGCATGTTACTCAAAAAGATGGTAAAAAAAACTAGAACATTTTGTGTAACCTGGTTTGACAAATATTATAGCTTAGTGCGAGTGATAAAAAAAATCTTTGTTTTGTTTTTATTGTATTTTGTTTGGTGTAGAGAGTGTATGGACACTCACCAGGCTGTAAAGACCTGAAACATCTTTCCGAGCGAATACAAAAACACGAATCCAGTAAAGTTCATATAAACAATGCGGTGCCATTTCAAATGTTCGGTAAAATTAACATCTTATCATCCATTGATACTGGATATCGTCTTAATATAAAGAAACATAATGAATTAGTTGACAAAAATAGACATACTTTATCAAGGATCATAGACTGCATAAAATTTTGTGGTATATATGAACTGCCGTTAAGAGGACATGACGAAACCTTTGATTAGAACAATCGAGGAGTGTTTTTAGATATGGTTTCATACACAGCTACATTAGATAGTGTTTTAAACGATCATCTCGAAAATTTGAAAGTAGCAAAAAATACGTCAAAAACCTGTATTTTAATTTTTTTTTGTATAATACATATTATGTTTAGTTTAAAAAAACATATTTTGTGTCCCTGGCCCCACCTATTTCTATTGTCACCAGCCGCCACTGGTCAACCCATTATACTTTTCTAAGACCGATAAAGAAATTAATGTAAATTCAATTTTTGTTTGCTATTAAGTATTGAAATCAGATTAGATAACAACCAAAAAAATAATGTAAATGACTATTTTCCTTATTTCAATTTGTCATGCTGCAAAAATCCCTAGGATAATTTCCGCTTTCGTTTTGTCACCTATACACAGTTAGGGTTGCCAGAATATTTCTTTTAAAGAGAACATGTCCTCTTTTTTGACCCGAGTTTTTGTCCACTTTTTTAATTCTTTTTTTTGTCCTCTTTTTCCTTAGTTTACTTTTTGTCAATTTTTTTTTAAATTATAGGCCAAAGCGATAAACTCCACTTTTTGAAATTTTTTTTCAATTTTAGTGCCAAAGCACTTGATTGATGCTTAACTTTTTATGTTTAACATAAATATCCTTAATAATTAGGACTGAATGTCAAAAAAAGTTTGACCTAATAATAAATTATTTATTTCAAAATAACCAATTATTCCAGAGAATACTAGTTTATGCATTTTATATGTCGTTAGATAAAAACTACGCCTGTTTTAATTCATTTTTACAATGTTTATTTAAGTTTAAATTTGAAAAGGAAAATTAAAAATGAATGTACCTACACTATTTTATCAATTTTCTCAACTTTTGTTTTGTGGAATTAATTGATTCGCAAATGGGCAGCTCGATGATATACAGTATTAGCTTTTAGTACTGAAAATTTAAAGTTAAGATTTCGTTTTTCACTTGTAAATGTTTTGCTTCGTTTGATGAAGTAAAATATGTTAACATAAAAAACTATTTTTTTTACAAGTTGTATTTTTATTTACTATCTAGCAAAAATAAATTATTGTTAGTGGGTGTGAATAAATATTATACTTGCGTATTTTCATACACCACACATCTACGCTACACATCGAACACCCTCTTTTTTTTAAGTTTTTTAATGTTCCTTTTTTTGGAAAAGTATTTTTTTACACTTTCAACTTTTGGCAGCCCTATACATAATCATGACAAATGTTTGAAATTTTGCAGATATTTTTTTTATTCCAATGGAAATAGGCAAAAATTGTATTGTATTATTAATAATTCCAAAAATAATCTGATCAAATAAATCACATGCTTATGATTTTTAGTATTAAAGTTCTTAAGATTTAATGCTTGTGTGTAAAATCTTCGATATATTTAAAGACAAAATTCCTCACGTTTCACGTTCGTGATTTTAGTGATGTTCATTTGTTTCGTGATGTTACCAAGTACCAAACGTTTGCAATAATTAATAATTTTGTAAGTAAAATCACATGCCCTTGATATACGTATAACTACTGACAATGTATAACACCTTATATTTATTGACCAACACCATTGCTTCATTCATTTTTTTCTTTAAATTTTTAAAAACAGTAGTTAGTAAACTGTAGTAGAGGACATAATTATTTTTTATTATTAAAATTTTTAGGGTGGCCTTCTCCACTACTGCATCTATCATAAAACATATGAAGAAGCCTTCAGGATTCAGAACCCATTTTTTAGGAAACCCTAATTTTGTGAATCTAATGCTTTACGTTATCTGCAATTAGATATGTGACCAAATACAGCGTAGAGGAAAGTAACAACTGGTTTAATTTCAACAAAGCAAACTTCATTCTTGTTAAAAAGCCTCACAAAAGGATGATTATTGCATTTATTGATTATCTATATATATAAAAATGAATGTATGTTTGTTTGTCCTTTATGCATTCCTATACCATTCATCCGATCCTGACCAAATTTGACACAGGCAATCTATAGGACCATGGGAAGAAGATAGGCTATATAAGAATTCCCAAAAGTTCCAAAAATTCCCAAAAGAACCAAAATTCCCAAAAGATCCAAATATCACAAAAGTTTCAAAATTCTCAATAGATACAAAAATTCCCAAAAGATCCAAAATTCTCAAAAGGTCAAAAACGTCCACCGGGCGCGAGCGCGAAGCGCGAGTAGTCTGTGATTGATAAAAAAATTCACCGAGCGAAGCCGGGTCACTACGCTAGTTAAAGTTATAAAACACGAATAATTACCAATAGTTCAAAGTTGATGCTCAAAAATCTCACCACCAACTTCAATGCACTCTCGAAATTACTTGACTATACTACGTGTAGCTGTACATTCTAGCCGTCAGGTGACACATTACCAGAAAGATGGATCGGTTGAAATGGTCACGTTAATTGGCCTCCAAGATCCTCAGACCTTTCCTCGTTAGATTTTTCTCTGTGGGGATGGATGAAAAGTGACGTCTACCTAAAAAAGTAAACACAAGAGACGAATTGGTCGCTCGCATTATGAATAGTACTAAGTCTAAAGTGCATTGAAGTTGGTAGTGGGGTTTTTGGACATCAACTTTGAACTATTGCTAATTATTCGTGTGTTTTATAACTTAAATAATCAATAAATGCAATAATCAACCTTTTGTGGGGCTTTTTAAGGTTAACATTCAAACAGCTGTATCTCCCTAACCATTGAGGAGTGGACATATGTTTATAGAATCTTTTTAACTCAAAATGGTTCAAACTACCAGTTCCTAAAATATTTACTATTCCTTTTAAAACACCCTGTGTATAGATACAATTTAATGAAAGTAAGCAATAACTACGGGAAATATGGTTAAGCCAAAAAAAAGCGAAGATTTGCTAATAAGAATGTTTCTTTTTGGCCTTACAACTTCTTTGGGGTTGAATACGCAAACTTGGTATCTAATATGTTGCTTACCTTTGGTGTAGTATAGTATTTTTGTAGCAAGGGGGGGCATTTTACACATTCATTTTTAGAACCTCAAATATGTAGATTATTAAGCTCTTGATCTTTTCAAATCTTCATTTATTTATAAGAGATAAAACTTGTTTAAATCTGATTGTTTTTCTAAGGCTAGAAATAAAAACAGTTTACATTTGAAAAAAAAAGATTTCCTGGATATTTTAACAAAAAAAAAACTTTATTTGGGCTTTTAACTTAGAATCCGAATTTTAAACTGTGTATGCTTGTTAATGTATCTACATTGAAAAGCAAGTTACTCCATGCTACATACAAACTTGGGTGAAATATTTAATACAATTGAGTGCTTATTAGAAACGTACACCCGTCATAAGATAACCCTTACAGTTATTTGGCAATATGACGTACTGGTTGAGAAACACTGGTCGATCGGCTTATCCAAGCGACCCATGCCTACTTACGCTAATGCACATTTAATTTGACAAAAATTGGCTAACTCCTATTCATTTCGGATGGAGCGGATGCCAGAGCGATGCACTGGGAATTCTTGCGCTATATTAGTTGGCGTAGGTCTCATTTCATTTACGGAGATTCAATAAAGTGAAGTCCGTTTTACACTACTCTATCAGCACATAATTAAAACAAATGAACCTGATTATAAAGTAAAATGAAGAGATTTGTGATTATTTCACGAATAAATAGTCGAAAAGTAAATATCTTATGTTTAAATAAGTAATGCAGTAATTATAAATTTTGGCACGGTACATCAAAACAAAAAAAAACATGAAACATAAATATGAGCTTATCCTGATCATTATTAAACAAAAATTTTAACAGGTATAAATATATTTTTATTATAATATTATGCGCTGGACTTATCTTCTAATAAATGCCTCTAGCCCACAGTAGCGTACGCAGAAAAATATTTCAGGCGGCAAGTTGTTTTAATTTGCAAAAATAATACTACTTTCAAACGGGGCATAGTAATGGTGCCATCAGAAAATGATCTAGGGGGCTAGACACAAAAACAGAGTTGTAAGAAAGAGTTGCGGGGGTCCAGGGGGCGGCTGCTTCCCGGATAACAGCGCCATAGTATGAGTAAAATATACAAACATAATATATTTTATATGTATGGAAAAGCAGTCTGTCGCGCAATTTTGAAATACGGTAATTATACTTTCAGTTCTTTTCATATTTTCGGGGAGGGGATAAATCCCCCTAATTTTCCCCCCTCCTTGCGTACGCCACTGTTAATCAACACGATATACGAGAAAAAGTCAAAAGTATGATATACGACAAAGTGTCAAAAATATGATATACAACAAAACTTCAATAAGTAAAGGGACATTTAAGGAACAGATAACTTCAATACTGTTTATAAGATTATTATACCGGGTGATTCAGTTTAACTGTCACATTGTTACAACTTTATTATTTTAAAAGGAAACCCCTATAAACCCTTCATTTTTTTATATCGCAACGAATTTTTTATCAAAAGGAGCTGCAAAGTTTTTTCTATCATGAAATATATCAGACTGGCGAAAATCAACTTATTTTGTAATTACATCGTTTTTTTTTTTCATGTATTTTGATAGAGAAAAATTCTTAATTTGATAATGCATTTTAAAAAATAATACATGAAACATTTTTTGAACAAAATGAGTTTAAATATTATTTATTATTTTTCACAAAATCGTTGTATTTGATGACTATACAAAACACAGTCGGTGCACACGAACTGCGGCCATTCTAATCCCATCATTACCAACTTTTATGACCATGCGTTAAGCCTACACTCGAACTGCGTACAGATATTTTCTAACCCTTGATTGTATGAGTAGATCCTAGTTTAATGTTCCAAGAATTAATCCTAAAATTATGTACTATGAGAACTACAAACATGTAAATCTTGTCATAGTAAATTCAATTTATATTATCCGTCACCACATTCCAATATTCACGTTTTTATGCATACTTTCATAAAAATTCAGACAGATTATTATATTAAGATTAACAGTGTTCATTGCATCAATCAAACTCCACGAAGAAACATTCGGAATCGCCATATGTATTTGGAAAAAAAAAGTTGAACAATATAAGGACAATTTGATTTCTCGAGTAGATTTTGTTAAATATTGTAGTTAAATTTTCAGACTGTAGAAATTTTATACACCTATTAAGTAATTACTATGTACATATTATCATATTATTGACAAATAAAATATTTTATTTATATTTTTTAATTTCATTTAATTTAAGTAGTGAATACTTAGGAATACTCCAACCATTTCTGACCGCTTACCTGAATACGAAATTCCAGGAAAGGTATAATTAAAGAATGTCCGCAGTTCGTGTATCGGCTTAACTCTCATGCTTAATTACTGGCCGCAGTTCGAGTGGTACTTACGTACGAGTCATTAAAATGGCCGCAATTCGAGTGCGCCCAACACAGTCGCTGCAGTAATTGAAGTGTTTATAAATTGCGTAAATTCTATTATTATTCGACGAAAAATCACTATTTACACACTCATAGAAGCAATTCAACAGAAGTCCATTTTCAATTTAATACTCACAAAATACTGCTTTTTTGTCGAAAAAAGTTTTATTCGCCGGTTTTCAAATATATTTATGCTAGCTTTAAACATGAATTTTGAAATTTGATAAGCTGTCTTTATCTTTGTGGATCGTGCAATATTGGAGCAGAGATTCTCAGTTGACACAATAAAAATTGATTTTTTGATTAATACTATCAATCAAAAATCCCGAAAAACGATATTTAAAAAAGCGATTTTAGTTTACTTATGAAGAAACAACATGTAAAATTCTTCAAAAATCATCGTATAAAATAACATTGTTGTTTAAAGAATTCCACATGTTCAAAAGCAAATATAATACATTAATATGTGTTACATGAAAAAGGTAACGTTTTAAATAACTTTCTTTCGAAATGAAATTTAATATGAAGTGTAGAGGTATGTGTATAAAAGAATACGCAGATAAATTTAAGCAAAGCTTCTTTCACTTTAATACAAAATTTCCTCCGACATTAAATTCAATTTCTGTTCATCTCACAGTATCATGGTATCATCAAGTATCAATATTGAACGAAGAGTGCACCGAATTAATCTGTGGGGCTCTCCATATTTCAATGTGTCCAATCCTTTTTTATGAAATGTCGCCATTCAAAGTCCCAGTCCCGAGTTTAATTTGTCGACTTATACATTGTGTTTACTTAGAGGGTCGACACCTATAGCTGTAGTCACTTTATGCTAGTCAGCAATTTTGCATTCAACTAAAACGTCGTTTACACTAGACTAATGCGACGAAATTAGATATTTTAGAGTTGTGCCGGCGGTAAATTCAGGATTTCAGTTCAATTACTACAAACTTAGTTATTATTATAAATAATATTACTGTACTCATTATGGTTCGAATAGTGTGTAAGTACATCTTAAAACCCTTGTTAAATTAAATCGTGTAGTGGTGTAGTTTCTGAACACAAATAAAACGCTGTGCTAATTAGTTGGTATAAGCCGCTTTTAACACCCGCTATGAAGAAAAAGCGGTTAAAGAAACATCGAGACCAAACCTACTTGAAATTCATGGATACACGTCAAATTTTGCGCAGCGTTCGCCCGTACAACCTCTTCGAACCGACCACATTCAGAAAGACCTTAAAAACTCACCTTAAGTCATATTTTGAGGGTGCTTTACCTCTTCCGCGCCAAATATACTGCACCCCTTTGAAGGCATGATAGACAACAAGAAATATATGATAGCTTAGAGACGAAACTGATCCTGACACTTTAAAGGCGGTTTCCAAATGATAACGGGGTGTTCTAGCAAGACCTGGCTCCATGTCACAATTCCTAGTTTACTAAAAACTTCTTTGCCCAAGGGCCTGGGGCCTGGGGCCCCAGCAAAGCGGGGGCCTCAAAAACCAAAATTAAATTTTTATTATCTGTTAATATGAGAATTATAAAATTGTAGGCAAATTATAATATCTTCTAAAACCTATTATCATAGTGGGTATTGCGGTATTGGGCAATAGTCATTGATGCCAATTAAAAAAACATGGTAAACTAAACAAAAAAGATATCATATCCATTTTGGTTCCAAATTGCCAATGCAACCCTGCTTGCATCTGATTACAGTGCACTGCAAGCCGATGTACTGTACAGTATACAGGGTGATCTAAATTCGATGGGATTACATGTGTATCTCGCTTAATAGTCAAGATTAAGAAACGGTTAAATTACCAAAAATTTGTAGTTTTTTGAGACAAAGTCAGAACAGTTTTCAAATATATTCTATCATTTCCGGTTTTTTTGTTTTTGTTTTGTTTTTACAGCCTACTTTTTGTTTCTAATCTTTAAAAAAAAATAAAAAACCTTTGTAACTTGCGTATTATTGAAAATAAATACATCAACTCTTATATATTTGGAAAGGGGAAAAAATAAGGAAGTTAAATATGCCATAGTCAACTATAGCCTCCATTTAAAAAAAGGTAAGTTTGTGTCATAACTTTTTAACGGCGAGAGTAAAATTGTTTTTTAGTACTATCAAAATCTACATAAAAATATCTAAAAATAATCTTTATAATTTTTTTCCATATTAAAAACAATAAGGGAGATGTGACACATAAATATAACAAAAAAACGGTTTTTCTTTAATAAACAAAAGACCACAAATGATAAAATATTTTTGAAAACTGTTCTGAGTTTGTCCTAAAAAAACTGCACATTGTTGGAAATTTAACCGTTTCTCTATCTTGACTAATAAGCGAGATACCCATGTAATCCCATCGAATTTGGACCACCCTGTACTGTATCATGCCGAATTTTACTGTGATTTTTTTTACCTGAGATGTGATTTTTTTCTTTTGGTACCTGAGAATATTTTTTTATTTCCGTATCTTATTTTTGTGTTTATCTTTTTGTTGATTCCAAAAATAAAGAACGTTATGATTTTCTGCATTGTTCAGTTTAGTGAACCATCCCATTCTTATTAGTAGGGTCAATAGGGGACCTCCAAATCAGTTTGCGCCTGGGGCCCCACAAAATCAAGATCCGCCTCTGAAGCCATAGGAAGGCTCTCATAGCAAAGACGGATTGCGCAACAAAAATTAAAATGATACAAAGTGTTTACAAAATGTGGTATAGAGAGTGAAAAAAAAATTGTTGAAAACTAGTGGCACCAATGCCTGAACGAGTCGGGCAAGTAATTAACAAAAAGGAAACAACATCAATTTACTGAAAGATTGTAAATTAATTAATTTTATAAGGGTGCTTTTATTTCACTATGATCCTATTTGCCTCAACTAATTTGCACAGCATTGTAGCGTAATGTAATAAATTTCAGCAAATTCCGACGCCTACTTTTCGATGAAAGTTGGTTCAATACAAAATCTTTTCCTTTAATGTAAATACTGCAATCAAGCAATATATTTTTAAAAATATCGAGGACACGTTTTGAAAAATAAATATTGCACATCTTAGTAATATTCTCAAAAAAAAAACTAATTAAATTAACAAATAGCTGATAAAAATAAGTAAAAAGATATCTAAATCTGTTTTAATATTGTTTTATATACACAGATTTCTATTCTCATCTACTGCCTCCCTGTCCCCAGGTTCCATTTATTTATGTTGTACTGAGTACAACATAAATAAATGGTTGTAGCATATGTCCTCTAAACCTCTAGTTCTCATAGCCTGTTCCTATAACTTACCTAAAGCTTCTTCCAAAGCTTTTTCTAGACCACTGTCATTCTTCTTTCCTTCGTATTTTTCATCCATTATCTTCAAATAATATTAACTGTAGGTATCTTTACCACTTCATATACTATGGTGCTCTTCATATGCATATTTTATCTTACAAGGGAAGGTCACGATACGTTGTCGCTAAAATTTGATTCCGGCTGTGTTTATTACATCAAGGGCATCAAAACTAAATGTTCTGCAAAGTTATACGTGCCACTGGCCATTATCTTCGGAAAAATAGGGGAAAAACTGAAAAATTGGTTCAAAAAGGTAATTTTTGCGATCGCGTTGGCCATGAAACCGTCAGAGATAAAATCGAAATTCTTCTATTTACCAATATGCGCATCCTTTGCAAGTAAAATAGTGCAAAGTTTTTGAAAAAATCTTGAACAGTTCCGGAGAAAAACGTCAAAAACGAAACCCCTGCATAAGCGCTATGAATTGAGAAGTTGTCGTATATCTGTATTACTAATCTATGCGACTTGCATAGGCGTTTAACATAGGGAAAACCGTTTTTACAAAGGCATCGTTTTTTGCGTTTTGCTTCGGAACCGTTTAAGATTTTTTCAAAAACTTTGCTCCATTTTACTTGGAAAGGATGCGCGCATTGGTAAATAGAAGAATTTCGATTTTGTCTTTGACGGTTTCATGGCCAACGCGATCGCAAATATTACTTTTATTAATCAGCTGTTCAGTTTTTCCCCTATTTTTCCGAAGGTAATGGCCAGTGGCACGTATAACTCTGGAAAACATTTAGTTTTGATGCCCTTGATGTAATAAACACAGCGGGAATCAAATTCTAGCGACAACGTATCGTGACCTTCCCTTGTTAGAATTTTATTCCTAACTCGGTCTAATGGTGCTTTTTTACAGCTTTTTCTCAAACAATCTATGTCAGTAGCTAGCAGCTTTTTAACTTTTTAAATCCCATACTCTAGTACCGTAACGTATGTAACAATAATTTTGATAATACATTTATACTTCGTTTTTTTGTGTTTTTATTAATATCTACTATTTTCGTGAAGTATCAAATTTAGCGATTTTATTGCATTAATACATTTGTTGATTTCTTCGTCGCTAGTCCCTTTTCTAATTTGTTGAAAATAACACCTAGATATTTGCAATTCTCTACTCCTTTTATATTTTCAGGTTCTTAAAGTAATTTGTTTATTTTTTATTACCTTTTACCAAGTACACATAAAATTTCATGTTTATTATTAAAACTGTCTGATCGCAATCCTCTTTTAATTTCCTCACCATATAATTTAAGTCAGCTTCGTCTCCGGCAATCGCTGCTTACGTGATCGGCGAACAAGTATAACCCGAAAAATGTGTCGTCTACCCCTATTAGCCCCACATGTTTACATTTTCTTGTCGACGCCAAAAGGGCTCTCGCCAGATATATTTTGAAAATAGTAGGGGACCAACAATATCCCTGTCTGAGGCCTTTTGTTGGTTAAAAGTGTTGATGAGTATAAAATTAAGTAACTTTACTACTTTAACCTTTGGAGTTTTTCCAATAATAAGTCAGATCCCAATGGTCAACCTTCTAATTAAAAAGAGCCTGTATACGAATATAGAAAGTGCATAAATCGTCCCTTTTTTAGTTACAACACCTAATCTAATTAGCCTAATTCCTTAAGAAACCTAAACTTTGCACTTGTATAGTTTCACAATACTTAAACCTCAAATAACAATAAAAAATAAATAGACAATAAATTCTCTTTTTACACATTACATTTGTACATCCTCTGTGATATCGTATGATTTCAAAAATGTTTTACAAAAAAAAAGTCCGTACTGTTGGTAAACTCAAAACAGTTCGATATTCGACAAACTGTAAGAAACAAATTATACCGATTGCACTACACTTTTTAATTGCGAATTGTGGAAGACTTTGTTAAAGGAAAACGTAGTCGTAATTCATTGAATTGCTGTAAATTTCACAATTCGTTCCTTATTACACAAATTCTTCCTGTTCTTTACTCCTGAATTCAATAGCAATAATCGGCTCATTGCGCCGTAAGTGTCTGAAAGAAGGCCTAGCACGGAATGATTGTGGGGAAATGGCTTGGAATGGAGCAAGGAAGGAAACCGACAGATCCAGGGCAGACTTGCTTTGTACCCGCAATTAGTTTCTCTAATGTAGCTGATAACTCCACCATTATCCGCATACAACCCAAAATTTGACTAATATTTTGCTGCAAGTAAAAGGAACGACATACGTATTTCAATATTTAGAAGTGTCAAATGACGAAAAGTCTTGCGCTCGACATATGCTATTGTTTAAATGCTTTGTTTTATTTACAATTTTATGGTTTTGTACTTGATAGTTGTATTTAATTAACAGTAACTTATTTTGTTGTTTACTTATTTATTACTTTCGCTATACGCAGCGGCCGCAAAAATGTTTGAAATTGGAATGTTGACGGTTTACACGTTTTGAGGTCCGCTGGACATATTCTGACTATTTTCTTGATGATGTATGTAAATGTGTGCTTGTGTATGCGTTTACCAGATCTTAATTGCACATTTTTGAGATAAATTATCGATAGAATCATGAGAAGTATACTACAAAGTGTGTCCATTTGGTTGATATCTCAAAAAATAACAAATATACAGGGTGTTTTAGTTTTAATGTTATTACAAAATTACAAAAATTGCTTAAATATGAAAATGTAATTAATACCAGGGGCATTTATTTAACTTAACTTGTTTGTCAGGGTCAAATATTGCAAATTTTGACTCCATTTACACATATCCGATAAAACCAAAGCTTTCTTTTTATAAACAACGCTTTTAATTAAAAAACTTAGGTATTTTAAACATTATATCGATATTTGGAGCTTGGAGCGGAGTTGGAGCTGCAGCAGACAGATTCATGTCGGAACGGGGCTGAAACAGAGCAATTAAAAAATTGGACTGCTCCAAACCCCTGATTTATATCTATCTACTATTATAATGAATCCTGATAGGAACTTTTGAAAATGTTTAAGATGCGGAAATATTGAAAAAATACACTTAAAATACCTCCTTACTCTAGTTAACTCACCAGTTATCCCTGATATCGGTACTTATACAGGGTGTTCCAGATAACATTTTCAGCACTGGAATCTGGCTTATTGTAAGAAATACAGATTTACTTAAATTAGATGAATTATTTTTAAGTATAAGAGGAGCTACAATCTATTATCAAAAGTACAACATTCCTCGCACCTACTTAAGAAGTTATAGCAAAGAATATGAAAATGTTTAACTTCTTTTTTCTCTTAGAACTTTTGGGTTCTAATTATTAGATCAATTATTTAAAAATATAGATATAGCAAATGATATCTCACTTGAAAGAAAAATAAAGCACATTTAGCTATTCCAAAGCCAACTTGACGACCCATAAGAAAAAATGAAATTAGGGGTAATAGTTCAAAAATGGTAAGGAACAACAAAAATCTAAAATAACACTTATATTCTACATCAAAAAGTATCTCGAAAAATTATAAAACAAATTTTACCTAATAATTAAGAGAAAACAGTTATGAGAGAAAAAAAAAACAGCATATACTAATAATAATAACTTCTGAAGTGCGAGAAATTTTGTACTTTTGTAGCTTCTATCATAACTAAGAATAATTCATCTAATTTAAGTGAGAATGGAAATGTTATCTGGGACACCCTGAGTATTTAAGAGTATTTAACAGATTTTATCTTGCATTAAAATTAATTATATTAACCAGGGCTGCGGAGTCGATAAAAAAAAAGTCGAATCCGACTCAGACTCCGACTCCTGATAATTTTAGTAGTTCGACTCCGACTCCGACTCCGACTCCGACTCCGACTCCGACTCCGACAAAATTAAATACTAAGACATTTTATGGTGGGTAATATAAGAAGAAAAAAAATATATTTAAAATTTAAGTTTAAATTTTGCGGCAAAGGACCACCAAGCAATTTTTTGATGTACTCGGAGTCGGAGTCGGTACATTTTTTCCGACTCCGACTCCGACTCCACAGCCCTGATATTAACTATGTTTGAATCAGCGCCTTAAAAAAAATACATCTAAAGCTGGGATCTCACAGTAGTTGACCTTACTATCCTCCTTATTCTTAAGACTACTTATTAAATTGCTTTTTAATCAATTTAAACCAATATTTTTAAAACTTTGACTACCATTTAAATGACTATTTTAAGCTGAATTTGTTCAATCTATTTCATATTTACATTAAAGGAAAATTCAAAAAAATATTAAATAATAAAAACATGCGTTTGAAAGGTGTACGTTAAGATTAGATATGTTTTTGTTTGGAAAATTTTTCAAATACATTAGACTCTTAAAGTATGTTTTCGCTTTAACAGAATCGCCGTTTATTACAATCATATTTGCAGTTGTGATCACAGTAAGCGGTGTTTGTTGCTTTTATAATAATTATTTGTTGTGTACCAACAAAGTAATCAAATCCGAATATATATTTTTCAAATTATCCTACAAAATAGCGAAAAATTTAAAAAAAAAAAAAAAAAAAAACGTAGTTATGCGCCCTACATACTTACTTTTATACACAAATTGATTTCTACGCCCATACAAATACAGATACTTACATCAAGCTAAAAATTGAATCACACTGATTGTTGAGAGCGACCGGAATGCATTATGTCGCTATTAGGCTGCAAACGTTCAAAGGAACGCTAATGTCTCTAATGGCGCGCATTGTGTCCCAATCCTTCCACTCTCACACCAATAAGCCCTTTTTACGGTCTTTGCAGCCTTTAAATGCGATTCTACTTCAAGAAATTTAACGTTTTGCAGGATATAACAATTATGTTGCGATAAAAAGATGAAATGTACTAAATCAAAGAATTAATCCAGACAATTATTATTATCGATTTTTTGACAGCAATTCAAACAGTTTTCTATGAAAATAATTACCTAACTGTTCAGATAAAACGACGACACACAGTTCAACGTTTACAATGTAAAACAGTTATCTAAAAAAACAGCATAAAGAAAATTATTTAAAAATTCTGAAGTTGTCTATTATAATATTAAATGTGGATACCAAAATAAAATATTGATTTGTTTGGGCAGTTTTTAGACTTTTATCTTTGAATTATGTTTAATCGCTACATAAATTATTGTTGTGGCAAGCCAACATGAATAACAAACTTTGTTGAATACAAAACGCAACCTTTTAAGCCAAAGCGCTAATTGCAATTTTTTTTTTTTTTATCGCATCGGGCCGCTCCATTTTCTAGGGGATATAAGAAATTCTCCTAGCTGTGGAGGGTTCGCGAATAAATTTCCAATATGAACGACGCAGTAACGTGCAAATAATTCCCTAAAAAGTTCGGTTTTTTGTTTCTTAATCAGAAAGAAGCGTAGTTAATCTAGAGCGATTTCCTCTCATGGAAAGAACTTTGTCTCTTGTGATGTCACAAAGCTTAGAAAGTAAATTCTTTTTCTAACGCAGTTTCTAATGCAGAATGGAAATCCTCAGCTGTTGTAATTCCTCTCATACTTACTAAATCTAATAATTCTTCAGCAACATTTACCTTTATATCTACTCTACCATCAAACATTGCAAGTTGAGCACATCCGTTGATTCACCAATACAGAGAATAACATAAAAAGTGTTAAGTGGTATGTTTAAGAGTAAACTAACGTTTTCTGCCATTTCATAAATTCATCTTTCTACAGTTGATTTGAATGACATGATATTAGAAAAAAGCCATTTTTTCAAGGCAAATAATAATCACAGTCATTTCAGTACATTCTTTTAACCTATAAAATCAGATAACGGTTTCAGATGTTTAGCTAAAATATTCCAAATTTCATAACTTGCATTGGGGTGGTTTCTTGTTGTTTATACACATTTCTGAATAAGTTTTGTTGTTCTGCTTAACTCTCTTTCAGTTTTATTATTCTTTCTCTTCTTAGTTTACCTGTTAATTTCTCATATTTTTCGGCACTTTTTGACATGTAATGACACTTAATATCTTTGAGAACATTAAGCTTGTAAAAAGCAATTACTGGGCCGCGGCCCCTATGAAAATGTCAAAGGGGTCGCATGAGGCCCGCGGGCCGCAAGTTGCACAGGCATGCTGCAAACGATAGTGTAAAGGAACCCTTAACCTAAACTTATAAATGGTAGAAAAAATCCTTTAAAAACTTCGTATTTTAACACAATCTTATTAAATATCGTAGTATCAGTACAAAAACAATCAATATAGTGCATAAAACATATTGTATAAACAAATTAATTGTATAAAATAAAATTACTTATTTAAACAGACTTGCGACCATCTAAATATTTTTTATAAACACAATGCTCTATCTCCCATAAAAAAAAAGTTTCAAGTTCCCATTGGGAAACCATGTGTAGTTTCTAACAATATTTTATTCCAAACTGCAAAATATGAATGAATCACAAATAACATAAAATTTAATACTTCAAAAAAATTAAAAGATTTGAGAAAACCAATGTTGCCTTGACAATAACTAGCGCCTTCACCATAATGTAACAAATCAGATTCTTAATACACATCTTTTATTTTATCAACATAATAACTGTAATAATCTTCGCAGTTCCAAATAGATAAAGTTTGTCTATTGTTAAAACATCACTTTCAATAAACATTTGTTACAAAGCCACACATTTTAGTTTGCAAACATGGTAACTATATGTTTTCGATGGTAATATACCACGATATAGTTGATTAAAGGTCTGGGCACAGCGGGTGCTAAACTGGGGCTGTCAACGCCACCTGTCGACGCTAATAACCCGCTCATTACCTATTATCATGCGGTTTGACATCTGCATACCCGAGCCTTTATAGAACCTTTAACAAACCAAAAAGTCAGATTAATTAATCTGCATAAACCGCTAACTAGCTGCTTTTGATAGAACGTTCGAGCTTTGTTTCAAACTGATGCGAATCAATCAATCCCTGTGTAGGCAGTCGGCAGGAAGAAAGGTTTTTCTCAATACAATGTAAAGATATTAAATGAGAAGTACCAATAAACTCGTTTATGATTGACACTTTAAGGTGAACGTTTCGATCAAACGAACAGTTATTTATAAGCTGCAAAACTTAAATAATAACATTGTCTGCTTCTGTGCAAATTATTTTAAAACCTATCAAAACAAATACTAAAGATCTTTAACATCGCACCAATTATTTGTTTCAGGTTAAATCAATATTTTGTGCCATTTAAATTATATATTTTTTTTTTACATTAGATGAAAAAATGTGTCTTTTAAATCTTTTTGAAAATATTCAAGAGTATGTAAGACTTTCATTCGAGATACCCCACCTCTCCTCCTAAGTTTTTCTTAAGCCTTTTTAATAGCAACAAGAAACTTATAACATAATTCATTATTCTTCTCAATTTTTAAATAATAATTTTAGAGCAACAAAGCACCATCGTCAGTAAATAATGTCGAATATTTACTGAAAATTTATTTTATTATTCTTATGGGCTCTAATCTTGATAATAATATTTCGAAATTATTTATAGTCCTTACTCTTCCAAAGTTTCTGTGCCTAAATTATAATTGTTTCAATCTTAGCTAAATTACCTTAGATATTTAGGTATATTCACCACTTTTAAAATAATTTTTCATCTTCCATTTCATTTCATACGTGGAAGGTTTAACAAAAATAAGATTAAAAACTACCAAAAAGTTATGTGATAAAAACAACATTTGAACAGTGTGCACCACTTAATTCGGATAACTAATGTGATCTTGTTTAATATACGACATAGAGGATCGGTTAAATTACTAAAAAGTTAGATTTAATATAACCTAATACGTAGTGATATTCAGGAGTTATTTAAAATCCAAAATAGATTTGATACAAGCATACAATGATATTATGTTGTGTATTATTTGTTTAACTTTTTCTTGTTCTAAAAAAAAATTCTAATGTTTGTGGATTTGGATAATTTCACATGCCAAATAAACTAGTGGTATGATTTTACAAATCACACTTGCATAGTTAGGATGATAAAGCATTCATTTAAGATCTTTGTTTTTGGACACTGAAATTTAAATTTAAATAAATAGCAAGTAACAATTACCATATTATTTAAATAAATAAAATGTGTCAATGTTGACAGTGGTTGACAGTAAGCGGCTTTTTTATTGTTTTATTTTTTTTTAAACACTAGCGTTCATAGCCTTCCCATTAAAAAACTTAATAGATTTGGTGAATTAACACGTTTTTTTGTTATTGAACAGTAAACTTGAGAATTCGTGAAATAGGCAAAGCGTTTCTCGTGAAATAAGCATTACTATGCCAAGTACGTGAAATCGGCACTTGCCCAATTCACGAAGTAGGCCAGGCGTGAAAAAAAACTTTTACCAACCTTCAATCTGACCCTCATTCACTTGGTCACTAATAGAAGATTAGGTTAAAAGTTCGTCAAAGTTTCTTTTAAAGTAGTATTGCTTATATCACGAACTGGGTAAACCTTATGCCTATTTCACGAGTTGGGCCAAAATGGTATATTTTACGAACTGGGAAAGTTCACTAATTCGGCGTAAAACTTATACACGTCAGGTATATTTTTAAAGCTTAAACAAAAAGAAAGTGGATCTTAGAAACCAATAGAGATAGACATGTTTAGGTAGATGTGTTTTTACGTGATTAGAAAGAATATAAATTAAAAATGTACGTATTCCTGAAATATACCGAATAGACTAAAAACTGAATTCAATTGTTTTCTTTAAAACGTTATTGTTATTCAATTTAAACTAAAAACAAACAAATGCTACATAGGTATCTAATTGTAAAAATCCAACATGGTGTCCATAAGAAAATTTCACATTAAGTGCTAAATCTAAATAACGTGTCATTTATTTTATTAAAAATCCATCCATTTGATGAATGACGCCATTCACTGGTGATTTTTTGATGGGTCAGAAAAACCGGTTTTATGTAATGCCGAATTTCCATGTGTATAGTGGCTGAAGCAAATCAAATAGCTAAAGCAAGTAACTAATTAAGTAGCAAAACTTGTAAACATTTTTGTTTAGTAAGTGTCTACACAATATATGGTCTACACCAGCGATTCTTAATTGGGGGGCCGCGGCGCCCTGTGGGGCCATAAACTATTTTAAGAGGGGCCGGGAAAAATTTATTAAACGTTTTTACTTTTTAAAATGTTGAAATCTTTCTAAAAATATTTTTAGCTCCTTATTTTACTCGAACCATCGGAGAGAATATCTTCTTAAATAAATCGTAATATTTTTGTTACTACAAACTAAGGGGCCGCGAAAATATTTTAAAATATTTAGGGGGCCGCGACTACTTAAAGTTTAAGAACCACTGGTCTACACCAGGGATGAGCATTGAGCAGCCCGCGGTCCGCATACGGCCCAGCTCACTTTTTCGTACAGCCCGTCAAAGCTTTATTTAAATATATATTTCTATGTGTTAAATTAGAAAAAAGGCCATAAATTACAAAAAATATGTAGATATATTTTAATGAGGCTCATATGCTGCCCGCACAAAATTTATAAATTTGTAGTTGGCCCGTTATAAAAAAAGTGTTGCTCATCCCTGGTCTACACTAAAGTGACCAGATGTTCTTGGGTTAAAAGAAGGACAATTATTGGTAAAAAAAAAAGTATAATACAATCAAAATATTTTATTCTTACAAAAAATTATTACACGTCAAAACTAGTTAATTAGGTCAACAAATGACTAGCAATGTGTGTGTATTATTTGTCTTTAAAAACTACATTTTGTTAAGTTTAATATTAATTTTTTTATTGAATAGTACAATAACAAAAACTGTATTTTTCATAAGTGTGCTAATAGGTCTGTTTTCGTTAAAAACAATTATGCCGACATTTTATTAGTTGCCTAGTCAAAACACGAGATGCTCATTTTGCCGGCTTTTAATAAAATGCCTGGGCAATTTATAAAAGGCCGTATTTTATATTATGCCTACGACACATCTATGTTTGTTTTATTGTGTTGTTGTCATATAACATATAAGACAAGACTGTGCACAATAATGGCTGACTACTCCTTCCACAATCCATCACAAACACAGAGTTCAAGTCTGATAGATTTAATGGTTGCTAATGCTATCAAAAACTTTCCACCGCTGCAGTTTAGCTCACATCTGGGGTGGTCCATCAAACTTCCATGGGTTGAATAAAAGACAGTTTTGATACTATCAGCTGGCATCCAATGTCCTACCTGATGGAAGGTAAGACACACGTAGCTAAGTGTGCCATAAAAAAAACTTAAACCACAGTCTATTTTTTTATACGAAAAATTTTATCAATCAGCAAAATACAGCATTTTAATTTTTGAAAATGAAAAGATACTAAAATAAAGTAGTAGTATTACTTTACTACATTTGTGCTTTTAATAACTTACCTATGCATTTTTCAAGACTTTTCTGAATACCACTACGTATAAAGCTCTTTTATATGCAATTTAGTGCTAATTTATTTATTTATCATGTTAAGAGATACACTGATAGTAACCTGAATTAAACGATAAACCCTATGGAGCTAAGCAATGTATTTTGCACAAGATTCACAACATTTGTCAGCAGAAAAAGTTTCTATTTCCAATACTAATAGATGGAATTAAACCAGCATTGTAATTAGCATTTATTGTCATAAAAAATATATATCACATTATTAATTATTATTGCTAATGATTTAACATACAGCCACAATGTTATTTTATACCATAAACTAAGTCAGTGGCTTAACATCAACAGCGTGGACTGGTGCAGTCTGTGAATGGGCCCATAAAATAAATGATTTTTATAGAAGTGGGTGCACTTTTTAGGTGAAGGGAAAGCCCAAAATAAGCCCCCAGAGCTCTGGGCACTCCTACAATTGCCCCACCTGCACCATTGAATGGTATGCCACTCGACTAAGTCAAACACTATTGAAAAACAGGTAAATTCTGAAATAGCTTTCAAGGATAAATATTTTAAATATTATTATTAAAGGTAAAATTCAAATGGGTTCAAAAATATATACCATGTTTAGAAAGTTATTAAAATTGAGCTTCACTTATTAAGTTCACAATGAAATCTTAAGAAACTACTGCTAAAAAATAAATGCTGAATCAAGGAAACTATTTAATACATGTACAACACTAACCCTACTAAATGCCAACATATCACACCGACTTAATGTTGGAAAGTTAATAATATACATTCTATTTAAATACAACACCCTTTTGGCATAAATTTTTATAAATTAATTGAATAATTATAAACACTTCCAAAACCAGCACCATTATCTTAAAATTTCAATTAAGTAAGCACATCAAATATTTTGTACATTTTATGGATAGGGTGGGCAAATCTCCATTTACTAACAGAAAATAAAGTAAGTTATAATTTAAGAAAAACATGCAATCTGAAAAGTTAACACTTTTTTATAATGATTATACTAATACCAGACAATTTATTCACTAATACCAATACAATTAAAATCATGAATTTTAAATATTTTGATGTAAAAGCTAAGCATGATTCTTATCACATTCCTTAAAAAAAATCAATTTTAAAAGTCGTCATAACAACGAATTTTTTATTAAAATGGGAAAAAACTATAAAAGTTGGCAAACTACAGAAACATGACTTTGTTCATTACTTATAAATAAATGACTTTTTTTCAAACATAATTGCCTACTGTCATGGTTACATAAAATCATCTTAAAAATCATTTTTTGTTTCATTGTTCATCATTTACTTAGTTTTTAAATACATAATTATGATCAAAATTTTAATTATTTTAAATAAATTAATAAATATGTTCGTAAGCTAAAATTAATATTCGCCCATTAACTTAGGAATTTTATATTTCTTTATGTACAAGCAATTGCACTAAAGTCGACCGTGTTAAATCTGTAGAAAAACGTAAAATACTCTTATCAGAATAAACCCTAATTGGCTTCTCAGAACAATGTACATATTTATGAATTGAAGCAACTCCTTTAATGATTGCTTGAGTTGCTACAATATTCTCATCTAGATTATTTCTGTACACATACTGCACTGTGTTATTATTATTATAATTTACTTCTGTATTTTGTAACACAATCGGTTTGCGAGGATCAGTATTTTTTATACAAAAGGTTTGTACAGGTAAACTAAGTCTCGCAGACATATACTTTGCATCATAATCTGTAACTATTTCATTAAATGTGTAATGTTGAACAGGAACTATATATTCATTAACTTCCAACGTAATAGCATTTTTTGAATTATGTACAGTTCTTAATATACAATCATTTTCAACTATAATGCGGCTTAAAGTATGGCCTTGGTCACTTTTGGGAAAATTCCATGGAAAAAATGTTACATTAATGCCTAACCTCGGTGATAAGTTTGTAACTATTTGTGATAATCTATGAGGAACACTATCTGAGTAAAATATAAAATTATCAATTCCGATTAATTTATGGTAACTTAAAAATTCTATAAAAGTAAACTTATTTAAAACTGTTGGTGATACACAAACAGTCGTATTAATAATATTTTTCTTGCGCTTAACAGTATTCATCAACAATATTTTTTTAAATTCGTTAACATTTTTATTTTTTAAACTGAACGAGACAGCATAAGGCACATGTTTTATATTTGTTACAGCACAGTAATAAAAATAGGCAGCTTGTCCGTTTTTATCTGAATAAGGAATTTTCGAAAACTTAAATTTACCAATCACAGGTTTTTGAGTATCTTCTAACCATGTATAGCAGGTGCGAACCATTTCATTTTGTATTGGTTGAAGCACCAACGCTTTGACTTCATTCTTCTTCGTCCAAAATGCCGAATAAAAGTAAATATTCTCACTTTCTTGCCACAGTGGAGTTGGTCCCCAATCATGGCTGATTAAAGAACCATCTGATATTTGTAAATCAGAAAAATTACACGGTTGACCAAAAAAATTAAAAACTTCCAAGACGTAATGCAATTTGTTGTATTCACGTCGATATACAAGAAGCAATGATAAACTTATGACCGAAATAATTAACAACAATAATTGATAGTATTTTTTCATATTGTTGACATTTTTGTAATATAAATCTTTAAGCTAGGTTATGTATACTTATATAGCAGCTGACGTACTAACCACGGTCAAAAGTATATAACAATGGATTTTTAACTACGGTGTTATATATACTAAAACTTATTTTAAATAAAATTTGTTAAGTATGAAGTTGTTGTTGTGCTGTAATTAAACTTATATCTATGAAGACAACGTGAATGGCAATAATGTGTTTCTCATAAATTTTTATTTTATTTACAAAAATCTACTATACATTTTTGGATATATTACTGATCTTGGTTATCATATCAACAAACCTTTGACACGTGACAATGACAGATTTAAGTGATAAACAGATAAGAGGTTATCCTGTTTTATTGATATCCCAATTTACTCCCATGCAGTAAATACATAAAAATATGTATTGGTCTTTATTATTTTGTTTTTTTAATTAAAGTTAGCAAAATAGGTCCCAAAATGAGTTATGTTAGTGATTTATCCCAATCTCAAGAATATTTGAGTTTCAGAAGTACAGTACCTCTTCGAAGAATTGTAGTTGATAGTGACAACACAAAGGTACAATTAAACTTCTTATTTGCTACAACAAACATGTCTTTATTTACAAAATATTTAGGGCTGGAGAATTTATGATTGCGGACCAAAGAAGGTTCGTTGCCCATTAATATGTCTCCCTCCAGTATCAGGAACTGCCGATGTATTTTTCAAACAAGCTTTAAGTCTTTCAACGAAAGGAGTACGAGTTATAGCTGCTGAACCTCCTGTATACTGGAATGTTAAGGAATGGTGTGAAGGATTTAAGAAACTGTTGGATTATCTAGAATTGGATCGAGTTCATATTTTTGGTGCTTCCTTAGGTAAACACTGACCAAATATGGCATTTCTTATTGTGTCATAAAATAATTGAATTAGGTGTATTATTCGAATAGAGCATAATTTATTGAGATAAATGCTAATTTTCGACAACTTTCAAGAAACCAGACTTCATGTTGCTCATAAGTGATGTAAATTTGAAACAACGTGAGCAATGAAAACAATTTATGTATAATTAATTAATTACATTTTCTTACACTGAATGCACGACATTATGTTTCATTTTGCAAGTATATAAACAAATAGCTAGAATTATAAAAACCACGCTTTTATCTTGATACTTATGTTGGCGCCACTTATGAACAACCTGGAATCCACTTCCTTGAAGATTGCTACTTTGTGTATCGCTTTGAATTCATTAAAGAGCATTCCACATGTTTTTAAATGTACTAATTTATAAAAGCTCCGATTCCCATAGTAGCATCTCAAACTGAGTAACACATGAAGGGATTTGTTTTGTTCTGTATATTAAAAACAATAGCAGTTCCTTGACATAACATAATGTTGTGTATGTCTTTGATGTTTATATCAAAATTTATTCTAATTTTATTAGAACATTTGTGTAAGTTTAATGATTTTATGTTTAAGGTGGCTACCTTGCTCAAAAATTTGCAGAATACACTCACATTTGTCCCCGAGTTGCCTCATTAATATTATGCAATACGTTTACTGACACTGCCGTGTTTAATAACCATGAATCGGCTGCTATATATTGGATATTACCTGCCTTAGTACTGAAAAGAATGGTCATGGGTAACTTTAGCTCAGGAAAAGTTGATCCTTTAATGGTCGAAGCAATTGACTTCATGGTTGAAAGAGTAAGTTTTACTTTGTAATAAATACTTTAACTAATATTTGAAAATTGTGTACGTAATTAAAGAAAATGTTTTATTGATTTTTAAAGGAAAGGTTTTGTTAGGTATTTTAGTATATATTTTAAAATAATCTTTAATTAATTTCATCGTTGCCTGATGATAGCAGAAAAAAAGTCATTTTTAAATCATGTTGCCCTTGCCATATAATTTTTTTTTTAATCTGTCAGTAGAGGCCTGCCCCTATTTGTTTTCATTTAAGTTAAAAAATATTTTCGCTATAGCTGTAATTCAAAAACCATAACAGCTGGGCCGACTGGACGTTTTGCAGGGTTTCGAGAAAAAGTCATTAGTGGAGCCCCAAAATTTTTGTAAAAAAAATTTTTTTCAAAAAATTCAAACAATCGTAATAATTCTATTATCAAATATATTTTTTTTCATTTGGAAGTGCGGGACTTTTTTTGGTGTGGAGCCCTAAAAACTGACATCTTAGCCGATTTTGCATAAAGGTGTAAAAATTGGTGTCGTTTTATACTGGAATCAGTATACCAAGCCTGAAACAGCAAAAAAAAATTATTATAAGCATAAATTATCAATATCATGGTGATTCAGTTAGACGTTTTTATTTTATGAGGAAACCACAATAAACCTTATATTTTGTAAATTCGAGAAAATTCTCTATGAAATGACGTTAAAATATTTTTTCTATGATAAAATATTTCATACTCGATAGCTAGCAGGGGTTTGGAGCGGAGCTGGAGCACGTAGCAGTGAAGCAATAGACCAGAGCAATTAAAAAATTGGACTGCTCCAAACTCTTCTCGATAGTCAGGTTTTTTTTTAAGTACATAATATACATATTTTATTTATTCTGATAGTGTATTTAATTTTAAGTCCAACAGTGCATTAAATAAATAAACATATACAGGAAATGTTTTTATAAAAATGAGTTTAAAAATCTTTTGTTATTCACAAAATTGTTGTATAGACTAAACCAGTGTTTCTCAACCGCCGGCCCGCAGACCGGTACCAATCCGCGACCCTTAATTAGCCGGTCCGCGAAAACTTTAAAAATACAAAGCTAATATTTTTTGTCAATTAAATTAAAGCTAGTACAAAAAAAATATTGTCACCAGTCCGCGTAACCAAAAATTGAATATTTTCCAGTATGTTTTGGGTTAAGAAACACTGGACTAGACAAAACACAATCGCTGTAGTAATTGTCAGTTTATTACTTGTTTAATTGTATTTTAATAGTTTTCAACGAAAAACATTAAATATTTTGTGAGTATTAAATTGAAAATGGACCTTCTGTTGAATAGTTTCTGTGAAAGTGTATTTAAGGAGTTACAATGTTGGGTTTACAAAGTAGTGATATTTCGTCGAAAAATAATAAAACACATTTACACAGGTTAAAAATTGTCAATTACTGCAGCGATTGTGTTTTATATGGTCAAATAAAATGATTTTGTGAAAATTAATAATTAATTTTTAAACTCATTTCTTCAAAAATGTTCCTTTTTTGTATGTTTATTTTTTTTAATGCACTATTGAATTTAGAATTCAATTCTCTGTCAGAATAAATGAAAAAAGTATACTATGTAATTTAAAAAAAACTTAACTATCGCCAGTCTGACGTATTTCATCATAAAAAACATTGTAACATCATTTTTTATAGAATATTTTCTACGATTTAAAAAATTATAATGTTTATTGTGGTTATAGGGGTGCAACAGTCATACTGAATCCCCGGTATAGACAGTGGTGAGCTGTAGGGGGCTCGCGAGAGCCCTTTGTTAAATTATTCCTTAATTTGCGAACCCCTTGTTCTTCTTGTTAACCATTTTCTCAAGAAAAAATGTATCTTAAAATCATTTTCATTACATACATTTGTAAAGCGACGAAGTCATGCCTATCAAGCAATGACGATTAAATTTAGAATAATCCGTCGCACAATAGAATTTTTTTAATTATGTACAATCACTCGATTATTCACGTTTGAATTTAAAATGACTTTTTTTTTCCAACATATAATTAACATTATTTTTTGTTTTTATTTAACTATGAGCGAGCCCTTTGTTAAAAATTTCATAGCTCACCACTGGGTATTGATAATTAATCATGTAGGATATTTCATTGTCAAAGTTTATTAGTACTACGAATATATGTTGTATTTTTATCATGGTACCAAATTACATACTTTTTATATGTTAAGGGTTACATTGATAACTGGTTTCTCCTGTTTCTTGATAATAAGGTTAAAATAAACTATGGTTTGCTGGTTTTTAACAGGTTTATTACTTCCTCTGTCCCCGTTCAGCGAAACATGTAGGACGTTTTAATAAAAAATAATAATAAACCTGTTTAAAACCAGCAAACCATAGTAAGGGTTATAGTTACGTAAAACTTTTTATGTCACTTCTCAATCAAAATTATCATTTTATTTTACGGTCTATTTTTAAAATTATAACTGCATCATTCACACCATAGTTTTAAAAATATTTGCAGCTTGAAAGCATTCCACAAGCAGAACTAGCTAGTAGATTAACATTAAATTGTGTGCGAGGATATGTTGAAGCTCACAAACTATCAGATGTTTCTGTAACTATTATGGATGTGTTTGACGAATACGCTTTATCTAATGCTGTTCGTGAAGAACTATATAAATGCTATCCTACTGCAAAACTTGCTCATCTAAAAAGTGGAGGAAATTTTCCATATTTAAGCCGTTGTGCCGATGTTAACTTGCATTTACTAGTGAGTTAAATCAACTTTTTAATAGATTGTGCTTAAAACATGAATTGTTTGTAGATTCATCTGCGTCAGTTTGATTCCACACATTATTCTGCTTCAGATCGTACTCTTTTAGAAAAAAGAAAACCTTCGACGTGATACATAGGCATAGGTACACAAATAATATAAGTGATCTGTTTTAACTGGAGTGCGTTTGGTTAAAAATGGTAAACGTTACTGTAAGTCTTATGATGAACAATTGTGCCAAAATGATTTAAAATCTGCATTATTTATATTATTGCATTGTGGCTCGACAAACAATTTACTAGTTGCTTTATTGTTCTTTATAATTCAAATTATATTCAGCAATTGTAAAGCCTGTGTAATTGAAAAAATAATTTTTTTTAAGTAAGTGTTTGGATTTGTGTATTTAATTCAGGCTGTTTGAAAATAATCTTTCGTTATTGATATTTTACAAACTGTTGAAGTGAGATTGACTCTTGAAATAATAAAAATCAGCTTTATCATCTAGCAAAACACTTACGTATATCGAATTTCATAAATCAAAGTTATAAAAGTATAACAAAAATGTATGGTGGCTTAGATATGAGGTAAATAAATTAATAGTTTTGGTAACTTTTGAATTATTAAAATATATAAATTTTTGAGCGTGATCATTATAAGGTATTTAGATATACAGGGTGTCCCCATTATACACCGCCAAAAAGTAGGTGCATATTCTTGAGCGAAAATGATGATCATTTGTCAAATATTTTGTTATACGAAAATGCTTCCTTTCAAAGTTAGAGACCTCCAAAGTTGCAAGAAAAAAAATCAAAAAATCGATTACGTCCTAGCTGTTTAAGCTAGAGCTATCAAACTTGGCCGAAATATTTAGGTGTTTCCCATTGACTTTGTGGGATAATTAGAAAGAAAACACGTAATTGGAAGTATGATTTACAGGCAGGTCATCCGCTTACCATCTTCAGAATTTTTTTCTCTGGAATAAAATTGAAAATGTCATTCGTCCATAAGAAAGTACGACTTAAGAGGAAAAAATTCGTCCCTCTTTGTTTTTTGCTGTAAACGTAGCCGTTTTCGAGAAAATTAGCGCTAAAGATGCATCGACAAACTCTGTTTATACACCTCAAATATTTTTTTTCACTAAACTCAGTTGGCTAATGTCATGCTTGACTTAAGGCTTGTTCATAACCTAACCTTTTTTTAAAAATGTCAGACACAAACTTGTATACTCTAAACGTCTAAACGAATTAGCCGACATTTACTTAGTTTATTATGAACAAGCCTTAAGCAAGCATGACATTAGCCAACTAAGTTTAGTAAAAAAAATATTTGAGGTGTATAAACAGAGTTTGTCGATCCATCTTCAGCGCTAATTTTCTCGAAAACGGCTACGTTTACAGCAAAAAACAAAGAGGGACGAATTGTTTCCTCTTAAGTCGTACTTTCTTATGGACGAATGACATTTTCAATTTTATCCCAGAGAAAAAAAATCTGAAGATGGTAAGCGGATGACCTGCCTGTAAATCATACTTCCAATTACGTGTTTTCTTTCTAATTATCCCACAAAGTCAATGGGAAACACCTAAATATTTCGGCCAAGTTTGATAGCTCTAGCTTAAACGGCTAGGACGTAATCGTTTTTTTGGTTTTTTTTTATTGCAACTTTGGAGGTCTCTAACTTTGAAAGGAAGCATTTTCGAATAACAAAATATTTGACAAATGGTCATCATTTTCACTTAGGAATATGCACCTACTTTTTGGCGGTGTATAACGGGGACACCCTGTATATGTCCATATTAAAAAAGATACAATTTCAGAGATATTACTTTATTATGGTTTCTTATATCAAATAAACTAGTTGCATATTTTTAAAAACAAGTGTTAAATTACCCTTAACAATAATTTTTCAAATATATTCACGGATGTTTGTGAAATACCAGTAGTGAAAAATGATAACTTGCTTGTTTTGTTTCATTATGTAATTTAAGCTCATACAAATTGAAAGGAAGTTATAATCCAAACATGCAAATAAATGTATATTATGTATTAAGTATACATACATCTCTTTATAGTTGCAATAAATTTTAAAAAATACACTTATTCCTTCGTAGAAAGACTGCAAAACTCTTGAATGGGATTTACATATCTTTTTACTTTTTTATACATACCTAACAAATATTCCTATTTAAAATTCCATATGCAGTCATACGCTTCTTAGTTATTACGTGTGTGTGTTATTTTCTAGTCCCAATTGTATGCAGGGGTGGATTTCTCAGGGTCCAAGGCTAGCACAGCTACAGCATTTAAAAAATGCGAAACGTGCATTAATTAAGTGTTAATAGTTCCAATGTAGACGTTTTGTACGCCCTACATAGTAGTAAAACAAAACAATGCAAATTGCTTTGTGGCAAAAAAAATATTTTTTTAAAAGTAAATTGGCCCAAGATTTGGTTTAAATGTCTTCAGATTTATTAATAATGTTTGCCTAAATATATACATATATGTTACATCACCCCTCTAATTGTTTAGTTTATATAATACTTGTAATAAGTTAAAAAATGTAATGGTGTTTGTGTATATATTATATAGTTATTAAGAGTATGTTATAACCATAATTAATTATTTGTGTGTATCACAAAATTGTTTTTACTGAATACAATAAATGTTTTTATAAATTTTTAATTTGCTTTTAATGTTATAAAACACGACTGGCTGAATCAAATTGAGTCGACGTTTAGCACCAAATGACTTGTCATGCAGGTGCATGTAAATCAAAATTATTTCTACATCGCTTCAAATAAAAAGCTATAATTTTGTGCGAAAATATGTATACAAGAAAATTCTCCTCACATTTGCAAATTAAAGATTGTCCCAAATATTGCTCTAAAATAATACAGAACATGATAATAGGATTGCTATCCTAACATTAATTGTTAAAAAGGCATTATTTTAATATTATGTAATTTGGTGTTGCATTGTTGCATAGCAACTGTTAATCTGTAAAACTGCATAGTATAAATAAATATTACCATGGCAACCAACCAACATCAACATTAACCCTTTCGATACTAACGGGACAATATATCCCAGACAAATGTTTATGAATACTGCTGGGCTAATTACTCCCAATATAGCTGTAATATAGCCAGTTCAGTCTTTTCAGTGCGTGCGAATATAAGTACCGTTGTTTTTTCCGCTAATTTCACTATAATCTCAAATTTGCTATATTTCTGGTTCACTTTCTAATAAACTTCACGACTGTTGGGATATATATAATCCCATTTAAAATACCTAATTGGACTATACAGGGTGTCCCCGTTACACACCGCCAAAAAGTAGGTGCATATTCCTGAGTGAAAATGATGACCATTTGTCAAATATTTTGTTATCCGAAAATGCTTCCTTTCAAAGTTAGAGACCTCCAAAGTTGCAAGAAAAAAAAATCGATTACATCCTAGCCGTTTAAGCTAGAGCTATCAAACTTGGCCGAAATGTTTGAGTGTTTCCCATTGACTTTGTGGGATAATTAGAAAGAAAACACATAATTGGAAGTATTATTTATAGTCAGGTGCCGCTTACCATCTTCAGAATTTTTTTCTTTAGAATAAAATTGAAAATGTCATTCGTATATAAGAAAGTATGACTTAAGAGGAAAAAATTAGTCTCTCTTTGTTTTTTGCTGTAAACTCAGCGGTTTTCGAGAAAACTAGCGCTAAAGATGCATCGACAAACTCTGTTTATACACCTCAAATATTTTTTTTACTAAACTTAGTTGGCTAATGTCATGCTTGACTTAAGGCTTGTTCATAACCTAACCTTTTTTTAAAAATGTCAGACACAAACTTGTATACTCTAAACGAATTTGCCGACATTCAGCATTTACTTAGTTTATTATGAACAAGCCTTAAGTCAAGCACGACATTAGCCAACTAAGTTTAATAAAAAAAATATTTGAGGTGTATAAACAGAGTTTGTCAATGCATCTTTAGTGATAATTTTCTCGAAAACGGCTACGTTTACAGCAAAAAACAAAGAGGGACGAATTTTTTCCTCTTAAGTCGTACTTTCTTATGGACGAATGACATTTTCAATATTATTCCAGAGAAAAAAATTCTGAAGATGGTAAGCGGATGACCCGACTATAAATAATACTTCCAATTACGTGTTTTCTTTCTAATTATTCCACAAAGTCAATGGGAAACACTTAAACATTTCGGCCAAGTTTGATAGCTCTAGCTTAAACGGCTAGGATGTAATCGATTTTTTTTTCTTGCAACTTTGGAGGTCTCTAACTTTGAAAGGCATTTTCGTATAACAAAATATTTGACAAATTATCATAATTTTTACTCAGGAATATGCACCTACTTTTTGGCGGTGTATAATGGGGACACCCTGTATATCCCATAATAATCAAAAGTAAAATTTAAATTTTTTTTAAAATATGGCTATATTGAAATCTTGTATAATACACTTATATTAACACAAAAACCATAAGAATAAGCAAATTTCACATTCCGCTTAGAAAAAAAAATCCGCCTTGAAAGGGTTAAAGTAGTTCAAACGAATTTTCTACTCATCATGAACTTCAAAATGACTAATGGGACCTATAAATCCCAGTGTACGGTTCAAACTTACTGAACTTCTTGGAAATTCTCAAACACAGGCTAGATGAATCAAACAACACTTTGTGTAATTTATACGATGTTATTTAAAATTTGTCAGAACAAAATCAGAGTAAAAAAAATTAAAATTAGTTTTACATTTTACAAAGAAGTAAATATAAAAGTATGTTATAGACCCCAATATTAATTAAAATGCATTAAAATAAAGATTTGGAAATCCAATACCCTGGTTATTATCAACTAAAATGAATAGAATGCGTTCACATAGAAAAGTATTGTATTGTAGCGTAACCAAAGTTAAGTATACGAATATCAAATGATAGCGTTCACATAAGCAAAGTAGTGGAATTGTCTTGCAAGCCGTGTGGTGGTATTGCAAGACCTTGCAAGCGCCAAGCTTCTTGCAATACCCCATAACAAGAACCAATCACAGTGGATTAACCCTGCGGATGCGCTTGGCAATCGCCTTTAGTGTACAAACACTACAATACCTCTGTCAGGGGTGGGCAAATCTTTTGATTGTCGGGTCACATTGCGGATGAAAATTTGACCGCGGGCCAAACAATTTCTTTTTCTAATTTTTAGTATAGTTTTTGCTAAGGAGGTTATTTAATAAATTTTAAAACCAATATTTTTGAATCAAAACATGTACTTATTTATTAAGCAATTTAAAGAAAAAAATTGAAAAGAAAATGTTTAAACATTAATATTAGATAATTATCAAAGTGTACAATACTCATACAACATAAAACAACAAAATGAATAAAAATTTTATAAAATAATTTTAACATTTTTTTACAACATAAAATTTAATTTTTTTTTTTACTAAATACAGATTAATCCTTTTATGAAAACATGCAATTTTAAATAAAACAAAAATGTAATTGAAAGAATGATATTTACACATATAAACGCGTATAACATTGAATTTACAAGATAGAATTTTTCATTGAAGTATGAAGAATTAAAACTTAACTTTTGGAGGTGAATGAAATTTTCTCAAAACATACAACTTTTATACATATCAAAATTTAATGGCTAAAGTGAAATTTTTTAGCATCACTTATAATTTTTTGTATGTCTGGTGAAAATTTTGTTGTTTTCTAAAATTCTTTTTATGCACCAATTTATATTGGACAAACAGTAATATTTTTGCTTTTAATCATGGTTTATAAAATGCTTCGCGGGCCGGAGAGAATTCTAGCCCGCGGGCCGCCATTTGGCCAAGTCTGCTCTATGTGAACGCTACTCTTGCTATACAATACAATACAATAATTTTCTATGTGAACGCAGCTTTAGTGTGTCCAGAATTACGGGCTCGCCACTAGTTACTTGTAATCTACAATGAATACAAGATTGGTTAACTGGGGAAGAAGTAACCTTTTTTAAAGCAACATAATGAAGATTTTTTTTTATTTTTTAATTCTGAGGTACTAGATATGACCAAAAAAACAAAAATTTACCTTATTGTCCCAGATTACATTTCTAGCATGGGGATCTAGCTTATTATAAGAGGTACAGGTTTGTTTAAGTTAGATGAATTATTCCTTAGTATGATAGGAGCCACAATCAATTTTTAAAAGTACAAAATTCCTCATGCTTCAGATGTTTTAGCAAAAAATATGAAAATGTCGAATTTCTTTTTTCTCTCATAACTTTTTTGTTTTAATCATAAGAACAATTTTATTTGTATCTTCTGAAGGTACTTTTTTATGGAGAATGTAACTGTTATTTGAGATTTTTTTTAACACCCACCATTTTCGACATATTACCCCTAGTTTCATTTTACTTATAGGCCGCAAAGTTGGCTATGAAATTGTTAAATGTGCTTTTTTTTTCTTTTTTAAGTGAGATATTACTTGCTATATCTATTTTTATAAATAAGTCACAAAATTAAGAAAAATCCCCCCCCATCACTACTTATCAAGCTATGAAAATGAAACAAAACAAAAAAAAAAAAAAAAAACTAATTAAATGTCAAATGATAGTTACTATTTGTGTGGTATCATTTACTAGAATGTTATAGTATTGTTGTGTTATTCGATAGTCTTTGTAGCAAATTTGTTATCATATAATAATAAATACAAATTAATTTTACTTTTGTCGTAAGATTTATTTATGGAAGATTTACAGTAACTTTACATAAAAGTATTGCTTCTTTGAATGTTCTGCTCTATTTATTACATCTTCAAGATATTGATTTTCTCCACTCTGGTACCCTCCTAAAAGATATTTTTATTAAATCATTAATATTTTTTAACGACTAAGCAATAACATTTTTTAACATTAAATACTAGGTACCTATTCAAAAACTATTATAAACTATCTGCAAATTTATTCTAATGCTATTAAAAATATTAAATTCAATTCAGAATTTTACTTACAATTTGGGTATTAATCGCACATTATAATTATTCTTCATTGGTTCTGTTTGATCTTTATCAGTTTTCAAAGATCTTAAAATCCATTGTTTAGTGGGTCTTAGCAATCGATCGGGATCACGCGGTGCTTCATGTTTATTCTTGATTTTCGTATGCAACTTGGGTGACACAATACGTAATTTACGCATTCTTTGTATAAAATTATTGTCATGTTTTTGGTATTCCTTGATAAGTTTGTTGGCATGGGCAGCTCTGAAGGATTAAAAAACTTATGAAGACAATAAAAAAATTTATAAAACCTACTTATATATTTTGTAAACTGCACAAAAAAAACAAGGTCTCTAAAATTACAAATAACTTTAAACTTTAATTGTTTTAGTGCTACATGTTTCATGCACTAAAGCACTACAATTTATCAAGAAATTTAGAACGTACCTGCATTTTCGTGTTCGAATTAAATGTATTGTTTTATCCAATTGTTCAGCTTGCACCTTTGCGATTTTTGAGTGTTTCCAATTTTTTACAGCTTCTTTAGCTTCCTCGTTTTTATTTCTTTTGCATTCTTCTAGTTGCTGGCTTCTCAAGCGCTGTTCTAATTCCATTTCTTTTTTGTCCTCTACTTTCTGTAGCTTTTCCAGCTAAAAAACGTTAAAGTTGAGCATATTTTAAAATTACACTTGTATTTGTAATTGTTTAAAAGTTGATATTTATACAGGGTGTTCAAAATTTAAGACTCGCCTATGGTAACTTCTAACTTTAATTAATACAATGTCAGTTAAATGGAACAAAAGTTATCTATTATACATAAGCAAGCCAGTGATGCACTATTTTTTTCTAAAAAATTCCATAGCACACTACAAAAGTTAAAAACCAAAATCACACAATATTTTAAATCTTAAGTATCTTCAAGTTAATTGTTGACAAAAATTGTTAAGGAAGAAGCTATACACGTTTCTGTGATGTTTAAATCACAGTAATACCGAATACCTTTGACAATATAGTCAAGGGCAGGGGTCGGCAACCTTTTTGATAAGAAGGGCAGCCCGAATAGCTAGCTTATGACAAAGGGCACTTTTCATTTATTTTCCAAGCTAATAGTGCGACAAAGAGCGCGTCATTGGGAAAGTGGTGAGTTTACAAGTTATTTTACGTTAGTGGCGGGCACTTTCACGTTGCCGACCCCTGGTCAAGGGTAATACTGTGTTTGACTGTGTTGTTCTGTGACTGTGTTTAAATTAACAACATTCATTTGTTTAAATATTGCTTAGATACTGAAATGAATGATGAAGTAACATACTATGTGCAAATTGCTAATGGAAACTTAGTTGCTTTGACATTTATAGGGTAGTAGGCTACTTATTAAACATAATAATGTCAATACCCTGTGGATACGAGCATATTTTTTTGTTCGCAATGTCCCGCGACAGAAATTTTTAAATCTGGTAACTGTAATAAATAAACTTTTCTTCTCAATGACACATGGTACCCTACATTTATTTTGATATTTGGCCTCTAAACAAAAAAAAGTTTATTAGTTATTTAAAAATGTAAAAATTTAATAGGAAAGTTATAAAACAACAAGAGACAATAGTTCTTATTTATTAATGATTTTTTCTATTATCTCAGTATCTACTGTGACAACTGACAATATTTAAAATATATATTCAATTAAAATATGTTTCTGCGCAACAGTAATAAAA
This sequence comes from Elmis aenea, assembly GCA_947652605.1. NCBI lineage: Eukaryota > Metazoa > Arthropoda > Insecta > Coleoptera > Elmidae > Elmis > Elmis aenea. The sequence goes on along the minus strand of OX393578.1, from coordinate 36,841,938 downwards.
ACTCACTCTCCACGCGACAATTCTATCCCTCATTTCATCTCGGTCATAATTCTGATGTTTTAAATATGATGAGGATGACGATGATCTCTTATCAACTTGTTCACAATTTTCTTGTTGAGTTTTAGATACAAACTTTTTGCATTTCCAATTTTTGATTGCCTCCCTTTGCTTTTCTTTTAGTTCTAAGTATTTTACATACCAAGTTTCATGTGCATTTATCTCGTCTTCACTAATGTCTACAAAAAAAAAAAAGAGTTGCCAGTTAATTTTTATATCACTCCACTGATGGAATAATTTAAGCGCCTATTTGTATGGTAAAATAGCAAGACTAAATCTAAAAAAAAAATTAAAATGTTTTTCTTAACAATTAGGGTTGCCAACACTATCATTTTGACCCGAAGACTTCGGGTTTGGCTATCAATCTTCGGGCTTCGGGTTTACAATCAAATTCTTCGGGTTACCCCGGGTTTATACTCATGTACGCGAAAAGCGGTGCAATTCATTGGCGATTCTACCCCAGCGACTAAAAGTAGAAACAAATTATTATCCCGTTACGTCACCTCACGTGAGCTCAAGCTTTCATCAAATGTGTAAGAGTAAGTTAAACAATAAAAATCTATTGTTTATCTCGCACTCACACATTTGATGAAATTGTGAGGTGACGTGACGTGACGTGATAATGTGTTCCTACGTTGATGGCCGGCGTCAGCCGACAAGCTCAATTCTTATTTCATTATACCGTTTGAATTGAGACAGTCGCTTGGTATTCAGCATTTAAATTTAGTAAAAGCTGGACTTGCAATAAGAATTAATTTCGACATTAACTGCGAAAATTTTTAGCCTTATTTCAAAGCTCCAGAACCGAAATCGTTGGTAGAGTGCACAATGTGATAAAAAAATAGAATTTCAGGAAGGATACCTTGCCAGGGCAGGAAACCGGTTAAAAAAAACCTCTTACCCGTTATTTTTTGTCTATAAAAGTGATTTTTAACCGAAACCGTTATTTTTAATAGCAAAAAATGGTAACCTTTAACCAAAATAATTAAAAACCGTTTTTTTTTACATCTTTTTTAAATAAAAATTACTTTAAAAAAATACAGAATCTGTATTAAATGCGATAAGTTTACCAAAAGTCATTACTGAGCGCTTGATTGTATAAATAGATAATTTCTTTTTATACTTTGCATTCCAAATTAAAATAATGTCAAAAACAGTTTTTTTTTAACCGGTCTTTAAAACCCGGTTTATAAGTTATATAGGTTTTTTTTACAAAAAACCAGTTTATTACGAAAAAAACTGTTTTTTTGGGCAAGAAAAAAACTGTTTTTTTGGGCAAAAAAAAAACGTTATAAAAATAAAGTCCTCGCTTTCGGTTAACCGTTAACCAATTTTTGTTTCGGTTTCGAGCATTGCAGAAGTTTGTTTTATAAGTTTTGGAGTATATCTCTAAATTGTTGAAACTATTTCACTCAAAAAAAATTCAACGCTCCCCCCCCCAAATTACTTTTCTTCGGGTCAGCATCGGCCCAATGTTGGCAACCCTATTAACAATATTTCTTCTGAGGTAAAATACAGAGCTGCGCAAAAATATGAAAACAGACAAATATCTAGTATACTATTAAAAATATTACAATAAAATTTAGTACTCAAAAAAGGCAATTTTTCAGCATAACAAAAAAACGAAATTGTAAAACTTAGAATTGAAATGGTTAACCCTTTGCCTGTCCACAAATTGCAATATGTAATCATATGTTCCAGGTTCGATGAAAACATTGAGGTTGTAATACAACCGTTTCGAGTGGAAATGGACTCAAAACTTTGAAATTTTAAATAGAGCACCCTGTATATTTTTATATTTTTGGATTCCTCTTCAAATTTACTATAAAAAATGTAAAAAGTCATACAGGTCTTAAAATATATAGGGTGTTCCACATAAAATTTCCAAGTTTGAGTCTGTTTCCGGTTAAACCGAAATCGTGTTGCAACCTCAATATTTTCAACCAATCCGTAACATATGATAACGGTCAGATACTCAAATTTATTGCAACATTTTCAACAGTACCTATTCTAGATATTTGTCTGTTTCCATACTTTTGCACAGCACTGTATATGAAACTTGTATTTATCAAAATGTCAGTTGGCATACTTTTTTGAAACATATTTTGTAAAATTACTTAAATGTTATAACCTTTTCAAGGTTTTGCAATGGTGCACTTGTGCTGTTTTACATTTAAATTCCCAATTGTTTCATCATTTTAAATCAATACAAATATACGAACTAAAATAAATATTTAATTAAGTTTTCATACCTGGTAACATTGCATGTAAACTTTCAGCTGCTTTCTTAATATCTTTGTTTTTGTTTCTAACTCTTAAAAATAAATTGTGATCTGCTGTTGTCCATCCGTTCTCATGTCCTCCATTAGAAATAACAAAATCTAAGAAATCTGTTACTTCCTTTAAAAAAGAAAACTGTTGAAAAACACTTCTTAAAATTTAAATCACTATTGTTTTACCTGGGCAACTAAATTACCGCTCATTACAGAACTGGCTCTAGTTAATTTGTAATCACTCACTGCAGTATTAATTGGCTTAGACCAATCGTCAACTTTATGCTCAAATGTTTTAAGTTCTTCACTTAATTCTTTTTCTTGTAGGCATAATTGTTCTAAACATGTTTCTGCTTTAGTTTTCATTTGCTGTATACTATTTTGAATGGAATTCATTTCTCTTTTTAAAGATTTAAAATCTACAAAAGAATACCTTAACAACAATTACCTGGCAATAAGTTTTACATTTACCAATATTATCAATGTTGTCTTTAGAAATTGCCGCTTTAGTATTATGTATTGATACGAATACATTTTTAACATCATCTTGAATTTTTTCCTTTTCTGCAGTTCTGAAAATGTAAACATCTTTAAGTAGTACTTCATACATAACATGAATTTTAATTATTGTACCTGCTTGCATCATATTCCTTCCACAACTCGACATTCGCATTATCACCATCATATTTAAAAAACTGTTCAATTACAGTACATTCGTTTTTTTCTAAATGTTGTTGAACGACTTTTAATTTGTTTATTTCATTAATAAAAGACGACATGGTAGCAAAAACGTGAATAAAACTGTTAATATTTAAAGTTTTTTTGCACGCCCAGTATAGGAATTTGAAATTGTTGACAATTGTTAGTTTTCTTGGTTACTTCTAGGGAGCGCAGCTGAAAAACTTTATATGACGTTTAAGTCATTTATAAATTTTATAGGTTATGTAAACGAACAACCGGGTCAAAAAATAATAATTTACAGTCTGAATATAATAATTGAAAAGTGATTAATATTTTAAAAATTATTTAAATAATGAAATTTTGCTTGTAAAAATAATAAAATGTTTTCTAAAGTACGAATGTTAGCCCTTTTAGGAGCTGTTAGGGTAAATTATTTTATTCAATAGAATGTAATTTATCTTCACAAATGTGCATTTCTAGCAACATAAACCAAGTTTTGGATCATCCCATCGCTCTCCCTTACAAATTATAACTATAAGACATAGATCGTCGACACCTGTTAACACTGTTCTAATGTTCGTTCCACAACAAGAAGCATGGATTGTAGAACGAATGGGAAAATTTCATCGCATTTTAGAACCAGGGTTAAATATTTTAATACCTATTATGGACAGAGTCAAATATGTTCAAAGTTTAAAAGAAATTGCAATAGATGTTCCAAAACAAAGTGCTATTACATCAGATAATGTAACATTAAATATAGATGGTGTCTTATATCTTCGTATAGTGGATCCTTATTTGGCAAGCTACGGCGTAGAAGATCCTGAATTTGCTATTACACAATTAGCACAAACTACTATGCGATCAGAACTGGGAAAAATTGCACTTGATAAAGTGTTTAGAGAAAGAGAAAATTTAAATGTCTGCATTGTAGAATCCATTAATAAAGCTAGCGAAGCGTGGGGTATTACATGTTTGCGTTATGAAATACGTAAGTAAAAAAATTTTAGTTTTATTAACAGTTTTAAAAATTTGAATATTTTACATGAGCATAGGTACCTATATGAAAAAAGAAATAACTCATCAATTGTAATCATTTTTATATTCTCTATCCGCATTGTTTACTGTGTTATTACCACCCCAAAAGTGTTTCCTAATATCACAGTTAAATAAAACAAAAACTGGTATTAAATCAAAAACCAGTATTGAATTTATTGTGCTTTAATATATATTTTTATATGTACTTTTGTTTACATGCAAAAGGTTCTTAACCTTTGGATTCAATAAACCCCTTTTCCCAATTACTTTGCTAAATTTAGGTTGTTTTGAAGAAATGTAACAAAACCAATCATGAATCAGTTTTGCAACGACTGATACTCTTTGACCCTTTAACTGGCAAATTAATTTATCATAGTTGTCATTAAAAAATTACATTTATTTAAAAGGGCGTATCTTTTAAAACTGTTTGGGATATCTAAGTTCTGTTTGTTGCAAAAACTTCGTTAATATTTAATTACAATTTCGTCTCGATATAGTAGTGACCTAATTATAAAAATAAAAAAAGTTTTCGCATGTGACATTTTACGCTGCACGCGCTTTCCAAAATGTACGAAGTCATGCTTTGAACTTATTTGACAGAGTTATAAAATCTCGTGAAGAATAATTGTTTCACACTGTGCGATTCAGCCAAGCAAAGAGAATAATTTAATGAAAAAATCGCCGAGATACGATAATAAATAAGTAAGTTATTAAGTTTTACGCATCAAACACAATAAAAAACACATATTTTTCAATTTTCATAAAATTACGTTTTTCTTTATTTTGGCAATGCTGCACTACTTTCAGCATCTGAAATTTGGATCCGGAGGATGATTCTGCTATAGGGTCTCTCAGTTTAAGATGCATATTGTTAAGTTGCATAATAAACCAGACGTTTTGGTGACGAGTTTGGACAAATAAAACCCTTAACGAACTGAACTCGTCATTGCCAGTTAAAGGGTTAAAGCTTATACTGTAGTGATTACAATGTGTGAAATTTTTTCACAAACATTTAAATTTTTATCCTCTAAAATTAATAAATTAGCTAATTTCTCACCTTTAAAGCAATTTTCAGATTTGCCTTATGATTAACAAATAAACACTTTACCATTGCAAGAAATACCTAAAATATCTTTAATATTAAAAGGTATATATCAAACTGAAAAATAAAAAAATCCACAAAAGTGAATGTAATACATATCGAACAAGTATTGTTAAATATACCACACTGTAAATTATTGTTTCTTTTTTATGCTTGCTATAAATAAACACTTTTAGGTGATATACGACTTCCGACAAGAGTCCAAGAAGCTATGCAAATGCAGGTTGAGGCTGAACGTAAAAAACGAGCAGTAATATTGGAGTCTGAAGGTGTTCGAGAGGCAGATATTAATGTTGCCGAGGGTAAACGTATAGCTACAATATTGGCTTCCGAAGCAGAAAAGCAAGAACATATAAATAAAGCTGCTGGTCAAGCATCCGCAATTTTAGCTATAGCAGATGCAAGAGCAAATGGCCTTAAAGTTGTAGCCTCGGCATTACTAACAACTCAAGGTGGTAATGCTGCTGCTTTTAGTATAGCCGAACAATATGTACTAGCATTTAATAAACTGGCAAAGACCAACAATACTCTTATTTTGCCGGCTAATGCTGGAGATGTATCTAATATGGTAGCACAGGTAATTATAAACAACTTAGTCAAATAAAAATTACTAACATTTTTCACCTATTTTTCAATTCTTATATTTTTACTATTTTTAGGCTATGGCAATTTATTCGAAAGTATCAGAACCTCAAAAACAAAAATTATCCAAGTCTTTTATTCCAAAACCACTCCCTAGAGATAATTTGGCAGAATATTTTAGTGATGCCGAAGAATCTAAAAATAAAGAATCAAAAATAAAACCTTTGTCACAGTTTAAGGAAAAATAGTGACAACGTTTTTCTATTGTAATAAATAAAATATTATCGTTTTTAATGTTGTTTTGAGTCTACCTATTCATCTTTTTGTATCTAAAATTGTGCTATGATGTTCAAAATGAAAAATAAAAACATATTGTTATTATTTAAAAACATGTTTTAAAGCAGCATTTTTTATCCATCAGATGTGTCTTCGATAAGTTTTAATATGGAAATGTATAGTGGGCCAAACATTAATTTTTTAGTAACATTTAAGACATGTAAGAAATACTGATAAAATGGATTACCAATTTATACGCATTTTGTATGACCAAGATAACCATAACTTATTAAAATTGAAAAGAAGTACTGAAGTACTTGACATAAGAAAACGTTAGCTTCCTAAATGCACTTAATAAATAATCAAGTATCACTTTTCAACAGATTTAATGATCAAAAAACATTTTTTTAAAACTCATGATAAAAGATTTGCATTCTGTTCCAATAATTTGCCAAAAACTCCCAAAAAAGGTTGCATCTCCATGACTAAATAATATTTTAGTTATTTATAATCATGTGTTCTAGTACTATGAACAGTTTACAAAGTTTTTTTTTTTTAATTCAAATTTCACTTTAAGAGAAGTGTCCAAAATACATTTTGTAAATAAAGAATGAAACTTTCAAAGTAGAGCAAGATTGCTCCTAAAATAAGCACTATTGATTATTTTAGTATAATGATAGGATTTAACCCCAACATTATTGTCTTTCCGTATATAAAATTTGTTGGATTTGAAAATTATTGTTACAAATCTCAGCTTCAGAGAAATAAATCTGGAAGTCTGAAATTAACTTTCTCGAGAAATAATTGTGATGAATTGACAAATTTAATTAAAAAAATTGTATTTCATGACCTAATTCACTTAAATTGCAATGATTTATTTATATTCAAGTAACAAAAACAAATGATATTACAGATAAGAAAAAAGTAAAAGTGAAAATAAAGTTCTGCCAAAATACCTAACAAATACATTTAAAAAACGAATCAAGCCACACTTCTTGCCGTTGAAGCAAATAGCTTTGTTTTGTAAATAAACATGTAATTAATGAAAGATAAAAACGTTAAAATTTGCAGGGTAAAAGTAAATAAACATTCAACAAGTATCTGCATATTTATTTTATGAAGTAACGGTATCTTACGGAAACGTTTACAAGTGTATTAGTAACTTCCTGTTGAGTGCTGGTATCGCTCAGCAACGTTTGGTACTACAAAACAAAAGATATTTTGATTTTTGTTGTTCAGTTTTATTTCTCGCGTTTAAAATAATTTTCACGGACTCTGTCTTAACATTATTTAAAATCGTACGAGTGGTTATTTTTTCTCTCTTTAACAAGAGAACAAGGAATTGCTTTGGAATTTTTAAACCCCCGCGTAAATCAGTGTGGTGTATTGATTCCGGTTTCTGCCATCACTTCGCAGTCGCACGCGGTCAATCTCTTTTGACGAGTGTCTTAAATTCATTTGGGAGCTCGTGAGAAGTGCTTCTTTTTTAACAGCGAAAACGTGAGTGTTTATTTATTTTAAAATCTAGTCGGGATGCATTCGCAGTATCTTTAATCCGTCGATCGACTTTGTGCTATTTTTAGACTTAATGGTTGAGAAATTGTTTTAAAATTTTGCGTCTTCAAATGTAATGGTGGTTCAGACGGTGTACTGCATGTTGTGCAATATTTCCCAAAAAAATCTTGTTTATGGTGTAAAATTGAATATATCAATGGTTTAGACTTTTTTATTTTAATGTTTATAGTATAAGGTTGGGTCAATGTTTGGATTACTAAAATAAACATTATCAATTTCAATTTGCAAGAAAATGTCATTGACCTTAATTTTAATTTGCTGCCATTAACAATAATGGTAAAATATTTATGGTCAATTAGTTCTCTGTAGTTTCTTCCATTAAATGCTATATATTTAAGAATGCATTATTGAACACCCCTTTTGCTAATTATCTTAGTCTGGCAACACAACATCACATAATGCTTTTGTTTAATTAATGTTCCAGAAATTTTTGTATGAGTCAAAAGGTAGAAAAGCCAGTTTTGTCCGGTCAACGCATTAAGACCAGAAAAAGAGGTATGTGCCTTCGGTTTTTTTTTATTTGTAAATTTAACGGGTGTTTCGTGTAGATGAAAAGGAGAAGTATGATCCATATGGATTTAGGGATGCAGTAATTTCTGGACTTGATAAATGTGCAAACGATTTTGAAGCTATTTCACGTTATTTGGATGGAGCAGGCAGTAAAATAGATTATCGACGCTATGGAGAATGTCTCTTTGATATACTTATTGCCGGTGGCATTTTGGGTAAGACTTTTGTTTATACTGTTTGTAGTATTGTATTCTTACTTGGTCAACAATAAACAAAATACTGTGCTAATATACATAGTTGTGTATTTATGAACTTTGCCATCTGAATATTGGTAGAAATTCACATTTTGATGGTAAAATGTGCAACAGAACTTTCTTACACAATCACTATAAGTTAGTTTACCAAATGTTGGTGCTTCTTACATAGTAGACTCTTATATTGGGGCTAAATTCGTGGAAATACTGACAAAATATCGAATCAGTGGAAGTAAAAGGTTATATCTAATGAATGTTGGTATGATACAAGCGCATGTGTGTTATCATTAGTACAATACACAAAAACAAAACATTACATTACAAGACATCAACAATACATTATTATTTGCGTGTCTGTTAATAACAAACATTAAACTTATTATGAAGATTTACTTCGCACATAATTTGTTAACAAATAATGTATTGGAATATTTAATTAAATGTGATATTGCAATGAATACATGGCCAATAGTGCTGCCCAGTCTTAAAACTGGAAAAATTTCTGTCGACTAAAACTTATTTAAGTAAGGATTCATTTAAATTGGCATAATCAGTCTATTATAAATGCCCACAATGTAAATAAAACATCAAAAAATCTTCTTAATGCCAACTTTCATTCCGTTCTTACACGTTTTGTATTCATGTCCAAAAATCCTTTTAAGAACAGTAACATTTTCTGTGCAATGTAAAAGTATAGTTATGTTAAGGTGACCTGACGTACTGCTTTTGCGATTGACATGTACTGCTCTGGTACTGTTTTACTTATGTGGTGTACTGCTTGAACTGTTTTCAACAAATAATGCAATGATAAATTATTCTAACGAAAATTTATTATTACGATTTCATGCATATGGAAATCTGAGGCCGAGACTGCTGTTAATTAATTAAACTTGTAAGGGAATTTTTTTTTTACTGATTTAATTTTTTTAAATATTTTTTTGCCCGCTCAGTTTTTTAATATGGACTGTATTGGGTTTTCAACCTTGGTTGTATAGACTTTAGTGTTACTTTTGAAAATATATCAATGTGTGTATAGCTTATGGCTAATTTTGTTTTAATGTTGAAAATTTATTTACATTACAGCTGTAACATTTTGTATTATCAGCACCTTTCTATTTCTAAATTCATTATTCACTTGTTTATAGTTGTGAAATTGTTGTGATTAGCTGCCAGACATAAATTGTAGCCAGTTAATATTTTCTTTTCAATGTTTTAACTTTGTTATCTACCAAAATAAATATTAATGTAGTAGCCATAACCATGTTATCAGTTTTGGTGATAAGAAAACCATGAAAATAATAAAGGTAGTGCTTTAATTTTTGCCATACAATGTCGTAATTTAAATTTTGAATGAAAGCCAACAGATTTAAAAAAGGGTGTCAATGATTGTTTGTCCTTGAATCTATTATGACTTTTAGAAGCCAAGGTGATTACATATTCCATGCCACTAAATTTTATAAGTTACATGGTTTAAATTCGAATGAAAAAGTTGATTAAGTTAACTAAGTTGAACGTATTACAAACAAATGAAACAGGTTACTACAAGAACATTAGTACCTCTCACTGTGGTATATGCATTCTTTATGTTTATAAATCAATATTAGGTTGTTTTAAAACAAATATATTCTTTTAATGTATTTTCGCATATATGCGTTACATTTAACAGTAGTAAATTGTAAACAGTTGGATAATTTTTTTTGTACAGAAATAGGTACATTATTGTAAGTTTGTTCCAACAAGTCCACGGACTGTCACGATTCTGCGCAGTATCAATATTGTGTTCCATCACAGTCTCTGACAGTTTACCGGACGGTCAGTAATTCGTTCCATCAACTCATGTACAGGTTCGTGGACGATGAAAACAGTCCATGAACGAAGGGACGAAATCTTCTTGGGATGTTTACATGCATGCGCTGTTCATAATTAACGTCCTCCGAAAGTATTTACACTTGGATGCGCTCATTTCTATGAACCCAATAGATACAAATGTCATTTACAGTTAGGCCAGTCGTAAAAGCGTTCCAACAACAGCTAATACTGGGCAATACATTATTTATTAGTACATGAATAAACCATGGATTGGTTTTAAATGCTTGTTGGAACCAACCTTATGAGACTGCAGTATGTTATTATCTCCACAGATAAAGTTCTGAGTAATAGAGTTACTACCAAGTTGATATTTTATATAAACCTATTAATGATTCATTTCTTGATTGCATAAACTGAATCATTTGTTGAAACTGTTATTTAATTATCCATTTAAAGAAAATGTTTGTGTAGGTACAATACATGTTTTATGTTTATAATCATTTTTAGATAAACCTGCTGCTTGTCATAAACTGAAACTTTAAACATTTACATTGTTAGGTGATTTAAAATAAAATCTACTATAAAACCGCACTTATAATATGCTATCGTGTATAATACTCATGCCCAATGTAGGTTATGTTTGATATCGAAAATAACGTATTTTTTAGTTCTGGTGTATAATATGCAACCGAGTTTAAAATTTAAAGAGCAAGAATGATTAAAAATTTGTCATATATACGTTAGATTAAACAGTACTTAAAGAAAGAGAATAATTAATTTCATACAGTAAAAAAAAAACACCTAAGTAGGTATATGTGAGTTTAAAAACTTAATTTTATTTTAAAACTTAGGCTTCAGTATTACACTCACAGGAAGTCAACATTCATTATTAAAGCCTGTGGCGCACAGGCAATATTTTACATGCAATTATAGTCGCCCAAAATAAATCGCACTAAAGTAAATGAGAGTGAGCGTGCGGACAATTTTAAAATCACGGTGTTTTAAAATTGCCTCCAGACCTATTTTGCAGGCAATGCAATTACTGCCCTAAACAAAATGTTAAATAAAATGTATGTGCGATTATTAGTCGCTTGTAAAGTGTTTTCGTTGATTCAGTTCACATACATTATTATTAAATAAATCAAGATTTTTACTCTTAACACAGCACAAAAACATTAGAATAACAGTAAAAAAAAAACACACAATTAATGTGGTACCGCATTAATTGTAAATAGTAAACTAATAGGTTGGCCCATCCGACAAAATTCGTAAACATATCGATTACGAAGGAGTGATATTAATGACATCATACAAATGTCATTTATAAAATGACAGATGTGTCATACGTCACTCCTCACCCATGTATAAAACGTTCAGGTGTATGTAAATCAACCTGTTTGGTTTACAAGAAACCTTATGTTATTTGGCAAAGCAGTTAACAGGAACATATTTAGAAAAAAAATATTTTTTGGTGAGCTATTCAATTAAAGTCATACTAACAATACACAGGTGGAAATTTTCCGCTAACAGTTTATTTTTTTTACTAAACTCACTTAAAAGTAGTCAAATTATAAAACATGATGACTGAAATTTAGTTCCATTTTTCAGTAATATAGTTAATAATTTTAAATAGTCAAAATAATCAATTTGTTGCATTAATTATATCGTGCAATTTATAATTAATATATTACAGCTATAAAAGTCTTAAAGTTAAGATTATTACAAAGATATTAAACATAGACTTCATGAGGGAATTGTTACTAATAGTGTTTAATAGAATATCTTACTTAAAAATCTACGATACAAGTTTTTAAAACTGCTGTTGCATCAAAAATACTTCATGTTTTTGAGGCAGTTGCAGTTATGGAGCAATGAATAAAGGAATTATATAAAAGATCTACAAAGCAAAAACTTGTTACAAGAAAAAAAATTGCATTCTTAGGGTATAAAAATAATATCTTTATATCCTTGCAGCATTAGCGCTAAATATAAATTTTGTAGGTTTTTATGCAAGCATATTATATTAGACCAGAAATGTGCGGTCTCAGTTTATAAGCAAAAAGCGATGCTTTTAAATATTGTAAATCATTACACACTATAAAAACTGTGTAAAGCTTTATAAATACACACCTTTTGAATAATGTTTTTGACATGTCAAAAGTTAAATGTCATTCAATATAAAATCTAAGGCATCGGTTTAAATATTTTTGCGTTATTAATGACGTCACTTCCGGAAAGCTCAGTAATACATTAGTCTTATGGGAATGGGCCATCCTAATAGTTTACTATCCTTGACCACATTATGCATTGAAGTAAATATTTTGATAAGTCTTTCAAGCTCCTATCAAAACTAATATCAAAGTTGTCCAATTCATTTTAAGGTAATTAAAAAAATTCGGAGGATGATTCAATGAGAAAGTTTTTATTTACTTACTTACGAACCATTTGCAGCTTCTTTTTTTCTTCATTTTATCAAAATTAGAGCAGCAAAACAAGCTATTTCATAAAAGTTTATCTTGACAAATTATAAACATATCGACGATTTTTCATCGCCAATGCGCGAACACAATTATTTTAAGATTTTTCATCATGCAATTTTTTAATTGTATGGCAAAAAAATCGCTCGTGCTCGACTGGCATAACTAAAAAGGACACTTACAATTAATAGGGGTACTTTTATTTTATTTGTACCAATTAATTTACACAGCACTGTACGTATCATTAAAATATTTATACACATTCTAGGATTCTTGATGCAAATTATGTCTTACATACATATCCCACTTATGCCAAAACAATAAATGTGCATTTCACTAGTTTCGAGAAAAACACTAGGAAGTTTGAAAGCCAATTTAAAATTTAGCTAATTCATTTATTTAAACTTTATATACTGCTACGATGACATAGCTACACATTCGTGGCTGTGGCAGAATGTTGGTAATGATAAACCAACTTCAGTTCTGCACTTAAGCCAAAATCGCAATTTTTGCACATTCATAGTTGTTGCAAAAGGGAAAACGATATGTACTTTTGAGATATTACAAACTCTGTTATTACGTAAACTGCATTATAGAATAAATTACTTCACATTGATGATACCAGAACACAGGGTAGTGATTGTTTAATTTTGTTAAAATTATGAGATAAATTAGGTAACTTCTTTTTTTATTTGTGATGTAGTTCCCGGAGGGACGCTATCGCAGGAGGGCGAACCGCCTTACAACACAGAGGCGTGCATTTTTAATGCACCCAATGAAATAAATCTGGATGTAATGAAAAGCTGGGAACAGGTTTTCATTAAATTAATGCGGCGATATAAATACCTGGAGAAATTATTCCAGGTATGTGAACAAATTCAAATGTTTTTCTTTAATACATTTCTTGTGGCTTCCCTAAATAATTTAGTTATGTTAAGATTACCATTAGTTGTTGAAAGTTTTATTGCTAAATTCTGACTTTATTTGTAGCGAGAAAATACTCTATTTAAATAACCGCATGTACCATGATCATTTCATTTAAAGAAATTGACTTTCTGTCAAAAACCGATTCTGCAACCTTCAAAGCCGATTAAAGTAACTTAAATGTCAATAAAAATGTACAAAACCGTTTTTTGAACACTTGTTGGATTAATAAAAAATAAATTTTCGTTCAAAAATTATTTGAGGTTTTAAAAAATAACTAAAATGGTGCAATTGTATCTAAAATTGCTTCCTCTTTTCAAAAATTTAAAGATATACAGTATGTTCCGTTTGAAATAACAAAGTTAGGGTTTTTTCAGGTGAAATTGGAAGTAAAACAATAGGGTAAGCCATTCATATCTGGAACATATAAATGTGGAATGTTCAAATCTGGAAAATGCACCGATAGAATCATTCAAATCTTAAATCGTTCAACGCAGGAATCGTGCAACGATGGAATCATGCAACATGGGAATTGTTCATTGCTGGAAAGCTCAAATCTGGAATCCAGAAATTAAGAATTTTTGCTGCCCTCTATATTACAACAGTCAAAGTATAATATAATTACAGAACATTTCGTTTTATATTTTATCTTTACTATTGTACAGTGGAAGATAAAAACATCATGTTAAAGGTAACTCAAGGGCTACAAATTGGGGCAAAGTTGCGTAATTATAATACTTTGTCAATTCTTTTACTTTCTTTTTGAAATTGACTAAGCATTATAATTATGCAACTTTTCCCCAATTTGTAGCCCTTGAGTTACCATTAACACGATGTTTTTATCTTCCACTGTACAATATTTAAGCAAAATATAAAATGAAGTGTTCTGTAATTATATTATACTTTGGCTGTTGTAAGAGGGCTACAAAAATTATTAATTTCTGGATTCCAGAGCTTTCCAGCGATTCTCGTGTTGCATGATTCCTGCGTTGAGTGATTCCAACGTTGAACGATTCAAGATTTGAATGATTCTACCGGTGCATTTTCCAGATTTAAACATTCCATATTTGAATGTTCCAACTTTTCATGTGGCTCCAACAATAGTGTACATATGTTCAAATAATCCGATATATGTCTAAAATTTCATTTATCTAAAATAAAAACTATAGAAACAAAAAAGAGGTGTACGAGAACTCTATTACACCCGGTATTTTATATCATTAGTAAACATTTTAATTTTTTAGTCATTTATACAATTTATGCTAAAATATTATTCAGATGTCCACTTGCAATATTAATTTTTTTTTTAACAGGATGAAATTAAGAAAATTTTATTGTTTGTGAAGTATTTCACACCAGAAGACAGGAAGAAGCTGTCTGTTATGGTGTGCCTATGGATTTCTAATGGCAGTGTACCATTCAACGCTGTGTTGGTACTGAATAATTCACATTTAGTGAAGGACCACTTGGCCCTTGATTTTCTCATTGATGTGTTCAAATGGTGGCGCCAAGATAAAGGTGTCAACTCCCTCCACTCGGCCATCAAGAAATCCAATATCGAGTCCCATCTCATAAGTTTCATTCCAGACACTAAGCAGTCGCTAGTATATTTCCGCACTGCTTTCCAAGAGAATGGCCTCGAAGAAATTCTGAAGTTATACAATGATCAGCATCAACAGCAAGCTAAGAAAGAACTTCAGAT
Source organism: Elmis aenea (assembly GCA_947652605.1). Lineage (NCBI taxonomy): Eukaryota > Metazoa > Arthropoda > Insecta > Coleoptera > Elmidae > Elmis > Elmis aenea. The sequence continues at coordinate 36,826,678 of OX393578.1, read as the reverse complement.
CCTGTTATCCGATGGGCTGCAAGAGAGTCGCCCACTACGTGATATTACGACTGAACTCAAGGAATTCTCTACACGTGAAAACATTCAGGAGCATGAAATAGTTTGCATCATCTGGATAACTGTTATGTCGCAAACTGAATGGAACAAAAAAGAAGTGAGTACAAAATCTGTTAAATGGGTTAAAGTCGTAATTTTATATTTATGATATTCATTTCACGCCCAGTTTGTAGACTGATTTGAAGGTTGAAAAGGCTTTGAAAGTTTCTTTATAACCAACATTTCGTCCTCTTTTATTGGGATCATCTTCAAGCTTGTATCGTAGTGTAAATAACCCAGACACAGACAATGCTTCAGTTGATGTTTAACCATTAAACAAACAAACTTGAAGATGCCCCAATAATGGATGACGAAATGTTGGTTACTAAGAAGATATCTTTACCGTGGTTCCAACCCGGAAACCAAGCCTAGATACATTTTTCTTTCAATTAAAAAATAAATACCGGAATCAGTTTTAATCTTGCAAATGTATAAACGATCTAAACTACTGATTATTGTAAACTTAAATTTTTGTCTTTTATAATTATGTAACCACATAAATCAAATTGGTTTTCATATTCGTTACATGTTATTGTAATAACAACTTTCTTTGTTTTTTAAGGAACTGGTGGCTGATCAGGCTGTACGCCACCTGAAGCAATTTACAAGCCTCTTTTCGGCCTTCACTCAAAATGCACGCTCTGAACTGAGCCTGCTGCTCAAAGTCCAAGATTTTTGCTATTCTAATATGACCTTCATGCGCGCCTTCCAGAAAATTATCATGCTCTTCTACAAAACTGACGTAATCTCTGAACAGGTCATTTTGAAATGGTATAAGCAGGACTATAACGTCAAGGGTAAAATGATGTTCGTTGATCAAATGAGAAATTTTGTTGAATGGCTTCAAAATGCTGAAGAGGAAAGCGATTCTGATGCTAGCAGTGATTAGGTAAAAAAACAACTTCTTTTTCGAAAAATATCATTAAACAAACGATGTATGTGTATTTCAGCCATTTGCTTAAATTTGTATAGGTGTATCTACAGGGTGTCCCACAAGGTATGCCTTCGCTAATTTTTGCATAAATCGAATGTTTATGACCTAAATAAAACGTTTTTACCGATTATATATTTTTTATGGGTCCCTTCATAAACAGGGTGTCCCAAATATAGTGAACAGCATGGGAATTTCGTAAACGGTAAGAGATACAGAGTTGGTTAAATGGGTCAAAATGATCTATGATTTAAGAGTGAATGTTCTATGGAAAAAAAAATTGAAAAGAAATTGTAGTTTTTGCGCTATTGATAAAAAACAAAACACATCAGGTTTTTAATTTTTGCTTATAACTTGCTTATTTGAAATCACACTCAAAATATTATTCGACAATATTTGGGCACTTTTTTGCGTAGATTTGAAATTGTCAACAATTTTTACCTATCTTCATTTGTTTTTGTTTTTTTAACATCAACTTTCTTATTTTAAATACGGCTGATCTTAAAATAACAAAAACAAATGAAGATAAATAAAATTTGTTGACAAGTTTCAAATCTACACAAAAAAGTGTCCGAACAATGTCGAATAATATTTTGAGTGTGATTTCAAATAAGTAAGTTATAAGCAAAAATTAAAAACCTGTAAAAACTTGATGTGTTTGGTTTTTTATCAATAGCGCAAAAACTAGAATTTTTTTTTGAACCGTTGCTCTTAAATCATAGATCATTTTGACCCATTTAACCAACTCTGTATCTCTTACCGTTTACAAAATCACTATATTTGGAACACCCTGTATATGAAGGGACACATTAAAAAAATTATAATTGGTAAAAACGTTTTATTTAGGTCCCAAACTTTCGATTTATGCAAAAATTAGCGAAGGCATACCTTGTGGGACACCCTGTACAAATAAATAAGGCTCATTATTTAAATTACTCAAAAACAAACTGGTATTGTCATTAACTGAACTAAACTTTATTCTAAGACAGTTATGATGTAATAGGTAAACAGATTTATCCAGATGCTTAAAGCTTTTGTAGTTATTTATGTTAACTACAGTGACAGCATTTTCTGGGAAATTAAACACGTTAGTACTGGCATTTAACTTGTCTTAAGGTAAATGTTATCGTAAAACGTAATAACTTTTATAAAGGGGTTTTTGTAACTTTTAAAAAATACGTACCAGGTAATTTATTTTGACTGTTGCATTCCTATAGTTTTGTTATTTTCAGAGCAAACACCATAAACCTTATATTTTTGTAAATCGCAGGATATTTTGTGCGCAACATTCAAATGTTTTTTCTATGATGATATATTATATCAGACTGGCGATAGTGAACTTTTTATTTTAAATTAGATAGTAGTAAATACATAAATATATTGTTAATTATTCTGGTAAAGAATTAAATTCTAAACCTAAAACAGGAACATTTTTGAGCAAAATGAATTCCAAAATTATTATTTTTCACAAAATCTGGTCAATCTTTGTATTTGACAAAACATAACAACATCAAATCCTAACAGTTGTAATATACTTAATAACAAAGGGATTTTTCGTAAAAATGTGAACAAATAAATAAAACGGTAATATCTTAAACAAATTATTTTCTTTAACATGCTCAAAGTGTCCACCATCTGCCTCAAAACATAGTTGTCCTCTGTATGTAACACCTTGAATACACACTCGCAGAAGCAATTAAAAAAAAAGGTCTATTTTCAATAATTGAATTTTTTGTGAGCATTTAATTATTAATTTCCTTCAAAAAAATAGGGGAAAAACTGAAAAGTTGAATAAAGGTTGGCCATGTAACCGTCAGAGATAAAATTGAAATTTTTCTATTTACCAATGCGCGCATTCTTTGCAAGTGGAATGGTACAAAGTTTTTGAAAAAATCTTAAACTGTTCCGCAGAAAAACGCGAGAAACGAGGCCCTTGTAAAAACGTTTTCCCATGTTAAACACCTTTGAAAGTTCGCATAGATTTGGTTATAACAAATTTACCACAACTTCTCAAATCATGGCGCAGGGGTTTCATTTTTGACGTTTTTCTCCTGACCGTTAAAGATTTTTTTTAAAACTTTGCACTATTTTACTTGCAAAAGATGTGGGCATTTGTAAATAGAAGAATTTCGATTTTATCTCCAAAAGTTTCGTGGCCAACGCTATCGCAAAAATTCAACTTTTCAGCTTTTCTCCTATTTTTCTGAAGAAAATGGCCAGTGGCACGTATAACTCTGCAAAAAATTTAGTTTTGATGTTCTTGATGCAATAATGCAAACACAGCCTTCATCAGCTTCTAGCGACAACATATCGTGACCCTTTCTTGTTGGAACTTATAACATGATTAAACTATTTTATACCCTGGACACCATTAAATTATTTGAAATATTTTCATAATTAAATTCTTTAAAACATATTAAGTCCCATTGTAAGGTGAAACTTGTGTCCACAAGAAATTGAAGATAATTCAAATTGGTTTTTCATAGATTAATAGCTTTATAAACTGGTGTTCCTAATTTTTAATATTTGTGCAGTGTTTAATTAAGTTTATTTTTCCATTGCAGGTACCAGCAAGTTGACCTGTAAGCAGTGCCACCAATTATTACACAAAATTCAACAATATCATTTTTTCCCATGTAATATTTCATGTTGTATAAACATTTCTGGTGCCTTACTTTGTTCGTATGTCGCAGGCAATAGTTAGTGACTGGAGTTCTGCTTACCGACCTTTTAAATTAACGCTCCTGGATGTATTAGTGCATTGGAAAAAATGTTATTTGTAAAGTATACACATCTCGCCAATACTATCGAAAACTAATTGGATGTTATATAATATATTAATGATTTTATTGTCAATTTTTTTAATAATATACAAAAGAAAATATACCAAAGTATTTTATTTTTGCATAATCCAATTTTGTTTTGAATTTATAGCTTACTCAATTTGAAGGACCAAAACAGTGAAGACTGTTTTTTATATACAGGGTGTCCCAGATAACATTTCCAGCATGGAGATCTCGTTTATTATAAGAGATACAGGTTTGCTTAAATTAGACGAATTATTCCTAAGCATTAGAGGAGCTACAAACAATTTTTAAAAGTATAAAATTCCTCGTACTTCAGATTTTACAGCAAGAATATGAAATATGTTGAATTTGTTTTTTCTCGTAACTTTTTGATGTTAATAATTAGATCAATTTTATCTATTAGTATTTTCTTGGAGTACTTTTTAATGCAGAATGTAGCTGTTATTTTAGATTTTTTTTATCACTTACTATTTTTGAGATATAACCCCTGACTTCATTTTTCTAATGGACCGTGAAGTTGGCTGTGGAATAGTTGTATGTGCTTTTTTTGTCTTTTTAATGAGATTAAATTACTTGCTATATCTATTTTTATAAATAAGTTAGTCTCAAAATCAAGTAAACTTATTTTATTAATCAATTTCAAGCTATCTGAAATTAAAAACAACTAACTAAATGTAAAGTGACAGTTACCATTTGTCTGCGGTAGCATTTATTGGAATTTTATAATGTAATTCGATTTAATTTAAGCAAACTTGTATCTCTTATAATAAACGAGATCCCCATGCTGAAAATGTTATCTGGGACAATCTGTACAGGACATAAAAGATGTAAAAATTAAAAGAATTACAACGTAATAAACACGCGGGAGTATTGTACACTGATGCTTTTTTGTTTGTTGATTGGAATAATTTGAATTGTCAATGAAGTTAAAATTCAATTGTCTTATTACTACTACCTTAAAACTTAAATTAAAAAATTATTTTTATGAGTGATAATCTGAATTTGACGAAATTTAGGATTATTGTTTTAGTAGTTTAGTTTTGTCCAATTTCAAGAACACGATTGACGGTGTAAAAGTACGTAAATTTAACAAGAATTCATGGAATTGAGCTGTTTTTGTGCATAAGAAAATAAGCAAGTGCTCCCACTGGTATAATATATATCGTATTCATAGAAGAATATCGTATTTCGTTTTATGCTCCGTTTCTATGTTTTTATGGTAAACAGATACAAATGGATTAATATTGAGGTTAGAGTCAAAACATGTGCGGCATATTTTGTTGCTTTTGTCCATGTTTAAATGCAGACAGTAATAATTATGAACATTTACTGCATGTGGTACGATTTTTTTTTCCATATAACGTTTCCTTAATTACATTTTTTTATTTTAGCTTGAATGTTGCACAAAAAATTTAAAAAGCAGAGGACCTGATGCATTTGAAGTGTTAAAAACAGATATTTGTGATTACAACTTTTTGTTTGCATCAAGTGTGTTATGGTTGCAAGGCCCTGTCATCGTTAAACAACCAATCGAAACTGATACTGGTATTGTGACTTATAATGGAGATGTATTCGGCGGTACTGTAATACCAGATGATGTGCGTGTTGTAAAAGGAGATACAGTTTTGTTTGCAGAAGCCCTTCAAAAATCTGATAACATTTCCAAAACTTTATCAAATGTTTATGGTCCTTATGCTTTTATTTATCTAGACAAAGTGAATGCTAAGTTATATTTTGGTCGTGATGTTTTTGGCAGACGCAGTTTATTAATAGGACAGAAAAATGATATTGTATTTGTAACAAGCGTTGCAACGAAGAATGTTGGTGATCGGTGCATTGAGTTACCAGCTGTTGGAACATTTTGTTTTAATTTAAAAACAAAAAACTTAAGTGTGTTACCTTGGCACTTTCAAAACAAAAATTTTTCAAAAGTTCTCATGGATGTTGGTGTATTTTTAAATATGCAAATAGAAGTAGAATATAAACTCAAAGTTCTAAAGGGTATACCTTTTAAAGAACCTAGTCCTTGTGATATAACCATGTTTGAAAATATATCAAAGTTGGGTGTAAGTGATGCATTTGTACATCTGTTAAAGACAGAATCGTGGAACCAAAAATTGCATAATTTAAAACGGTTATTAACAGAAGCAGTGCGAAAACGAATAGCTACACAACCACAATATTGTCAAGATTGTTTGGAACAGCAACAACCATGCAATCATGCCTTAACAGGAGTTTTATTTTCTGGGGGAATAGATTGTGCTGTTTTAGCTTTACTGGCCGACCAGTTTACAGAGGGACATCGTCCAATCGATTTGCTGAATGTTGCATTTGATAAAACTAATGATTACTTGACACCTGATCGAATAACTGGTTTACAAACTCTGGAAGAACTTCAATGCTTGCGCCCAAACAGAAAGTGGCATTTCGTTGAAATCAATGTTACGCAAAAAGAATTAGATTTAGAACGAAGTCGACATATTGCTGATCTAATTTTTCCGTTAAATACAATTTTAGATGATAGTTTAGGCTGTGCCTTATGGTTTGCTAGTAGAGGCAAAACTTGTGCCTACAAATCACCATGCAGAGTAAGTTGTTAAGTAAGCTCTTTGAACGTCTAAATTTCATATTACGTATGAATTAAGATTTTACTAGTGGGAATGGGGGCTGATGAATTGTTTGGTGGTTACACTCGTCACAGAGCGGCTTTGCAGAAACATGGGTGGCAAAGATTGCATGAAACTCTCGAAGAAGATTGGCAAAATATTTCCCATCGTAATTTAGCTCGAGATGACAGAGTTGTTGCGGATCATGCAAGACAATTACGAACTCCATATTTAGATGAAGAAGTAGTGGAATATGTTAGAAATTTAAATTCTTGGGAAAAGTGAGTAAAATTTTATTTGTGGCTGTATATATTATTTTAGTCCTACACCTAACAGTAGAAGGACTCATGACTAAATAAAAAATATGTTATTTTGCTGTTTGTAGAACTTACCCGTCAAATGAATTGGCACAAGGGTTAGGAGAAAAAATTTTGTTGAGAAGTTTGGCGTACAACTTGGGATTAAAAGTAGCCTCATCATTTAAGAAACGTGCCTTACAATTTGGCTCTCGAATAGCTAATAAAAAGGAAAATGCTCATGAAGTTTCACCCCGATTATAATTTAGGTGTTTGTGTCTTTTAATGGTGTATTAAATTATTTTTTTGTATATGAAGTATAAAAATAAAACGAAATGTACATACTACGTTGGGTTATTTAATTCGTTGCTAAGTGCAATATATTTTTTAGAAAATCTTATACATCCATCCAAATTATTGTTTGTTACGACAAAAAAATAACGCTAGCATTTTTATCATATTTTTTGTTAAAGAGGAATAGAGAAATGTTGTTTACTATTTGTTTGTTTTAAATTTAGCAACATTTTTATTTATTTTATTAGTTTAAAAAAATAATAATTTTGTTATGAGAAAATGTACGTCGTTAACAGTACCCCCTAAGTAATAAATTTTTATTTTATAACAAAAACTTTAATTTTCATCAGTCATTGATAATCTATAGCCATATACGAAAAAAGAATGTGATTCAATTAATTTGTTATGGATCATTTCCCGCCATTAAAGCGGCATCTATATTTTTGTTATGTCATGTTGGTTAACTTGCACAAACAAAAAGAAACTGCAAAGCGTCAAATGCCAGCTGTTTCACCAAATGTACCAAAATAAACGAAACAGTTATAATGCGTCACTTTATAATTCGTACCAGCGATGTATTGTGAATGAAAAGTACGTAATTTAAGCATAACTATTAAAATGGCTTCGGTTAAAGTTGCTGTAAGGGTTAGACCCTTCAGTCAAAGGTAAGATTAATTTTTTTAAATTATTGTGTATACAGTAGAGTACTATATAAAACCTTAAAAGGGCCATTGAACTACAATGATTTAAAAACATTAAATTTTATAGGGAATTGGATATGAATGCTAAATTAATAATTCAAATGGAAGGTAAAAAGACTGGTATATTAAACAGCAAGGTACATATACTGCGATGTTATTTAAACTTGGAGTTTATTTAAATTGTTTTAGGCAAATGCACGAGATGAAAATATACGATATAAAGAGTTTACATTTGACTATTCATATTGGTCACATGGTGACGATGATAATTTTGCATCTCAGGAGCAAGTCTATAATGACTTGGGAACCGAAGTTGTTGATTGTGCATTTGAAGGATATAATGCCTGTGTTTTTGCTTATGGACAAACAGGAAGTGGCAAAACATTTACAATGATGGGTTCCTATGTAAGTTGATGTAAAAATAAGTAACTTTTTTGCACTAAATATTTTGTTCATACTTTAATTAAATTAAACAAATGATTTTTAAGCAGTAGATAAGATGTCCTAAATTTAACATCAGTAGGTATCTTGGTCATTTCAAGAACTATGAAGTTGTCTTATTCATTAGGATAAAATAATGATATACAATGCATAATTAATGTAGTAACTAGTGTTAATTGCAGTTAATTAAATATAAGTATTTTTAATACGGCAGTAGAACATAAAAAACATGCTAATTAATAACACAAATTTACCTATTTGGTGTGCCATAAGACTGTTAAGTTGATACTACATTCCAATAACAATAATTGAACAATTGATATGCGCTTTAATTTGATGGCCTTTAATTCCTAAACTTGGTATTTAATGTGTTACTTCTATGTTTTGTGGTACATTAAGTGATAATTACTGAAAAAAATATGGTGATTGTTATGCTTGGCTAACATCAAGAAAGCTATAAAGAATTTTTTTTAGAAAAAAAGCATTAGGTTGCTTTATAAAATAAATAATTGTCCCAATTTACTTTATACCATTACACCTTTTAATTTTATGGTACAATAGCTAACCACAATGAGTTTCAAAATTTGGACAATTATCTGAATGAATACCCAATACCGCCTTGTAATTTTGGTAACTCCTTATAATAAGTGTACAAAAAATTTGAAAGTGGTCAACCCAGCAGTGAATTTTTGCAAGAAATTAATGTATATTAACTAATAATTATATTAACAGAGTTTGAGTAATTTTTGGATCAATTTTTGTATGAAAAATCTCTTGATTTTTTGTTTGTAACATTTTTTGATGCTATTTTTACAGGATAATCAAGGATTAATTCCCAGAATATGCAAAGCATTATTCGAAAGAATGTCTGAAGATTCCAAAAAGGGCACAACTCATAGAGTTCATGTTAGTTATCTAGAAATATATCAAGAGCGAGTAGCTGATTTATTAAGAGGACGTGATGGAACTTGTTTAAGAGTGCGCGAACATCCTAAAAAGGGCCCATACGTACAGGGTCTCACCACTTGTTTAGTTACCAATTATGGTCATATACAAGAATGTATGAATAGGTAACGCATTTTACATATTAAATTTTTAGCTTTGTAATATTTGTTATTTTAATTTCAGAGGTAATTCTCAACGAACTACAGCTGCCACAAATATGAATGATGTTAGCAGTCGAAGTCATGCAATTTTTACTATTACTTTTGTTCAAGCAGGATATAGTAACGGAATTCCCAGTGAAACAGTTTCAAAGGTATTTTCTAGTAAAAAATATTAAAATTTTATCATTTTGATCTGAAATATAATTATGGGAATCCTCATATAGGTAACATGGAGTTTTTTTTTTTTTGTGAAGATAAAATCAAACAATTGTCGTTTAATAAAAATGGTAAAACAATAATAATGTAATAAACACTTAATGCTTTATCAATGTCGAGTATCACTAAATGATTGTGAATTGCATTTATGTATATTTTTACATCTTACAGTAAGCATGATGTTTAAATGTAAATAGTTCATTGTACATCCCCATACATTTTATGCCATATAGTCAGCCGACCTACTCATTACAATATCAGATCTTTCTTTAGTTATCTTGAAATGTCTACATCACAAACACACCTGGAAGTTTCATTTAGCATTAAAAAATGTTTATCAAACCATATGGCGGCAGTGTATTTATGCCTGTTGTGATAGTTGAGAAGCAATCTTATATTTACTTCTGATATGTAATCAAAAGGTGCAAGTATGTTCTATAAGCTCAAAGTTAACCTAATTAAAATGTTTGCATACAGAGAAAACTAACTCATATAGATCAATAAGTCTCTTACCAACAATTCAAAGGTTTTTAAAAATATTGTAGTATAATGATGGCCCTGCGAGATCCCGTACAGAATGATAAAATAAGTGGGGAAAATAGAAAAGCAATATTTGTTAGAATTATTGTAATTATTTTTTTAATCTTCATTATGTGTACAGGGTGGACCAAATTCGAATGTTTTACAGGGTATCTCGATTATCATAATAGTTGGTGAAAATCTGATATAGGTCTCTTGGGTTAGTTTTTTAAGGTAAACACGCCTGTGATTTGTATATCACTTTCCATTTTGGCACTTCAGACGAAAAATTATATTTCATCGTTTTTTTAAATTTATTGTAACTTCTTTATTTATAAAAATAGAACTAAGTGTTATGCAAGTTTTTATAATTTGTTTAATGCTTAATTAAAAAATAATATTTTAACCACCTTGACTCTTGAGATATAAAATAAAATGTATGTTTTTTTAAATGGAAACTCTGGTAGGCCATGACTTTATATAAAAGAATTATTTTAACTTTTCAAAAATATATACATACTTTTATAGTACAGGGTGACAATAATCTACATGTGTTGTATGGGTAACTTTGTTATTATAAGAGTTACAAAATCGGTTAATTGAGGAAAGTTGGGCAGAATTTCAAGGCGAATTTAATGCCATTTTGACATTTGACCTACATCTTCAACTACCTAATTTTAAAACAACTAGTCAACAATTATAATGACACTTTTGTCAACTAAGGTATCAAAGGAATTCGTTCTGACATTGCTAAGTTGTGAAATATTAATAATTTTTTGGAGTCCTATTCTAGTCCTATTTTAGTTACAAAAGACCTATTACATTTTTGGAAGAAAATAAATTTTGCACCTAAAAAATACAAAATATACAGGGTGTTCTATTTAAGCAAATAAAGTGACGTATCTGAGCAAAAACAAAACACTGTGTACATTTGAAAATAATTTAAGGTTATGAGGTAATATACCACAAACAACTTTTATTCAAAACTTTTTTTGTAAAGTTATCACAAGACAAGATATTGACCCGTTACGTTACTTTTTGTACACTTTTGAAAAGCTAAAAAATGCTCGTATATAAAGTCATGGCCTACTAGAGTTTCCATTAAAAAAATATAAGTTTACTGCATATCTCAAAAGTCAAGGTCGTTAAAACATTTTCAATTTTTTTTTAAAAATTATGTGTAAAAATGTTTCTTCAAAACCCATATGACATTTACTTTAATTTTTATGAATAAAAAAGTTACGGTGAATTTTCAAAAAAGATTAAATTTTTCGCTGCCAAAATGGAAAGGGATACAAAAAATCTAATAACACAGGTGTGGTTGTCTCAAAAAAAAAAAAAAAAAAAAAAAAACAAAAGACCGATATCAGATTTTTGCCAACTATTATGGTAACTGATATACCCTGTAAAACATTCGATGTGGTCCACCCTGTATAAGTTATAATTTAAAAAAAATATTTTTTAGCTGTTCGAGATTATTATTAAAAACTTTATATGTCACAATGGAATATTTACTAGTAATGGTCTGTTGTATTTATTTAATTATTTTATTTTTAAAAAACGTTTTTGGGTTGTTTTCAAATCGTTTTATTTTCATGGAAACCATTTAAACCTAAATTTAAAGTAGTAGGTACAGATTGCCTAACTATTTTACCTATTTAAAATAAAATAAAGTTGGTGTAGTCTGTAGGTAGGGGTGATATTCAGCCGGTACGCACCGGTAAGACCGTACCGGTTGTTAAAGACGTCATTGATGTATGATTATAAGTCATTATAAATAAACAAATAAATGTATAAAAACGATTTTTTTAGGTTAAAATACATTGTCATATGCATTTTGTTGTTGCCTGCTCTAGCAAATTAAAAGTGAATAAACTAGTTTTTCTTTTATTGTCAAGAGTTTTGCCCTTACTCATTACAAAAAATCCTGGGGATGCCCATGTGTACCGATTGTTAAATATTTTGAATATCACCCCTGTCTGTAGGTAGTATGTTGTACACAATCAAGTTACAAAAATAGCATTACTGGGTATATTTTCTATTCTTTGCTATGGCGTATTATTCATTGAAAAACTTTATATTAATTTAGATCCATTTGGTTGATTTGGCGGGTAGTGAACGCGCGGATACCACGGGAGCAACTGGAGAACGATTAAAAGAAGGTGCACATATCAACAAATCTCTTGTCACTCTGGGTTCCGTCATATCAGCTTTAGCCGAATTATCTTTAGAAACTAACGGTCATAGAAAATCACTTTTTATACCATATCGAGATTCTGTACTTACATGGCTACTTAAAGACAGTTTAGGAGGTAATTCTAAAACCATCATGATAGCTGCTATAAGTCCAGCTGACTGTAATTATGGTGAAACACTCAGTACCTTAAGATATGCCAATCGAGCAAAGAACATAATCAACAAACCCACTGTAAACGAAGATCCAAATGTTAAACTTATTCGTGAATTGCGAGAAGAAATTAGCAAACTAAAGGCACTCATGTTTAATGAAGATCGGTCAGATATGTTGGCCCAGATCCACGAAAAAGAAGCTCGCGAGAAGGAATTAACGGAAGAATGGACCAGTAAATGGCGAGAAGCTCAAGCCATATTACAAGAACAAAAAGCGTTGGGCTTACGTAAGGCAGGACCTGGTGTCGTGCTCGATTCTGATAGGCCCCATTTAGTGGCGATTGATGACGACCCACTGAGTACAGGTGTTACGCTTTATCACCTCAGAGAGGGCCACACAACTATAGGCACGGAAGATTCTAATATCCAACAAGATATTGTCTTAAGGGGCCCTGGCATGGAACCGCAGCACTGCAGCATTATTTTCGAGAATGGTGTTGCTTCACTTCATCCTCACTCTGGGGCCCAAGTTTGGTTGAATAGTGTGCTTATCGAATCACCAGCAAGGCTGACTCAAGGCTGTATAATTTTTCTGGGTAGAGCACATGTATTCAGGTATTTTAAACTAATAAGTGACTAAGTTTTTGTATGTAACACACCACATTTTAGATTTAATGATCCTGCTGAAGCAGCAGAACTTAGAAAAGGAGAAAAATCTGTTAATTTATCAAGGTTGAGTTTATTGAGTTGGTCAACTCCAGATTTGGCTGCCTCCATGGAAAATTTACAACCGTAAGTAGCCTACATTAGTTTTAAGAATAATATAACATTAGAAACTGCTCTTTGCTTTCAGTTTAAACGATGAAGGAGAGCGTTATGATTTACAACACCAAAGACTTAGTATAGCTAAAGAAAAAGAAGATCTCGAGAAAGAACAGGAAGTTTTTGAGAGGAAACGGAAGTCACTTGAGGAGGCACAGGCTCGGCTTGAAGCTGAAAGACGAAACATGGAAAGGGAACATGCAGCTCAGGTTATTTTTATATTTATTTATCCGATTCCAAGCGAAGTTTCGGGGACACTAACCTAGGGTTACAAAAAAAAAATTCCTCGACTAATCATGCACCATTTAAATAAAAGAGCGGAAAGAAAAACCTAGACATTTTCGCACATTTCAAAACTTCCCCCCACTTCAGTTTTCGTATCCAATGAGTGTTTACACTGTTACAATGCTGCCAGACTATCAGATTTGCATAATTTGACAACAATGACAGTACCGTACCATAGCTTACATCAGGGGTTGGCAACGTGGCGCCCTCGGTGAGATTTTTATGCTCCCTTACTATATTACACACATATGGTGTTAGGAAATCAGTTCTGTGGTACACTCATAGGCCATACACTAACCCAGTGTTTCTTAAACTTTTTTCTTCGTGACCCACTTTCCAATCCAAACAATTGTCATGCCCCAACAAAATTTTGATACTTTACAATGATAATATTAACCATTCATAACCATAGACCCGAACCTAACCGGAACTGGAACAAAAACCGCAACGAACTGGTACATTTTTCATGAAACGTGAACCGGAACCGACCCTTTTAGTCTAAAAACATTAGCAAAATCGAACCAAACCAACTGGTGTGAACCGATTCAAACAGCTATAACCGTTTTCGTAATTTTGATTACATTTGACCAAAAATAGAAAAATTTCAGGCAGTTTAATTGATACATATGCATCATCATCATAAACATATTTGATATAATATGTGTACCTACTATTTAAAATTTCCTATTAAAAACAAAAAAGGCATTAAATGGAATTGGAACTGAACCGCCGCCGAACCGGTTGTCGAATCATTATAAAATAAAAACCGGTGATTCGTAAAATAAACCGTAAAAGTTAAAATTTATCGAACCGGTAACCGGAACTAAAGTGTTATTGTTTGCGGTTCGGGTGCTTTTTCATAACGAATATTATTTTTATGATTATGAAAAAACACATCGAACTTGCTATTAAATTTATTTATTAACTAAAACGCAAAAAATTTACCTTAAAAATTACTTAAATATTAATTTCTGGCTTGGTTAAATAAGTAAAAACTTTATCATTAGTTTCAATATGGTTTGCGACCCAAAATAAAATTTTGCGACCCACTTTTGAGTTGCGACCCACAGTTTAAGAAACACTGCACTAACCGACCAAAATGTGCGAATTTGAACCTTATGTATTATGTCCACCTCCGACGCCTGAAAAGGCAAAGGAGATGAGAAGAAGAAGATTATAAAGCCACCGCCGGACGATTGTGTATGCTTATGATTGTATAATGAACGAACCAATATAATCGCGCAAGCGCAGTGTCAGCAAATAGCAATCGAGGTTATACACCGATGGATTTGCTACTTTTGAAGTTTTTTTTTCAGGCACCCAATAACTTGAATTTATATTGCGCCCTTATTGACCAAAAGGTTGCCGATCCCTGGCTTACATTAATTATTTTAAATGTTAATGAGAAAATTATGAAAATCGGGGACAAGAATAATCTGGGACTTGAGTCTTGTTTTGCAGACTGTCCCCGAAAATCGGAAATACTGTGAAATTTCCATTTTATTTTGGAATACACAAAAAAAATCTTATTTAAATCCTTTTAACCGTAAATTCCTGCATTTCACTAAAAATATTTTAAGTTTTTGCAGTGTTTTTAAAAATATTAGTGTGAGCTAACAATGTGGTATTGGTTTTTTCTATTAATTTGCTTATTGTGACAAGATTTAGTTCCAAATAACTATGAAATGTGAACCCACCATATTATGGTGATTAACGATTTTCGTTGAAACTGTATAAATCATTTGCGTGATTTTTATAAACTGATTTGTTACTGTACAAAAATTAATTGATTAATTGATGTATCGATCACAATTTAATTCGTGTTGGAATCGTAAAAATCTTCTAACAGTTTATTTGGAATAATTTGCCTTTGTACAAATGCGTGGCCAAATGCCTTAAAATTGTTTTTGTTTAAAAAATGTTTTGTTGAAATTATTTTTTTATTATACAGACACGCCAGTTGGAACATGATTGGCGTAATCTGGCTTCACAACAAAAGAAAAGAGAGATTGAACTCCGAGAGAAAGAAAGAGAACTTATCTTACAACGTGAAGAACTGGAAATTGAAAGAATTCGAATTTTAAATGAGGTAAAGTATGTTTAAACACTTTATACAAGTAAATATCGTTTAAATTTTAATTTGCTTTTAACAATTTTAGTTTTTTTTTTTGTTGAATTTTTGTTTTATTTTTTGTTTATGTAGATAGAGCGGGAATGTGGAAGTCTGCAAGATGTTAAAACAAAGCTGTTAAATAAATTTACCAGTACTTGCTGTGTAGTATTGTCCAGTTTGAATGAATTTAGTTTTCGTGAGCCGCATGGTAAAGCAACCTTTCAGGTATTTAGTTTTATTAGATTGTAGTACGCTTTTATTTGTCTTTTTAGTATCAACCTAATAATTTAAATATGATAAGATATGATTATCTTGATGTTTTGACATTTATTTTAGGAGTTAGCTTCCAAGTCTGACTCTGGTTCACTATCAGAAGATGATTCTAATTGTTTAATTGATTTATTAAATGAAATTGAAGGAAGAACAAATCTTCAGGAACTAGTCGATCAACACGTAAGTTCACAATGATTGTTGTATCATAGATTAAAAATTAAAATGTTGCTATGCGCAGGGTGTTTCAATCTGTTTGTTATGTCACTGCTAACTTAATTGTTATTAATGCTGAGTAGTTCTTTAAATTACCTATACAGGGTGGACCAAATTCGAAAGTTTACCGCAATAGATAGCGAAAATCTGATTTCGGTCTCTTGGGCTATTTTTTTGAGGAAATAAAGCCTATGCAATCAGATTTTTTCTATCGGATTCCATTTTGGCACTTACAGATGAAAATTGAAATTTCATCATTTTTGAAAATTTACTATAACTTCTTTATTTATTAAATTACAAAAAAAATTTATGTAGGTTTTTTATACAGATTTTTATGCTTAATTGAAAAACAAAAGTATATTTTTTTTAGCCAGCTTGAC
The DNA here is from genome assembly GCA_947652605.1 of Elmis aenea. NCBI lineage: Eukaryota > Metazoa > Arthropoda > Insecta > Coleoptera > Elmidae > Elmis > Elmis aenea. The sequence goes on along the minus strand of OX393578.1, from coordinate 36,810,230 downwards.
TTTCGAGATAGGGAGTAAAAAAAAAATGGAATCCGATAGAGAAAATCTGATTGCATAGGCGTTATTTTCTCAAAAAAATAGCCCAAGAGACCGAAATCAGATTTTTGCTATCTATTGCGGTAACCGAGATACCCCATAAAACATTCGAATTTGGTCCACCCTGTACAGTGTGTCCGAAATTGAAGACTTGCTATTGGTACAGTTAAGAAGTTACCAATGTTAAGCCTCAAATTTCGAATACACTTCTTCTTAATCGGTTCTTCTTGTATCTTTCGGTGTCCAGGGTATGCTTTTGTATATCTGGATTAAGTTTCTACACTCCAGACTATCGTTAGCTAACTGTGGCACATCTCTCCAGCTGACTTCTTTTTCTTCCAGTCTCTGCCTCACTTCTTTTTACCATTTTATTCTTGGTCTTCCTCTATTTATTTTTCCCTCTATCTTCATTTTTCATCCTATTTTTGCGTATCTAGTTTCTTGCATGCGTAGTAGATGTCCAAGCCAACTTAATTGATTCGTCTCCATCTTTTTCTTAACCCTTTGCAGTCCAATTAATGTTCCCAAAATTATAACTAAAGAATTAAATTTTTTTTGGCAGCGACATCTACTGATAACAGTCCCTTATGCATACAGCTTACAGGTTTCTAGTTATAAAATGGAAAGAGCGGCAGTTATAATGACGTCAGCCGACCTTGGAAGCGTTAAAATATGCCGTCGGGGGCACCCCGACATTGGACCGCAAAGGGTTAATATCTATTAATCCTAGTTTTTTTTGGATTTTTTCGTTACCGATCTTATCGATCAGTCTACATCCCTCTATTCTTTTCAGAAAGTACACTGCATTAAAAACACGTCTTAGTTTCTTTGGATATCTCTTTCTTGCTTATCAAACCTTTATTAGTGGCATAGTAAAATTTCGTCACTGCAGCTATTGTATTTTTCAGATCTTCTTTCAATCTACGATTCTCTGCAATTATTGTTTCTAAATATTTAAAATTCGCTACCTGCTCTATTTTTTTTGGGTCTAGCATAATTGTAACTGGTACATGATTTTTCGCTATAATCATAGCCTTAGTCTTTGTTATATTAATATTCATATAATATTTACTTAATGTATCTGCCCGTACACCTAGATTGAGTTGCGTCATTTTCGCTTTCAGCTTATAGCACTACATCATCTGCAAAGGCTAGTTCTGTTAAAGATATTGGTTTCAGCCTATTCCAACGTAGGCTTTCTTTGTGTTTTGTTAACATTCCTTAATTATTTTATCCATAAGAATTATAAAGAGCAGTGGACTTTAGGTGCCTCCTTGTCTTACTCCCACTGTTGTTATAAATTCCTGGGAATTGCTATTATGGGTTCGCACATAATTTCTACTACTCTTATATAAACTCTTGATGGCGTTTAAAAATCCTTCTCCAACTCTTCTTTGTTTTAATATGTTCCAAATCTTTTCCCTTAGCACTCTATCAAAGGCTTTGAAGAAATTGATAAAACACAAGTACAGCATCTTTGAATGTTCTACTGTTTTTTCACTTAACTGTCTTAATGTAAAAATGAGATCCTGCGTGCTTCTACCCAGTCACGGTCTACTACACAGGTTGGGAAACTCTCATATAAAACCGACTGAGGCCGGTAACTAGTTCCGTAAATTATCCCACAGAGGCGATAAGTCTAAGAACCATTCGCCATAAATGATCACTAGATGGCGATACGTCTAAGAACCGGTTCGTGCACAAGATTTTGACATAATCAGCGAGATTTATAAGCTTTCGCTTTAAAAATTTGAATTTAATCAATCAGATGATGTATATAAAAATGTTTTAATTGAATTTTTAAGTCAGGTTTGTTTAAAATAGGTTCTTAAACTTAATCGCCATCTAACGGATTTTTATGGCGAATGGTTCTTAGACTTATTGCCGTCTAGCGGAAATTTATGTCGAAAAGTTCCAGATTTTTTGACAGGCTTCCTAACCTGTGTAGTAGACCGTGTACCCAGTCTATAGCCTCTATAGTCTGCACCACTTCCAGATTTCTTTCGAAATGTTTCCTTAATCTCCCTCTAAAATTCTTTCATATAATTTTTCTACTACACTAAAAAGTGTATGCCTCTATAATTTTCACATTTTTTACTATCGCTAGTCTTGAATATCAGTTATATAACAGATACCTCCCAGTCCTTTGAAATATCTCTTTCCTGCCATTCTTAATTTATTATTCTTAGCAGAATTTTCCTTAAATCTACTCCCATATACTTAATCATTTCAGGTAAAATACCATCATCTGCTTCCAATTTTCATTTTATGTATCGCTCTATCTAACTCTGTTTCAGTTTGTTTTTGTTCGATTGTTTGTATTCCTCCTGCAATTGCTCTTCTTCCTCATCATTTATTATTTTATTACTTTCCAATAACTCCTTCAAATAATTTCCCCATCTTTCGATAATTTCTTTTTCTGTTGTCAGTGTTTTTCTCTTTTCGAATACACTGTATACTAACTTAAATTTTTTTGGCTTAGCATAGTATAGACGTACAGGATGTGCGCTTTTAAAGAATTATGAGCTTTATCTATTGTATTTAATAGTAATTCGGGATGCAACAAAGACAGCTACGAACTATCATGCAAACTGGTTCAACACTTTTTTAGGGTTGAGATTGGTATTCATTGTCTTAGTTTTGGTAGACTAGCCGTTCGTAATGCATGCAATTGCATCAGTCTGTTTGTCAAACAGTTTTTAAAAAATTTGTTGCTCACATAGTTTTCTTTGCTGTTGCTACCTGATATAAAAACCTGTAAGTGGTTTATCTGCCAACCACCAGTCTTTTTTTGTGTGTAAAAACAAAAGATATTAAAATTAAGTTGAAATAAGTGGCCTAATTAGGGTCCAGTGTTCTGTAGATGTCAGATGATGGCATGGAGACAGGCAAAACTGGACCACTGGTTGATATATCAACCACGTGTTAAATTGTATTTAACATATGATTAAAAAAATAATGATTCTTTGGAACATAACCAAATGTTATGAAAAGAAAAACTAATTTTAAATTTATATTAAATTTGAACTATGCTGTATAAAGTGTTACTGACATCACAATATATTGATCTTGTCCACATTTTTAAAAGTTACCTTAAGCTTAAAATTATGTGCGAATTAACCACAAGTCTTAAGCAAAATGAACTATTTCTGAAAAAAAATAATTTAAATTGTTTGTAAATTGATCTAATAGTGTTATGTTTACTAAGTACATATATACGTATAAAGAAAACAGACATTTTTAAATCTTTGTTTAACATGGAATGATTACATTTGTAGAGACGGGAGTTGGCGGAATTACAAGCCGAATTAGAAAGACGAGTGAAGATTTTGTCAGACCACGGAATTACTGTAGAAGCATTGGATAAGCAAATAATTGGTTTAGTTGACCAACAGATTGTGATAACACCCGAAACAAATACAAAGGAACTTAAAGAACTTAAACAATCTCTTTCTCGTCGTACCCAACAACAGTTGCAAGAGATAGAACAACGCAAGCAGTCGTAAGTCAAACTATTAATGTTTCATTTTAAATCTATCGTTTCGTTTTTAGTTTAACCCTTAATTTAAAAAGGGTAAACTCCGTTCAGAGTCCTGATTCATGTGAAGTGAACTGCAGTAGCAGTTTAGAACATGGAACTTTGAGCAGTGATACTTATCATACTGCTGCCAGTGCCTGTTCCACGAACCTTTTAAGTATTGACGGGGCTGAACAGTTAATGAGCGACAGTGGAGTAGAACTTAGACCATCACCACGGCCACATGACGACAGTGATCTTTCAAGCACTGAAGATTATAAGGTACGTTAATTTTTTTTGTATATGTGTTGTATAGTATTATAGAAGTATGTAGGTTTCTTGGCTTTAATGTAGTTGTAAAACTTAAATGCAATTCTTTGGTTAATTTTTTAATGCTTTAATTTTCATTACTTACTATTATACATGTACAAAGAACTGTATATTAATATGAATGGTGTCCTAACTTTTCTAATGGGTGTAAAATAACAACATTTATATATTTATTGCACTATAACACTGCAAATACCAAAGTTGTTTAAACGGCATAAAGTTCATGATATGTATTTTCGTTTTGGATAAGACATCCAATTTATATTTGACAGTATTATCAGTTTGTCACTATCAAATTTTCAAAACCGTTGATTTTTTTTATAGTGGGTTTATACAAAATATTGTATGCTAAATCACAAATATTTTTAAAATTACCGGTGTCTTTATTTTGTTTTTACAGTAGTGTATGAGATTTACACTCTTTAACAGGGACTAAAAACGAAAAAAACTTCGTTCGTTTCTGTTCGGAATGAAAACGATATATTTCGTTTTCGTTCTTTTCGTTTTAACCGAAAAAAATTCCTTTTTCGTTTTCGTGAACCAAAATAATAACGGTTAAAACCGGTTTTACATTTTTTTTTCGTCAAAAAATCGAGGAATTTAATTTTTTTTTCTAGTCACTACAACCCTCTATTAATACGATAATAATATTTGCGACTCCACTAAAATAATAAATGATGACGATGGGTTTTGACACTCACGGACAGCATATTTTAGACTGGCGAACCGCCGCCATATTCAATTTACGAAATCGTTAAACACATTAACATTTAACCATTTTATTTAGTATAACACCCGTAAGGTGCAAAAATACAACTTGATTAGTTTAAATTGTACACACGCTTTTTATTTAAAAATATAAAAATATGGCAGTGCTGTTTTAAATTTGTTTTAGTACTAAAAATCTTTGAATTTGAATAAGATTAGATCCTGCTGTAATTATTTTAAAAGAAAAGAATTAATTCAAGTGGATAGTTCACTAAATGTTTCCATGAATGTTATAAATTTAAAAAAAAGATATTTGATAAAACCTATATTAACTCTAAATGCAAATAAAACATACACATTAATAATATATGAAAAATTAACTTGAAATATACTCTAACTTAAAAGTTTGTACATACCATACAATATACATTTTCACAATCCATTCAATCTTACTAGCAACACATCATCCAATAAATCTTCTTTTACATTAGCCTTTTTCGAAGTAAGAATAAATTTTACTTTTACTAACTCTAAACACAAATAAAACATACACATTAATAATATATGTATATCCAATCAAGTGTACAGAGAATATCTGTACAGTTTCTTGTGTTACACGAAACTGCAAGTATAAACCAGGGCTTCGAACCGGAACTGAACCGAAAACCGGAAAAAACCGTTACTTTTGTCGGAACGAAAACCGGAAGTGAACCGAAAAAAAATATCGGTTGATTACGGTTCGGTACATGTTCAACAAACTCGCGCGTTTTGTTTATATATGTTTCGTTTAATAAATTATATTATCATCATATGCTGTATACTTCTATTTCCAATTATTATACCTTATTATACCAAATAAAAACATTAAAAAAAAAAAAAGTAATCACTCGGAGCTGAACCGAAAACCGAAAACCGAAAAAAAAGTTTTTTTTTCCGGAACGAAAACCGGAACCGAACCGATATATATTTTTTTAATTGAACCGGAACGAAAACCGAAACGAAAAAAAATACGGTTCGAAGCCCTGGTATAAACAATAAATTTCAAGTGAGATTTTTACTGCCTCGTGGAGTCTCCCCAGCATAGAAGGTGAATTCGGGTTTGTGTTCAACAAATAAAATTTAACTAGTGATAAAACCGGTTTTGGAAAATATTTATTTCGTTTTCGTTCTCGAACGAAAATAATAATTTCGTTTTCGTTCTTAAAAAAAATTCGGTTAATTTCGTTTTTGTTCCGTTCTCAGTCCCTGCTCTTTAAGTCATGTATTGAAAAAATAGATTCTTTTAAAATTAAATTTCACCTGTATATGTGCTTACATTTCAATTTTTAAGTTTAAAATGTATTGTTTAATGCTGTACAAAAATTAACCACTAATATTTTATGGTGATTAGTTACTTAAACCAATTATTGACATACAACAATACAATTACAATTGAAACTGACCCTTTGCATTAATTTTTAGTGTTTTTTTGAAATATTTTCATTGTTGTTTTATTAGTTGTTTGGTATAATCAAATATTTAGTTTTAGTTGGTTTTTTAATAAAGTGTTCATTTAAGTGGAGCTTAAATATTACATCTACATTAAACAACCACATATGAAATTGATAAATAAAACCTGTAGTACGTAATTCATTCATATATTACAAATTTCATTTAAGAAACTTTAAATATTAGTTTTCATCAGTTTAAGTCAAATCGTCTTTTGTAATGAACACAAAACTTCATTATTTTACTGTTGCATAGGGTGTTGTAAGTGACTCACCATCTACAACAAGCTCAATAGAAAATCATTCACCTATACAACGTAAACGTCGCAGAGATCACGAAGCTTTAAGACGTTTAGCGCAGCGCATAGCACAGCAAAAACAACTAATATTAAGAAGTCTAGATCTTCACTGCCCCAAGACACAGCTCGACTCACAGATTTTGGTAGGTCTTGCTTGGTTGCTTTCCATTTCATGTGGTTCTAGTGTTATATACTGCTTTGTAGGTTCTACAAGATCTACAAAGGCAATATATGGCTCTTAAAATTGGTTCACCTTCAGGGCTGTCACCTGCCGCTGAACATCCTTTGCAGGACTTGGATAGTCCTAGTCCTATTAAACCATTACACACAGGTTCCACTTCCGCACTTTACACACCATTACCTGTAAGTTACTTACACATTGTTGCATACTTTTATGTTGCTTGGGTTATACAATGAGACAATTTTTGAGTATCGTTTGTTTCTTCAGTTTCTGTATAAAATATATCAAATGAGGTGAAATCTCAATGTAACAAACACCAAAACAGTTGAACCAATTAAGTTGTTAAATCTAGGAAACTGTTTATCAATAATAGACAAATGAATGTATAATACTCTAAATAATATTATATAACTTTTGAACTTGAGTAAAAGTTAAAAATTAAAAGTTAGCAGTTGTCAAGAAAAAATTGAACAAGTTATGTATAGGGAAGTTCCCATAAATAATTCTATTGGTGATAATTCAAGTGTGAATAGGTTTTACTAATTGTAAATATGTAAAATTGTTTATATAAGCATAAGTTGTAAATTGATAGGTGCAGGGTAGGTAAAATATGTCTATATTTTTTTTGTGAAAATAGAAATGACCAAATAATTAAAATATACTAAATTCAATTTTTTTATTAACCACACATTATTTAAATATTGTATTATATGAATAGTTTTTTTTTTAAACAAAAGATAGTTTGGTCGATTTTGTATTTTGTTACAGTGATGTAATTGTTTTGTAAATATGTACATTATATCATTTTGTAGAAACCTTTGTATATACATATATAAGTTAATCACGTAATAATCTCATCAGCTAGTTTTTATTTATTATTAATTTTAAATTGCACAGTAAATGTTCTTTAAATTTTTTTTTCAGTTTACACTTACAATTTTTTAAATTTCAGAACCAGCAGTTGTCACCTTACAACAATCTTGCATTATATAGGTCTATGCCTTCAATACCATACGGTAAGGATTTTTTACTTTTTACTTTTTATTTAATAAATTTAGTAGAAAAAGTTGTGTATTTTATGAACAAAACTTTAACATATAGAATGTTTTACTAAACAAATTTATTGATGTTTTTGTGTTTATTTAGCAAGCGATAATGAATCAGTTATAACCATAACGGGCTACTTTCTTCGTGGAGCTGGTACGCGAACACATTATGAGTATGAAGTCAGAATTTCTGCAGTCGATGAAAGGTGGTGTGTGCTTAGAAGATACAGCCGGTTTAGGGACTTGCACTTGGCTATGAAAGCAAGATACAAAGAAAAGGTAAATTATTATCTTTTAACAACCATTTTAATTATGTTTTAAATAAACACATGAAAAATTTTTCAATACGTTGAGTGTGGACTAAATAATTCTTAAAGTTTTGTTTGTTTTTTTAGTTTAAATGTTGCACACTAATGTTAGTAAGTTATTTATTTTATAGGTTTCATCAATATTTTTTCCTCCTCGTCAACTTTTTCCTAACACTGAATCAGTTGCACAATCTCGCAAACGTCACTTGGAAACTTATCTAAGAAGACTATTGGAGGTATGTAGGACTCTTCCTAGTTGTCCATTGGCTTATGGCCCCACAATATCTAGAGCCTTACTGCTTGATTTTTCACCATTTTTTAGAAAAGGTGTATTTGAAAATGGAAAATATGGAACTAGTTAGTTCTAGATGTACATATCATAAACCATCATAATTTTAAGTAACGAACAATGTTATACTCATTTTAGTGCTTTAAGTCTAGTTTGTTTTTGTTTTTGAAAACTAACAATCACATTTCTAATAAGAAAAAGACTGCACCTTTGTTGTATTATTATTTATGCTCCCGTTGGTAATGAATTTTTGTGAATTTTGTTGCAATCAATTAGTATTTTATTGTATTGATAATGCTGCCAACTGATATTAAAAAAAAAAATAACAACTTAAAACTACCCAGTATTTACCATGTTTATTGCATTTGTTGATATACCGAACAAAACAATTTTTTTGCAACTAAATGAAAATAAAATTGACTTGTGAATTAAAATAATGAAAATTTATCAATAGACATTTTTAGATTTTTCCGCATTATGCAATTAATTACAAATCACAATATTCGCAAAATACGCCTCTCAAAAAATTACAAATTAACTTTTATGTTTGTTCGTAATTCATTTACAATTTATAAAATAAAATTTACAAAGATAAAATATTTTGAAGTAGGTAGTAATTGTTATGAAAATAAAACAACGAATATGTAAAATTTTACTATTTTACAATAATTTCCTTTTAATTATTTTTACATAAGTATTTTATGTTATTGTTTTATTACAAAAGTAAATGATACGCCACATATGCTTATTATTTTTTTTAAACTTAAGATTAGCAATCTGGCTTTGAATTTAATTTTTATAACTTAATACGACTTTTTGTAAGGCCAATTTATAATTTATTGCAAATAAGATCGCTTATTCGTATTTTTTAATATTGTTTAAGCAGTTTAAAAATATTTATAAATAATCAAGTAATACTTAATTCCATTATTCCTTAATACTATATTACAATAATTTAATTGTATATGAAAAAAATAGGCTTAAATAAATGTACCACTAAGACAAAATTCCTTAAAACAGCAATTAACATGATTTAATAATATTTAAATTGAGTTTAAAAGCAATATTCCTAAAATTAAAAAATTACAAATATTTTTTTATACAAAAATTATTAGATAATATTAAATATTTATTTCTTGATGTTTAAGTGATTGTAAATTTTGCTAATGTATCCTTAAAGATAATTAATAAAACTTAACTGTTTCAGTTGGCAGTTATTAAGTTGTAGGCATTATATACTTGTAATCAACCGCAAAATTTGGTGATAACAGGAGTTTTCGTCCAGTACTTGATAGCTAAGTAAATAGACAATTGTTTATAAATAGATGAAAATGTATATTTCTTGCTAAGAATAAGTTAAATAAGCTAACTTCTGCGATATTCTACATTTATGTATTTACCTGATTGATAAAATCCTATAGTTAAGGATATTGTTACACCTTTAGGGAATAAAAAAAATATATCTAGATAGATCTAGTATAAATGCACTTGGAAACGGGTAACATATAGATGCATGCAAAAAATAAGCTTTGAAATGCTGTGGTAAGAAATATAGTCGAAAATATGCTATGTGCAATTATCTTCAAACATATTAATCAAAATAGGTTAAGCCAATTGTTATTTTGTTCAACTGTCATCTGTAGAACAATAACCAAGACAAGTTTTGAATGAGGTAACAATTGGTAACTTCTAATTATAATCAAATATTAACATATGTATTGTATTAATAAATATTTCTACCTTAATGCAAGCATTGCTAAATTTTTGCAAGAACCTATCAAACCATGTGATATGAAGCATATGCATTATTTAATAGTGTGATAAATATAGCAATCGTTAAAATATTATGCTGTATTATAAATTGATCTTAAATGCTGTTGGTTACCAAATTTTTTGTTTTCCAGTGTCTTTTAAGTTATTGCAAACTAGAAATAGAACAACAAAATTTGTTTTTTGTGATCATGATAGTCAATTTATTATTTATTTTGTGCAATTTGAAAAGATTTAAAATGTATAAATTTGACCAAAGATAAAGATTTCATCACAACAAAATATTTTTTGTCTTTAGTTTTACCTTATTGTAAATTTTGGAGATACCATGCCACGTTTAAAATAAATTTAAAACGCTTCTTCTCTGTAACTTTGTATAATTTTAAAGATTTATTTTTTCATTTGTTTAAAAAAATTAAGTTGGAGCAATATTTTTTTTTTAATGGACTTTACTCATTTTTTATTGTTAACATGTTTATTGATGTAATAAACGATCAGAAATTTATATCTTTGGTCTGCTTTTTCTGCAATGTAGCTCTGTGTTTTATTTTATAAGTAATACATTTTTATGTAAATTGTAGTATTTGTATTATCAGAACATTATAGTTTTAAAATTTTCATGACAAAGAAATACTTTTGAATAAATTTTTACCAAAAGCTGTCGTTTTTTTAAATTTTAGTTTAATGTTAATGTTAATTTTGTATTTTAAAATTTTGCTTAACTTCAGATTCTGAAGTCTGCAGACTCCTGGGGGTCCCCGAGCCTGTTCATAATGTTTGATTATAATCCAAATTTATTTGCCAGGTCATTATAATAAAAATAGAAAACAAAAATATTGTCTACAAAACATTGGGTTCCTATCATCTTTTAATTTTGGAAGGAGTCCTCAGTCTTTAGAGTAAAAGGTTTAAGAAACACTGTTCTATTCCAATGTTGGTGTGTATGTAGGGTGACCAGATGTAATTTAGCAAAACTAGGACAAAAAATGAAAAATCGGGGCATTTTTGCACTTTTCAAACCAGGAAATTTATTATTGAAAAAATGTAACACAGGGTTCGCGTTTTTCGAGGGCCACTATGGGGATCTCGTAAACGGTTAAAGTTACGACTTCGGTTAAATTAGGGCAAAGTTGTATATTCAGGTGCTTAATAATTTGATGCAAACAGAACTTATCTAGCTCTTTTAGTTTTTGAGATATAGGGAAAAAAATGGATTTTTGTTTTTTGCCCGTAACTTTTTCATTTGATGTCAAATTTCATTTTTGTAAAAACATTTTCTTGGACACTTTTTGTAAGGAATCAAATTCCCCAACTACATTTTCCGTGCGACGTTTCGTTTTTTTAAAACCATCATCAGGTCAATTTTTTCTTATGGACGCTACATCTGATTTTAACGCCAATTCGTAGAGCATTTTTTTCTGAATTCAATAATGTATAACACTTGGGACTTTTTTGAAACAATTGTTAAAAATGGCAAAAACAAATATTTTATTTAAAACAAATCCTAAACGGCATGGTAAATAATTGTCTTTGTCCCTTTTTCCTTGGAAGCAGGTGAGTAAACCGTATGAAATTACTATTAAAGGGATTTAATTTAAAAAATCGGTATTAATAAATATGTTAAGAATGCATTAACATTGTTCACTTATTAGCAAATATTTTTAGAATATTTTCTTCGGTTAAGTAATAAATTTTTCTAAAATGTGTATTTAATCCCTTATTTAACATACAATTATTTGTAACAAAATTTTCGTAATCCAATAATATAAGTGTTCATAGTTTACAAAAAACGCCCAGAAATCTGTTTACTCTTTTTGCTTATTAGAAGTCATAAACGCAGATAAAAGGCATAACTCGTTATTTTTTGTTACAAATAATTGTATGCCAAATAAGGATTAAATACACACTTTAGAGAAATTTATTACTTAACCAAAGAAAATGTTCTAAAAATATTTGCTCATAAGTGAACAATGTTAATGCATTCCTAACATATTTATTAATACCGATTTTTTAAATTAAATCCCTTTAATAGTAATTTCATGCGGTTTACTTACGTGCTTTCAAGGAAAAAGGGACAAAGACAATTATTTACCACGCCGATTAGGAATTGTTTTAAATAAAATATTTGTTTTTGCCATTTTTAACAACAATTGTTTCAAAAAAGTCCCAAGTGTTATACATTGTCGAATTCAGAAAAAAATGCTCTACAAATTAGCGTTAAAATCAGATATAGCGTCCATAAGAAAATATTGACCTGATGATGGTTTTAAAAAAACGAAACGTCGCACGGAAAATGTAATTGGGGATTCTGATTCCTTGCAAAAAGTGTCCAAGAAAATGTTGTTACAAAAATGAAATTTGACATCAAATGAAAAAGTTACGGGCAAAAAACAAAAATCCATTTTTTTCCCTATATGTCAAAAACTAAAAGAGCTAGATAAGTTGTGTTTGCATCGAATTATTAAGCACCTGAATATACAACTTTGCCCTAATTTAACCGAAGTCGTAACTCTAACCGTTTACGAGATCCCCATAGTGGCCCTCGAAAAACGAGAACCCTGTATATGAGCTGTTCAGAATTTTTTATTTAGTGCAAGTTCGCATTTTAAAAATTTAACATCAAGCACTGCAACTTTTTATTACAAATATCATTGCATTTTAATAGCAATAATAATGTCAACTGTTGCACACTATGACACTAACATTTAACTAATGGCGTACCCGCGTACCACTGTACATTGGCGTAGTTAGCCCCGAGGTCCAGGGGGGCTGCAGCCCCAGATGACTGAGGCTGTGAGCTAAAAAAAAAAGCTCCTCTTTTGTTGAATCCAGCTGCGTACTCACAAATTCACGATTTTTTAGGCCAGGGGGGCCTAAAAAAAATATTGTTTTACAAAACACAAACAATAAATGTTCGTAAATTATTTAATTTAGGGAGTAGAACTTTAAACGAAATGGTTTTTGTGTCGAGTACGATTATGTAGGGCTACTTGGGACAGTTTCAACATTTAAAACCGTGTAGGCCAGGGGGGCTAATGAGGGCTCAGGGGGGGGGTTAGCCCCCCCTGGTCCCCCCATAACTACGCCAATGCCACTGACAATGAAAATAATGCATTTTTTTATCTTATAAAATCTTATCGAAAACCCGGACACATTTTAAAAATCAGTCCGGACTTCAACGCCGAAGTATAATAACTGGACATGTCCGGGGAAATCCGGATGTCTGGTCACCCTATGTGTATGGTTAGTTTGTATAATTAATGAGCTTCACTTTCATAGAATAATCGATAACACACTGCATGTTCCAGTAAAAGTTCCACAGCCCTGTAACTTGTTTATTTTAAGATAAAAAGCTTTGGTATTTCTTATCAAACATTTAGAGGTTGCAATTCCTGTTAAAATTTATTATTGAATTTGACATAATATATTCCATTGTTTTTGATATATTCGATTTTAAAATTTCATTTTTTTTGTCAAATGGTGCCCTGCATTTTTAAATACATCATTTAAAAGCTCTTAAAATTTCCTACCATAAAACCGTCTATTGTGAGCAACTTTTTTTTGTCTACTGTTTGTTGTTTATTGTTTTTCACAGATTACTTTGATTTATTGATTGAATTATTAGCCAAACAACTTTTTTAGTAGTTTATGTAGCAAAACTTGCGTTTTGTTTTGCTTTCACTACAAATTTCTGCTGCGCTTTCAGTTTTCAAATTACTTTAAACTTTTAAACATGTAACTGCAGAGCAGCTAAATATTTGATACGGCAATAATTTTCTTATAAACCCATAATAATACATAATGATACAGTGTTCGTTTCACCCCCTTTTAAAACACCCCACATGCAAACTGACGGCGCATTACCCGCATAGCGTCAAGGACGTCACAGGTAAATGGAACAGCTCGTCTTTGTGTAATAGAAAGGTCAAGTTTAAATATCCTTTACTATCCTGGCACCGGAGCTCGCGTGTGTCCTTGCAAACAAATATTTTAGTTGTGGATGACATATATCGGTTGTTATAAAATAATCTAGTAGCTTTGCCGTCTGCAAATAGTTGCATTTTAAACCTCGCGAGGTTCGCAAACTTGTTGCGATTACTCTTTTGATAATCATCGTTTTAATAGTTGGGTGTTTTACGAATTCAATTAAAAATTAATTTGAGATTCATATGCATGTGGTAGTGCGATATATAAAGTCGTCAATATTTCAATAGGGCGAATACACGCGATGGAAAATTATGCTGATGGAATCTTACGGTGAACAGGTTTTACGACGCTTTTAATTAACGAGATGTAATATGAATTCTTTTGATTACAACTGAACGGTTGTCCCAATAACTATGTGGGGGTAGTTATTTCAAACTGTAGAGGGGTGAACATTATCGTAACAACGCAATCCTATTGTTTAAGCTTGATGTATGCAGTTTTTGTAGTATAACTGTCATTAATAAATTTACCACAATGTCGTTTCCTTACGGAACAGAAGAATATTATAAAAAAATTATTGAACTACAAGATAAACTTCGTAAAAGGTAAGTGTTCTATTTCTTGGTATTCACATTTGTTCTACAGTTATTATCCATTGTTTGTTTGTATTGAACTTTCGCGCCGTTTTTATATTTAATTTAAAAAGGTTACCGACAAACATTTTTAATTAGTTTTTTTGTCCATGATATTAAGTGCATCTGTTAACTTTTTGGGGAACCTGTACATGTAATCGAATATGTTTTACAAAAAATTACAATTTTTTTGTCAGTTGTCATGGGATAAAAACAGTCTTTTTATATTCTTGGTGCATGCATGTTTTTTAATTACTTGCAGGAAAAAAAAACGAATGTGTTTTAACGAAATGTATCTCATCTTTTTTTACTTACCTCAAGTTGTCCTTTCAAATATATGTTTTTTTGTTCAATTGATTTAGAAATGACACGCAAAATCCTTTTGTTCGTTTCTAAAAACACGCAAGGCTGGGTCGATGATCTGGGATTCGATGATAAAAGATAACATGTAATTATGATGTAGCTAAAATTTGTTAATTCTTTGTAACATCGTTTAAAATTTTATTTTTTTATAAAACGAAGAAGAAGCTTGAAAAACCTTTTTGAAACGTAAAAATATATTTTAGTTGTAATTTAGTTTTGGACACTGTTAAAAATAATGAGTTTTGTGCATAATATACTTACCTATATCTGATTTAATAAAATGAAAAACTGTTGAAACATTCCAGGCGCAGATTAAAAATCATTTGTTTCCCCAGACACGTTTTATTTTGTAGTTCCCGTTTGTCAGGATTCACATTTTTACTTAATGTTATGTTTTTTGTTTTATTTTAGCAACAATCCAACAATATGTCTTACTTTACTTTACAGAAATTCTTATTTACTTTAATTTTTTCAGTGAAGAAGAACGCCTAACTCTCGAAATGAAATATCATGAAATGTTTCAAGCAGTGCGAGAAGAGTAAGTATATCTACTTATTTATACAAATTTAATTAACATTATTTCTGATCCAAGTCGTTGTCCATAGGCAAGAAACCAATTACCGCAAATTTCGTTCTCACTACAAAAAAGTTTTGGAAGAAAATAAGCTTAGGCAAGACAGAAATGAAAGAATTTTAAGAACGCTTGACTCAATTGAAAATCGAGCATCTGTTTTAGCTGCAAAGACCGAACGCTTCAAAAATTTTCGTCAAGAGTATCTTGATTATCTGAAACGAGTATCAGTAACATTAAAACCCGCTGAACAAAACCTCTACATTCAACAAGATTTGCAAAATATTCAGCGAAACTTAAAGGATATACAAGATAATTTGCAAAATATTCCACGTTCAAATTACAATGATGCAAGTACGCATCAAGAATTGCCAGGAAACAAACCGAGTTTATACGATCATCCGGCGGTACAAAGAGCGTTATTGTGGGGCAAAAACAAAACAGAAGCGTCAATTGACTCTAAACCGGACATATTCGATAAGTATTTGCAGAGTTTTCCTTCTGAGGGAGTTAAAGGAGACGTTTTGCAAAGATCAAGATATACACCACATGGGACCTCTGAAAACTTTTTAAATGACGGTAACGAAAAAGTGTTTGCAGATGGTTTCGCCAAATTACAACCATATAATACTGCAGATGACAGAAATTATGTGCAATATCACGATGAAATTCCGTCGCAATCAAAAATGACGAAAGACTATCGCAATTCCTTGAGACAAACAGTGCCAGGCGATGACATAAAAACTGGCTCAGAATTTTCATTGATTTCAAATAAAACAAACGATGTGATTTTACCACGAGAATATGGTTCGAATATACAGGATTACGACCCTGATAAACAGCTTTATAGTTATTCGCCCAAGAATGCCGAATTTTTTGAAAGACATAGACAATTTTTGGAAATTCAACAAAGAAAAACGGAACAGCTCAAAAATTCAAACTCATTACAAGACAACGACATTTATAAGTCGCCAATTTATAGGGATCCTTACTCCTATAAACAACAAGATCATGCAGTATCGCCATCAAAGTTCCTCGACCAGCAATCCAAAGAATCAAGTCAAATTATTTCACAGCAAACACCCATGTTCAAAGATCACATCGAAAACAATGTCGAACAGCGACGAGAAAATTCCAGACAATTGCCGCAAAAAACATTTACACGAAGGGAGTCGATCATTCAGCCACAAACACACAGTGAAAGCGCTAGAAAATTATCAGTTGAACAACATGAAGCAAATATTTTACCAAAGCAGCATAATAGGTATGAAAACGGGCACTTTTTAATACAAGACAAAGTTGACTCTCAAAATACATCCCCTGATACTGAATATTCGCTAGAGAAGCGTAACGGTTTGTATGTCGAGCAGCAAAGAGAAGCTTCAGAATATGAAAATAGGAAAGATAGCCAGTCGTTACAAAACCAAAATCAGGCAGTCTTTCCCGATATTAAAATTAATAACGTTGATTCGCCAATTGAATATATCGAAACTTCAGCTCATGATATTCAACAACAGAAACATCGGAATAATAGTCAACAACAACAAGAATTGCTAGAACATAAAACAAATGAGGATACAGTAAAACAGATCGATGTAAATATCGAATCCGATCAAAATAGTAGAATCAATGAATCGTTACCACAGCACTCTGAAGAAAAACGAATGACACAGAAAACTGAAGACACCGGACGATTTATAGAAGAAAAACGTAGAACATCAATTCAACAAAGTAATGAGCTTAAAGAATCATCACATCTTGATGAAAATAAGCAACCATTACCGTCTGATCAACACAGGCAATCCATACAACATGATGCGAATGAGGAACCAAAACAGTATGATGAAAACAGACAAACAGTACAATATGATGAAAATGGACAACCAATACAATATGATGAGCACGGACAATCAATACAATATGATGAAAACGGACAGCCAATACGATATGACGACAACGGACAACCAATACAATATGATGAAAACCGGCAACTGGTACAATATGATGAAAATGGGCAACCGGTACAATACGATCAAAATGGACAACCGATACAATATGACGAAAATGAACAACCCATACAATATGACGACAACGGACAACCAATACAATATGATGAAAAGGAACAACCGGTACGGTATGATCAAAATGGACAACAATTACAATATGATGAAAACGGACAACCAATACAATATGATGAAAACGGACAACCGGTACGGTATGATCAAAATAGACAACAATTACAATATGATGAAAACGGACAACCAATACAATATGATGAAAACGGGCAACCGGTACAATATGATCAAAATGGGCAACCAATACAGTATGACGAAAATGGACAGCCTATACAATATGACGACAACGGACAACCAATACAATATGATGAAAACGGTCAACCGGTACAATATGATCAAAATGGGCAACAAATACAATATGATCAAAATGGGCAACCGATACAATATGACGAAAATGGGCAACCAATACAATATGATCAAAATGGACAACCCATACAATATGACGAAAATGGACAACCAATACAATATGATCAAAATGGACAACCACTACAATATGACGAAAATGGGCAGCCCATACAATATGACGAAAATGGCCAGCCGTTGCAGTATGATGAAAATGGACAGCCATTACAGCCTTATAATGATAATACACAATATATACAACAATACGATGAGAATGGACAACCATTGCAGCAATATGATGAAAACGGACAACCTTATTACGGCCAAAATACTATACAATACGACGAAAATGGACAACCGTTGCAAAATTATAACATAAGTGGCCAGTTACAAGGATATGATGAAAATGTTCCTCTTCATGCTGAACCAGATAACAAATTGCAACCGACTGACACGGTACCTGTAACGAATGACGGAAATACTAATCTAGAAGAGAAGAAACCTAATGTTTTGGATTTATTAGACACAGACACGGAAAGTTCGAAACAAGACACGAAAATATCTAACGATAGTGATTTTGATTTCAGTAACGTTTCAAACGGATAAAAACATTTTGCACCTTGTCAAACGCTATGTTTTAAAATATTCATTTAGGAACATTTTTCACAATCGGTTAATCGTTCATGAAATATTATACTTAAAAAATATGTCAATAAAACATAGTAATGTACAATACATAGTGATATAAATAAAAATGAATAACTATCAATGGACACTGTCACTGTATGGAAGAAAAGGAAACAAAAATAAATATAATATTTAATAAAACGTTGTGATTTATCCGTGCGATTCAGCGTAAAAATTATAAAATAGTATATGCAACAGTACTTGTTTAAAATGGAAGTTAAGGCAATTTTTATGCAAGATTTACAATTTTTTTAGTATTTATACCATTTTGCACCAGGACATAATTGTCGTTCATAAAACATATTTACTTATACCTAACAGCAGTAATTGAGATGATAGCTTATAATTATTACATTATTTATTGCAATTACGTGAAAAGTTTCTAAATAATAAATGTAGTTTGTTATAAAACCTATTTTTCAAAACAGAATTTTTAATTTGTTAATATGTTCAAATCACGGGATGACGAGAATGTCTAAATTTTAAAGATGAAATGTGTGTAAGATTTTAACTAGCGATAAACCAACATTTACTTAAACAAACCAAGTTTTCGGCAAATAGAAGCTTCATGTGATGGTAAACTTAAATAGTTTGGTTAGATGATAAATTTAGTTATTTCATTTATACTTGCAAGAGATATACAGGGTGTTCCATTAAGAACTCCCAATCCTGTAACTCATTTGTTTTAAAAGTAGCGCTTGGATTTTTATTATAAAGTATTTTATTTTTTTAAATTTATTTTTTTAAATATTTATGTTAGCAATCAAAACCCCACGTATTCTATAAGTCAATGCGCTGGCTATCTAATTGTTAGATCATTATCATGATGAGATCTCCTCCAGTGATGAGATTTCTTCTACTATGTTACAGGTCTGCTGGCCACCGTCTTTTTAGTCTTCTTATTGCGTTGTTTTCTAGGAGAGGTTGCAGCAATGGATTTTTGTGGGTTTCCAATTTGGCATGGTGAGTAACGCTTCTTCATGAATGACTTCTTTTATGGTTGGTACAGTCAGGTCGTTATGGATCATATCATTAATAACGTACCATAGCGTCAACAATTTCTCTTTATATTTTGGACTGGAATCTCTGTATAGTTGCGACGTTTGATTTGCTCGTACAGTCCCATAGCTCAATCCCATACATCCATATGGATTTGATTATTGTTTTATATAGTAAAAGTTTGTTGTCTATTGATAAAGTTAACTTTCTTCCAATCAACCAGCACGTCTCTCTTTTCCTTAAGTCCATTTTCTTTTTTTTTTTATATGTTCTTTCCAATTGAATTTACTATCTAGGTGTAGTCCTAGATATTTTACGGAAATGGTTTGCGGTTGGTGTTTATGAAAATAGATGGACATAGATCTTGTTTAGGGTAAACGTTATATGGTTTGATTTGGTCTCGTTTATTTAGAGTTGTTTTTTTGTCATTAGGTTTTACAAAGTCGAACATAGGCAACTTTCATGGTGTATTAAATGTTTAGGTATTTTGTTATTATATCTATAGATACTACCTACATGTAAATAAAAAGTTTTTTAAATATTTGGTCGACAGTCGTTTTGAAAAAGACCACATTATGGTCAAAACGTCAATACGTAACCAAAGAAGACGCGGTTTCAAACCCGGAAACGAAGACTGTAACATGTAACATACATTCACTTGCTGTAGAAGCATAAAAAAAGAATGTACGAAAAATATATATTGCCCATATTCTTCTATATTACCTTTTTTTCTGAAATATTAAGAGAAAGAGTAAAGAATTTTTCTCATGCAGTTGCAATGTGCATCCATAAATTGCTTTATTTTCTTTGCTAATGTATAGTATTCTCGAATTACCAAAACGGATTTTGTATTAGAATTGTTGCGCAAATTTCAAAAAAAGTTTTATAAGATAGTCTTTGCATCTTTGATAGGATAGTTCCCTAAATTTATATCACAACGAAAAACCGTCGTGCCTATCGGAACAGAAATTACCTTCGATGAAACGAAATGTAGATTTTCAAAAATATTTTGGAAAAGTAAAAATTTTACGAAACCTTACTGATGAATAAAAATTTAAGAGTTTTGGGTAGTAAATTTTGAAACGTTTATGTTTAAACAATTTAGTTACATAAAAAAAACACTAAGAATTGAAGAGTCGTTCGAACCTTATATAAACAAAAGTTGCATACATTTGAAGTCTCCGCCTTTCAACCTAACTGCTGAATTATTTACAATATTCACGAAACGCCGAAGTTCGTAACTTCAAGTTATGTAACAACACAAAGTTATTAAACTTTAAAGAGTCGATAAAACTGGGTGTTTGATAATGATTTTTTCTGTGAATATCGTTAACAGAAACTCGACTAAAAAGTAATACCTGTACCTACTTTATTTAAATTATTCACGTGCAGTTCACAATCGCCAGTGTTTGTGGTATAAGTTTTACTGATCGATAATTGCAATGCACCGATTACAGAAGCGCGTTTGTTTACATTAATTTTGATGTCGAAATTAATTTAACTTCACTTACACTTATACAAACTTAGAAAGTTTTTTGTAACCACCAATTTTGAGAAATTTGTATTTCATAA
Organism: Elmis aenea; assembly: GCA_947652605.1. NCBI lineage: Eukaryota > Metazoa > Arthropoda > Insecta > Coleoptera > Elmidae > Elmis > Elmis aenea. The sequence goes on along the minus strand of OX393578.1, from coordinate 36,789,091 downwards.
AGATTGCAATGCTATGTAAGCAGGATACTAATTGTTTACTGTTTCTGTATAATTAAAACATCAAATACAATTTTTCTTATCAACATTTTGTCCTTAAATTATTGTGTAATTTGTCTACAGCTTACTAAATGTATTGGTTTGAATAGATGAAATAGGGTAATTTTTTGAGATGTGACCATTATTATCGGCTATTACCCGGGTGCTATGCGGTCACATACTATTGTTTAAGTGGTGTTATTTTTAAGTAAGACAAAATTGGGATAAATTACAACAAAATTAGCATTCTTAACGACAAAAAAATATAATGCACGTAAAATATTGTAAATAACGAGAAAACACGTATTCTAACAAAAAAAAATGTAAGTGAACTTCAAAATGCTCGTATGTGTTCTCTTCTAAGGGTAAAAAATGCAAGTAAACGACCAAAAACGTGGATCCTTTAATAAGGCCCAAAATAAGTTTTCTTAATAAAAAGAAAAAAATATTCACTTAATTAATTAAAAAAGATCATAAAATGAACAATAAAAAAATCTGTTTGTAATTATATTTCTTTAAATAGAGAAAAAAGTCGGTGGTTTCACCAGTTAACCACTGGGACAAAAAAAAACTCTTTCACTTTTCGTGGTGTTTAATAATTTAATAACAAATAAATTTACTTTCAGCCCACAATAAATTTTTTCAAAAAAAACTCAACATTAACTTAAAATATCTTAAAATTAATATTAATTTTATAACTTCGAATTTAAAAACAAATCCATAAATAATGTATCACCTGATTATAATTTATTTATAAATTTAATTACCAGCCATTATAATCCACTAATTGCGTAAAATTTAATAGTTTGTTGCAATTTACCATTGTTTGATAAGGCAACTTAACTGAAAGAAATACAAATTTACACACTTAATATGAGTGCAATACTGTACGATCGGTTAAGCACCCATCGAACAAAAAATGTATCTTTTAAATAATCAACGCATCTTATTGCAGTTCTTATTTGTAAACATCTCACTACAGCAGAAATGCGTAATAGTGTGTTGAACTATTCATTCAAACAATTGCCTCACTGTTCTTGACAAGTGTTCCTAGCCACGTACAAAGTTTGGTACACGCCTAGTCGTATTTAATTCAATTATTTCAGTTAACAGTTATAATACAAATTCTGTTCGAACATTTCTGAGTGATTTAAATAGACAATGAAGGTATATGTGATCGAACGATTTACTTGCGATATAATTTGTGACTTGAATAAATACCTAGCGGTGTAGCGGTATAATAATTTTATCAAAATTTATTTTAAAAAATAAATTAGTACATTTTTAGACTTAAGGTGAATAATTTTTTAATAGTCATAAGCCATTGTCAAAAAAATCAACAAAATCGAATTTCTGCTCACTTAAAATTATAATCAGTAACTTTTTACTGTTGCCAAATTTTTTGCGACCACAGTTTAAAAAATCCTGATTTAAAGAAATATTGAGGTTGAAATACGACTTCCGGTTCAACGGAAAACGGACTCAAACTTTGATTTGGCTGGGTTGCTGTTTATGGTAATCGAGGAAAGATGGGTTAGGGTTAGGACTGAACTAGTTTTTCCACGGATCAAAACGGTCGATTTAGCTGGGTTGCTGTTTATGGTTATCGAGGAAAAATGGGTTAGGGCTGGGCTAGTTTTTCCATGGATCAAAACGGACGATTTGGCCAAGTTGCTGTTTATGGTTAACGAGGAAAGATGGGTCAGGGCTGAACTAGTTTTTCCACGGATCAAAATGGTCGATTTGGCTGGGTTGCTGTTTGTGGTTATCGAGGAAAGATGGGTTAGGGCTGGGCTAGTTTTTCCATGGATCAAAACGGTCGATTTGGCTGGGTTGCTGTTTATGGTTAACGAGGAAAGATGGGTCAGGGCTGAACTAGTTTTTCCACGGATCAAAATGGTCGATTTGGCTGGGTTGCTGTTTGTGGTTATCGAGGAAAGATGGGTTAGGGCTGGGCTAGTTTTTCCACCGATCAAAATGGTCGATTTAACTGGGTTGCTGTTTATGGTTATCGAGGAAAAATGGGTTAGGGCTGGGCTAGTTTTTCCACGGATCAAAACGGTCGATTTGGCTGGGTTGCTGTTTATGGTTAACGAGGAAAGATGGGTCAGGGCTGGGTTAGTTTTTCCACCGTTTTTGGTTGTACCGAAAAGCGTTCTGTAGAAACAGAAACACAAAAAATAGTTTATACTATAAACTATTTTTTATGTTTGTAATGGGACACTTACCAAATCATATAAACTTTGTAGGATTTGGTAAGTGTCCCAACGCATTCGTCCAATCAATAAATGCATAATTTTAAGTAAAATTACATCATCATAAAAAATGTTGAAAATGCATAAGCAAATAATAAAATAAAGACCATCTTGTTTTTATCTTTCAATTGTTCCAAAATTACCGCTGTCTACCTTCATATCCTACTCGAAAATATTACGTTGGCCTAATAATTTACAATACAATCGTGATATCTCGAAATTATCAGTTTTAGGTATAAAACGTGGTTAATGTTTTTAAAAGAATCAAATTTTCTACAAGACCATGTAAAAACATGGGTTGTTGTATTTAAGAAAATCGAGTTTGATGTTTAAAGCAGAGAGTCGAACCGGAACCGAACCGAAAACCGAAAACCGAAATTAACCGGTATTTTCAGCAGAACCGAAACCGAAACCGGAACGAAAAACTGCAGAATTTAAAAACCGAAACCGTAACCGGAACGAAATTTTATTAACGGTTAATTGCGGTTAAAACGAAAAAATATAATAACGGTTAATTTCGGTTCAATTTTTTTTTCGCGAAAAGATCAGTTTTAAAAACTAAAAAAAGTTGTTCTTGAGATATGTAATTTTGCAATCCGGAATCAAGTAAAAAATTCCACAAGTTATAACTGTAAAAAAGATTGAGATTTGTATTTTACTTCTTCGACCATGGGACTATTGGGACACTTTGTGTTAAAATGTTATTACGGTCTGGTCAGTTTCGTCCCTCGGCAGGTTACTATACAACACGTGTTTTATCTATTGTAGCAATAAAACATGTGTTTCTGTTTTGGTTCATCTTTTTCTAAATTGTGAGAAAAAGTTCTAAAAGTGCATTGCTGTTTTGTACAGTAACAATTCGTTCGACCTTTGTGTCTTGTGCTAAGTGAAGAGTTAAAATTTACAAAAAATTTCAATGAGCTCGAAAATAACCGATCCCAAAATAACTTATCAGGTCTTGAAATGTATCTTTTAAAAAAAGAAAAGGATCTAAAAAGAATTATTAATGACAAAGAAGTTGATTCAAATTGTAATTTAGTTAATTTAGCAAACCAAATTGTTAACTTCGAGCCAGCTAGAGAACCTAGGAATACTAATGTTTTAAAGTATTGGTCGGAGAAAAGCGTTCTTTTCCCTGAATTGGCAAATCTTGCCAAAATAATATTAGCTGTACCAGCTACACAGGTCAGCGTAGAACGAAATTTTTCCGTATTGAAATTAATACTTACGGATAAAGGGACGAATCTGTCCGACCAAAATTTGCAAAACATACTAATGTGCCGCTTAAATAAGGATTTTTAATTTTTTTCTTATATTAAAAATATAAGTGTAAATAATTTTTGGATTATATTTTGTTTTCGTTTTTGTTTTTGATAATAAACTTATTTAATCTTATTGAGTTCTTATATTTTATCAAATTCTAAAACTAAAAACGAAGAATAAAAAGAAATTGAATTAATATTCAGACTTACTTTTAACTTGTTATTCGAGCCAGAACAGAAACTGAACCGGAACCGAACCGAAACCGAACCGGAACCGAACCGAAACTGAACCGGAACCGAACCGGAACCGAACCGGAACCTAACATGACCGAACCGGAACCGAACCGGAACCGAACCGGAACCGAACCGGAACCGAACCGGAACCGAACCGGAACCGAACCGTAATTTTCAACCAAACCGAAACCGGAACTGGAACGAAAAACATTTTCACGGAACGTAACTGTAAACCGGAACGAAATAAATTTCGGTTCGACTCTCTGGTTTAAAGTTTAACAATTTTGACGAAGAGTAAACAACACTGTATAATATTTTTAAAATGTGGCTAGCGCAAAGTGTTAAGAACCATATAACCTCATACATTTTTTAAAGTAAATTTTAAGAGGAATCCAAAAATGTAAAAATATACAGGTTATTCTATTTAACATTTCAAAGTTTGAGTCCGTTTCCGGTTGAACCGAAAGCCGTATTGCAATCTCAGTATTTTTATCGAATCCGAAAAATACGATAACGCTCTACTAAACTTCATTGTAACATCGGCAAAAGTATTCAAGATATTTGTCTGTTTCCATACTTTTGCACATCACTGTATATTTTTTAAATTTCGACGCTTTACCTTAAAAGTTTTAAACATTTATGCACCTTGAAGCCAACATAAAATCTGCACGTTTCCATAAGAAATACTTGCAATAAATCATTACGCAGTTTAAATTATTTCGAAGTTTAACGAAACATTATTTCGAATATTTTTATGATAATGTGAATTTCATCGAAATTTAATGAATGTTATTGTTACGTGAAATAATTAATGTTTTCTTAGTCGTTATCAACCAATTACTGAAGTTAAAAATAAAAATGTCACGTTTAATCTTTCTTGGTCAGTTTTTGGCGTTTAGTAAACAAGTTTACGAAATGGTTATTATTTTGCAATTGATTGACTGAAAGCTTACAAAATCCAAACGATTTGTGGGTTACTATCGATGCAATAAAAGATTGTGTGGTTGACCTTCGTTGCGTTGTAGGTGACTACCGCAATTTAAAATATGTATTGTCCTCGATCCTCCTGAAATATTGTTGGCAATAGTTCAAAATCAAAACAGCAAGATCGTTTGTATAACGGATCTTTTACATTCTACATTAATAGGTTGTATTTTAACTTCCTATTCGAAGGTCATTCTACCAGTTTTGTACCCGCGACTTCATAGACCCTTATAATCAGTGGTGAGCTATGAAATTTTTAACAAAGGGCTCGCTCATAGTTAAATAAAAACAAAAAAATAATTTTAATTAGGTATATGTTGGAAAAAAATGGCATTTTAAATTCATACGTGAATAATCGAGTGATTGTACATAATTCAAAAAATTCTATTGTGCGACGGGTTATTCTAAATTTAATCGTCATTGCTTGATAGGCATGACCACGTCACTTTATAAATGTATGTAATGACACTGATTTTAAGCAGGGCTCGAAACCGAAAAAAAAATTGGTTAACGGTTCACCGAAATCGAGAACTTTATTTTTATAACGGTTTTTGTTGAAAAACCGGTTTTATTCGTAAAAAAACCGATTTAAATTATAAACCGGTTAAATTAACCGGTTTTTAATATTATTTAGAACATTAATGCAAAGTATGAAACGATATTATTTATTTATAATTTTATAATATATGTACAATAGTACAATCAAGCGTTCAGTAATGACTTCTGGTAAACTAATCGCATGTAATACAGATTTTGTATTTTTCATCGTAATTTTTATTTAAAACAAGTAATAAAAACTCAGTGAGTGTTTTAGCGCAATTTTTTCACCTCATGGGTGAAGCATAAAGGAAAGACTTTTGATTAATTCTTTTTCTAATATTATTGTAAATTTTAGAAGCTATCGATTGCTATTTGTTTCAACTCGATAGCTACTATGGTTGCCGAGAAATTTGCAAAAAACGGAATTTTGTAGGAATTTCCAGGAAATCCAAAATCTTTTCCCGGATTTTTTATTGTGCGTTCCCGAGATTAGACCTTTCTTAACATAATGCCGAAAACCCGAATTCTCTAGGTGGTCTGGTTGAGGAGTTGATAGAAGTGCAAGATTGGTGCGCACAGACGCACAGAACAGAAATCATGAGTTAACAGGCGCAATTTCGCTAGAAAATTGCGCTAAAAAATGTAAAAAAACCGGTTTTTTAATATTTTGGTTAAAGGTTACCGTTTTTTTTGCCTTTAAAAATAACGATTTCGGTTTCGGTTAAAAATCACTTTTTCTAACAAAAAAATAACGGTTAACCGGTTTTTTAAACCGGTTTAAAAAACCGGTTTCATGCCCTGATTTTAAGATATATTTTTTCTTGAGAAAATGGTTAACAAGAAGAACAAGGGGCTCGCAAATTAAGGAATAATTTAACAAAGGGCTCGCGCGAGCCCCCGCGAGCCCCCTACAGCTCACCACTGCTTATAATTATTCCTTAATAAAATAAACTGGATTAAAAGTACACCACTATTAATATGATAACTCATAATCACATTTAACTAAATTTAATGCTGATCAGTTCTGTGGTTGTGGAGTTCCGTGCCGACGAGAGGTGGGAATGATGGGGTAAAATTACATGAAACACTTCCTTATTACTTTGTTTAGTTAAGATTCGATTAATACATGGGAGTCTCGCTAATTGTAAGAGCTAGGAGCTAGAACATAGGTTTACATTTGGCAAAAGTGCTAAATTTTATTTATTATTTATTTAGTCAGGAGTCCTTCTACTGTTAGGTGTAGGACTGTTGAGTTGTGTTGTGCTGACTTTTTTTCATGTTTTTCTGTCTTGTGCTAGCCTTTTATGTCTTTCCATTTGATATTTCTATCCGCTGCTGTTTTTTTAACTTCCTCGTGCGAGGTTTTTCTCGGTCTACCTCTTTTGTTCTTTCCCTGTGTTCTTGCTTCATATGCTCTTCTGGTTAACTTCTCTTCTTTCATCCCATAAATGTGACCCAACCATCCCAGCTGCCTGTCCTGTATTTTTGGTTCAACTGATTTTATCTTTAATTGTTCTCTATATGTTTCGTTTCTGATTCTATCTTTTTTGGTTTTTCAATGGTTTTTTCTTAGAAATCTCATTTCTGCTCCATTCACTCGGCTACTATTTTTATTTGTGTGCCCATGTTTTACTTCCGTATAAAAGTGCCGGAGTTACTACCTTTTTGACCACTTCCACTTTTGTTCGTTTTGGGACTTCTTTATTTCCAAAATATGTTGTTCTTAAACTGTTAAATATTCTTCCCACATTTCCTGTCCTTTCGCTTATTTCCTTGTCCATTCCTCCGTTTTTCTTCATGATCACTCCTAAATATTTAAAGCTTTCTACCTGTTTTAACCTAAGCACATTTAAAGTGATGCTATACCCTTTGTTCTCTGTTGTAACGATCATAGTTTTAGTTTTTTCGATATTAATTTGTTCCAATTCCAGGTTTAGAGTTTCTAAATTATGTTGCAGGTTTTTTTTCTGTTTCCGCGACTAAGACCATGTCGTTTGCGAACATTAGCTTCGTTATGTTAATTTTTTCCATTTTCCAGTTGCCTAGGTGAAACGGTCTCATTTTTTGTTTTACTTCTTTAATTACCCCCTCTACTACTGAGAAAATTTTATACTTATTCCTAATATTAAAACAGATTTCAGATTTCGACAACTGTTAAAAAATGTAAAAAAAACCTATAAAATTGGCATGCTCTTTTACTGTAACTATTTTATTTATGAAAATTTTAAGTAATCTAAAACCACCCTGATATTGTGCATTTAATTGTTTATTTTTGAAATCCAGAAACTAAGTTTTGATCAACTGGGTGAAATCAAAATGGCGCCCACAATAAATACAAAAGGTTATGTCAGAAACGCAATATATGTAATTGACTTGCAAAAAAGTTTGTATGACAGTAATTGTGGAATATACAGTTATTACCATTAGGTTATTATGAAATTATAAAATGTTAATCAATAAAAAACTTGAGGAGGAAAAACGAAAAGTAAATTTTTCAGATAGTTTAGTTTTTATGAAAACGATTACAAATATCTAGAACTGTTTTATAATATTAATTTACATTAAATCTAGCACATTTGACAAATATAAACCTATGTTTGAACTTATACTGAGAGACACTTCCATGCTGGAACTTGAATTTTGTCAGGCTGCATATTGATGTTATCGCTAGAGTTCGAATTTCGTTAATGTTAACATTACCTAGTTCATCTTAACATTGGCTACACCGCTAACCCTAAAAACATATTAATTCCTACTTTAACTACTTAATGTTTTTATTGATGGGTAAGGCATAGTTCATGTATGTAAAACCGTTAAAACGGCTTATATTGCGTTCTAATTGTAAGAATTTGTAAAATTCATTGAAAACGTAAAAAAATATATAAAGAGAAAAAATTAAATAAGAGGAGCTTTCTTACGAAAACAATTCTAAACAAAAGCGCTTATCTCAAGTCTGGCCTCCTAGGCATGTTCGCGTTGCTAATTTTTTTTTTAATCCGGATTTCTCATAATTAAATTTGCATCAAAGATTTTCTTAATTTTACAAACAGTTAACAAACAGAGGAAAAAAAAAAACTTCTTACCGAAGCTTAGTTAATATTAACAAAAACTAATTAGCCCTGCAGGGTCTCCCGAGTGGACCACGCAACCAAAGAAGAAATACGCAATAAAATAAGAACAAAGAAAACGATTATGGATACAATTGAGCAAAAACAAATAATATGGTGTGGGTATGAATTTTGTGAAAAGAATGCCGGATGGAAGATGGCCGAAGAGAATATACGAGTGGATGCCACCCTACACAAGAAAGAGAGGAAGACCCAAAAGCCAAAACCACATGGAGGCAAAGGGGTAGTAATGGTAAAGCTATGAATCTAAGGAAAGTCTAAGATCAAGATACCGAAGATAGGAAAAAGTGGCGGAGAGGAGCCGAAAAACGTCGGCAGACGTAAAAATTAGAATATGTACAGACTACAGAGTGGTCCACATAGAAGTGCCACTATTGGGAAAACCGTAAGAGCTACAAAGAAGTTTAAATTAGACAAAGTGTTTCCATTGTGAGACCTATTCAGTGATGCTTTAATCGTTTAAAAAAGTTCTATGGCACGCTAGATAATAAATGAATTTGAACAATATTGAAATGTTTTCATTTTACAGTGCGTTAAAAATCTACACTTCTCCAAAAATATTTTTGTACAACCGAGTTATAAACGATTAAAAAAAAATGCCCACTTTGATTTATTATCTAGCGTGCCATTGATTTTTTTAAACATTAAAACATCACTGAATAGGTCTCAAAAAGGGAAACATTTTTTTTAATTTAAACTTTTTTGTAGCTCTTACCGTTCACGAGATCCCAATAGTGTCTCTTCTATGTGTATCACCCTTTATATAATTAGTTCTAACATTACTTAATTAAAGTGCAAAACAAATTTTTAATTTTCAACTTTAAATGAAAGGTTTAGGGAACGTCGAAAATCACTAGATAATGTTAACACAAACGTATAATTTTGCACATTAGTGGTAACACTGATGCTGATGGTGACTTGTATAACCACGGAATAATATGATCAGAATTCAGAATGGTCCGATTTTTAGTTACTTTAATTTTTTCGCCTTATTTTGAGTTTTTGAAAAAATAATCACCTCTAATTTTTTTTTATCAGCATAACCAATATTAATTAATAATTCAATTGATTTGTAGGGAAATACACGTTTAGGTAAAAGAGCTTTCTATAATGAATAATGATAATGTTTTGTATTTTCACAATTTTTTGTTATTAATAAGTGTAACATGGTATATGATAATTATTGTACGACAATAAACTTCTGCAAAGTAATGTTTTTTCAAGTTGCTGTACCGGACACACTTTTAGGTGACATTTTTGTTTGGAAGTGACCAAACTCAAACAAAACTCAAGTATTTAATGTCAAATTGCATTTTTATCGACTTTATAAAAAACATTAATAATTTTCTAAGAAACATTACTTCAAAATCTATCTGTATACACAAAACATAAAGGCATAAACAATGTCGAAATCCGTTCATCCTTAATCACTGATAGATGTACGAGCGGTATTGATTTTATCATCGAACTTTGTGATCATAAAAATGTAAATTGCATGAATTATTTATTAGAGTGATTCACTTATTAATATAAATTAGTTAAATTAAAAATTGCCTTTTTTAATAAAGACATGCTTATGTTAGAACAGTTTTGAAACTTATGCCTTTTCGTCACTGGTAATCTTCTTTTCCGACGACCACTATGTAAAGCGAGTCATTTCGCACGACTTACTACTACTGAAAATGACAAATTGCGCATGACACCGGAAATTGTGTGCAAAGTGCACTTTGCGTGTGTAAAGTGACGATTTCCGCTACATTACACACGCTAAACGCGCTGTCAAGTTAATGTGAAGAAAATCTAACCTCACAATATCTACACAATTGTCAAATTAATGATTTTGTCTGTGGTCGTCGGAAAAGCATAGTGTACAACACGTGCAGAATTAAATATTTCACACTCGTATGACTGAGCCACTCGCCTGACGGCTCGTGGCTCAACTGTCATACTCGTGTGAAATATTCAACTTTCAGCACTAGTTGTACAATATACTATTATTTACTGTTTTGCATTTTTACGAGATATTTTTCATAAAATAAGATAAATGTATTTTTTTTAACCTATTTATATTAGCAAATTGTAGAGTTCTATTTCAACGTTAGATTACAATAATATCAGCTTTAGATTTCCGCTTTTACGAATTTTTAAATTTTCCTTATATGAGTGAACCATTTTATATATTTATTCTTCAAGTGAAATTACTGTAAAGTTTTAAAATGCTAAACATGCTTGTACTCAAAAAAATACGTTATATAAGTGCTCCAAATAAACTAATTTAAACAAATATTTTAAATTAGAGTGAAATTTTGGGTATTACACCTTATAATTTTAAAGTTTGGTCACGTTCAACTTGCATCTAAATGATCATACGCTTTAAACCATTTTACATTAAATGTAATTTCGCACGTTCACATGTTATCTAATGATTGACTCACAAAATTTGAACCTGGGCTAATATTACTTGAGCGGAATTGATGATGAGGCCATGCCTTACTATAAAAACATACGTGTTATTTGTTTATAACTATACTTTTATATCTACCACACATCAAGCAACATCAAACGACATGGTGTTAAAATTTTTGGTAAGTGTAGTGTGGAAGCAACCCCGTGGGTCAATAATAAATAAATCAATCACTCGACCAATAAATGTCTCTGAAAACTAATAAAGTATGATTTTAGGGGTTTGTGTCCTACAACCAATAATTATAATAACGAAACAGCATATTAAATTTTATTTTTTTAATATTAAAAATTAACGAACTGTCTTAACAAATTCTTTTAGATAATTATTAATTATAGTAAGCTCTGTTTTTTACGCAAAAGTAAATTTTGAACAATTGCACGTATGCTAGTATTTTATACACTAATTTGATTTATTGAGACAATTGTTACTTCTTGATTAAGTTAAAAGAATTGTTTTGCATACCTACTTCCACTAAGTGTTGACAATTAAAGTTTTTTCTAAGCAATATTTTATTACATTTCTTATTAGCTTTGTAGGTATGTTGTTAAAATTTGCTTAAACACAGTGTAAAAATTATTTAATGTTAATTTTTGCTTTTGTACACCATGTGTTTTTTTTTGCAGTGTACTGTCGCAATCGTAGGTATATTAACTGTGGACGCTACATTATTTCCAAGTGGCTACTCCATAGAAAACATTGGGCCAAATGCTTATTCAGCGCACGTTGTTAATCGAATTTTTTCTGCGCCTCTTATAACCCAAGTTGCGGCACCAGTTGTCGCTCCTGCTCCTCTCCTTGCTCAAACTGCACCTTTTTTCGCCTCTGCTCCTGCTGTGGCACCTGCTTCGTATATAGCTTCGGCATCTTACTTTGCATCTGCCCCCGCATTGGCTCCTGTGCCTGCCCCTGCTCCTTTTGTGGCGCATGCTCCTGTTTTAGCGCCTGCTCCTTTTGCAGCACCAGCTCCAGCTATCGCAGCAGCACCTCCAGCTATTGCAGCTGCTGCTCCAGCTTATGCAACGAGTGCAGTATTTACTCCTTATGCGAGCTATATAACTCCACTAACAGCTACAAGTTTTACCGATTTTCGTCGGATTCTTCCAGCTACTGCTAACATTGCAACAACGGTTGGTGCTAAACCTTTAATACGTGCTCAACCAGCAGCCGCTTTACCTGCACCGTTGCCTGCTGCCAGAGTTCCTGCACCTTTGCCAGCACCTGTCGCACGAGCACCAGCACCCAAAGCTGTACCACTTCCTGCAGCCTTACCAGCTCCGACAGCTAGACCAGTTTTTGCTGCTTCTCCCGTATTACACGCCGCTCCAATTCGTCCTAAGAACACGAAATCACCAAGTAATATCGCTAATCAATTTAGCAACGCCCAAAACGGTATTGAAATTCGTCCACCCAGCGGTCTATCGAGAAGACCTGACTTTGTAAATCCCCCTGAAAGTCCTTTGAATACTCCCGGGCGATTTGCTTCTGAACCAAGTTCTTATGAAAGACAACAACCTAGAATCAACCCCCTTCTCAGTTCTGCAGAAGATACAGGAAGCAGCCTAGAATCTGCCGAACGTTACGGTTTTGCTTCACGAGCAGATAAAGTACCTTCACCACTTTATACCGACGCTGCTGTCAGACCCACAGGGGCGTCTGCACGCTTATTTTCGCCCAATAATGAAGCGACAGCTCGTACTCCAGCTCCTGAGAATGCCAGTGAACCTATTGCTGCTGTGATTGCTGATTTTATCAGGGCTGGTACTCAGTTAAACAGACCAAACATGTCCCTGCAATCTATTGAAGCTGGTAGACAAACCCAGGAACAACCTGCACGGGATGTTCCTCAAGATACTTCCACTATCCGCCAGGATGAGCCAAACCGAATCCCTCCACAGAACTAAATTCTTTGAAAAGTAATTCAAATAGGATTAGAATCTTGAAATAATTAACTAGTCATAAATGGGCAATGTTCAACCATATCATCAATACAATTTGGAAATCGGAAGCCTAAAACTGTTTATGACTGGTTTTGACTGTAAAACTAGACTGCAGGAAACATTCCTTGTTTATGAAATTAATTTATACTCATTTATTAATGAACGATTCTTTTTATACTGTAGCTTGTAAGTATTGGTTAAGCTAAATTATTACTGGTGCGCGATTTAATTTATTTTTTATATTTTAAAAATAAAATTGTACATATGTTTGTATGTTTAAAATATTATACACGCTTTAAAATTTTTGTATTTTGATGTTCGGCACATCAATTTAAAAAAATGGAGTTGGATAAAAATATAAACTTATTTTACTAAAAACTTGTTTCAGTTGTGCATTTTTGTTATTTTCAAAATGGAAAAAAAATTAAACAATCAATAAATTAAACCCTTATAAATACATGACGCTTAACTAAAAATCACTTATTTCTTACAAGAATCGCTTCTTTAAGGGGCCTCCATTTTGTTATCAGTGTAAAACATTTAAATGAAGGGCCACTATTGGGATCTCGTAAACGGTAAGAGCTACAAAAAAGGTTAAATTAAACAAAAAACAAAAACTAAAATGGGCATTTTTAAAAAATCGTTAATAGCCCGGTTATACTTGGTACAAAAATATTTTTCGAAAAAAGTTGTAGATTGTTTTACGCACTATAAAATGACAACATTCATTTGTTCATGTCACTCCATAGCTTCATAGGGACTTTTTGATGAGCTTTATTCGTTTTGAGTCTTAATATCAAAATAAATACATCAAACCTTATATTATTAAAAAGAGAGGAAAAAATGCCTTTTCATTACATCATAGCCAACTATGGTTTCCATAAAAAAAAAATGAAAGTCTGTAATTTGTCTAAAAATTTAAACAATATTGAAACAATAAATGTTTTCATTTTACAGTGCGTAAAAAATCGACAACATTTTCTCCAAAAATATTTTTGTACCATCAAGTACAACTGTAAAAAACGATTTAAAATTGCCCATTTTGATTTTTGTTTATTATCTAGCGTGCCATGGAACTTTTTTAAAACATTAAAGCATCACCGGATAGGTCTCAGAAAGGGGAACTATTTGTCTAACTTAAACTTCTTTGTAGCTCTTACCGTTTACGAGATCCTAATAGTGGTTCTAAGTGGATTACCCTGTATATACATAAAAAACAGGCCTACATATGAAAACTTTCTGAAAGTTGCTTTTATTTTGATAGCTGTTCTAGTATAAATAACATGCTCTGAATTCAAAGGCACACACAGATTTTCGTTCACGTCAAGTTTTTTAACAAAATTAAAAAATAGACTTATTCGAGTCTTAAATAAATACAAATAATTTAATTTAAAAAATATTTAAAAAAACTATTTGGGTAATTTATATCTTTAGACAGGGTCGAATAGGTGCTATACACACATTAGAACAAATTCTACAAAAAATGTGGGAACATGTAGCTTTTAAAGATTTTAAAACTGCTTTTGGTTCAGTTAACAGAAAAGAATCGCTAATAGTGTTGTCATTTGATTCATTCTCGTATTTTTACCGATTAATTAAGTTTTGTTGAAGATTCTTGGAAAATAAAAAAAAACAGTTTTGTCTTAAACCCTGATGTGATATCAAAAAGCTAATTTCAGATTCGTAATTAGCGCCAACAAATTAGTACAGATCACCAACCAAATTTAAAACAACGAAAATCATGTCAACCTGTGAAATGTATCAAATGAAAATCTTATTTGAGTATTTCAAAAGCAAGTTCAAAAAGTTTAATTAAAAATCCTTAAATGAAGTTTTACACTAAAAACACAAAGTAAAACACAGTATAAGTAATAGTGATTTTAAAATGACACTTCCTTAAGAAATCTAATAAATAAAAATTGTGATCTTAAATTACGAAGACAATTTTTAATGTATGATTTATAAATTTCGGGTTCTTAATGTTCTTATTAGCACACACATTAATAATTATGTACTTTATTGGTGACCATAAAACACTTTTATGGTTTTGACCATTGTATTTTCTCAGGTTTTTTATTTGAAACATCATAAATAAAATAATTAGGTATAAAATCGTGCAGATTTATAACTGTTGTTTACGACAATCCTTGATAAGGTTAGTATAAAAATGGGCCAGTGTTACTGATTAGTTTAAAGTGTATTGGTTAGTGTATCATAAGCAAATCATCGATTAAGACGACACACAACGACGTTATTTTTTGTGCCCACAATAAGAGTAAAATGAAGTGGATCTATTGTTTTGTACTGCTGTGTTTTCTGCTTCAAGGTAAAAAATTAATACTAAAACAAAACTTGATTACAATTTAACCAGAAATTAAAATTTTGCTGTTATATACAATCATATTGGTTGAGTTTGTAAATACGGCATCAATTGTTGCATAAAAACTAGATTTTTTTCCAACTATTATTTCAAGTTCAAGCGAATTTTTAAAATTCACCTAAGCGAGTGTGCGAACGTAGTAGTTTGTATATTTCTTTGTTAATATTTTAAAAAAAATGGTAAGCGACTAGTTTCTTTTCTTTTTTTGTAAACACTACATCCAATAGTCTATTATCACAATTTTCAGGGAACGTACATACATAATATTTTTTTAGTTATCTTGGTGCAGTCATCAAGTCACGGTTTTAAGGTTAAACTTTTAAAACGAAGTTTAACACAAAACCAGGAAAACGGAGCCAGAAGTATCTGCCATGGAAGTTATTGCGACAACAAAAGACCAGGCAAGGGTTTATAAGCGATAGTAGCTGTATCATGTATGTTTATTTTTAACAAAATGTTGTTAAATAATGTATATGATTAATATTTAATAAAATCATTTTGTGAACTGTTTTATTATTTTGCCGTAGATCTACATAATAAACAGGGAGACTCATATTTATTTTTGAGACTGACAAAATAATGTTGGCCCAAATTAAATTTTATATTATTTAACTAAAATATTTACTTAATTATATTGTTTATTCCACTCAGACAATATTGAAGAATAAAAAAAATTCAAGATTTTCATATTTTTCGCTATAACTTCTGAAGTATGATGAATTTTGTATTTTTTTAAATAGATTGTAGCTCCTCCCATACTTAAGAACAATTCATCTAATTTGAGCAAACCTGTATTACTTATAATAAGCGAGATCTCCATGCTGGAAATATTATCTAGGACACCCTGTATACGCTTGTTCTCAAAAAAGTACAACGAAAACGCTACAACAAACTATGAGGGTCAAAGTCAAGTTTATTAATTAATGTGGAAATAGTGAAAAAATTAAATTAATAAAAGAGCGTTATTGATTTACGATTCAAACAATTTTGATTTCAGGCAACTATAATGCATATTTTCATATGGATGCTTTGTTTCTATTCAGCGCCCCTAAGAAATTATAGTAATAATAAATAAATAAATATTTGGTATTCATATATAATTAAAGAGATATAGAATATATTAACCCTCTAAGGCCCAAAATAAGTTTTCTTAATAAAGAGAAAAAAAAATTCTCTTAATTAACTTAAAATATCATAAAATGAACAATAAAAAAATATGTTTGTAATTATTTTTCTTTAAAAAGACAAAAAAAGTCCGTGGTTTCACCAGTAATCACTGGGACAAAAAAAAAGCACTTTCACTTTTCGTGGTGTTTAATAATTTAATAACAAATAAATTTACTTTCAGCCCAAAATACATTTTTACAATAAAAAAAAAACTTATCATTCACTTCATTAACTTAAAATATCTTAAAATTATCACCTGATTATAATTTACATATAAATTTATTTACCAGCCGTTACCATCCACTAATTGTGTAAAATTTAGTAGTTTCTTGCAATTTACCATTGTTTGATAAGAAAACTTACACCATGCAAAACATTTAATTGATATTTTATTATTCAGACCTATTTTATTACCAATTATTGCTTTCCGCCACAAGACAGCTGTCTCCAAACTTTTTGGTAGCGCACCCTTACTTTAATGTCGGAGGATTTGCGCGCATCCCAAAATAAAAAATTACAAATGTTTTATTACAAATTTTGCTTAATTATGCTGTGGAAATAGAAATATTAATTTATTAAAAATTATCCGGCGCACCCCAGAAATTATCTCGCGCACCCCATTTTGGAGACCACTGCTAAAAGACATAGGGTAGCAATAGTAGTTTTAAAGCGTGGCCACTGGGTATCATGTAATAAATTAGTTGAAAAACGGTTTTTTGGTAAAACCGCTAGGGACCAAAAAGTTAAGAAGGTAACATACATAAAATTAAAATGAATCAAAAATAAAAAATACAATGCAATAATTAAATGTAGAACAAAAGGCAAAATATGCGACAAAATTCTAGATTTTAACTTTTCTGGACTTTGAAGACGCAAACTCATCTAAAACACCGTTTGCCATTTTTTTCACATAAATAACTTTTAATACCTATCATTGGTAGCCCAACGAATCCTAATTAAGAAATACTATATTGTAGATTTGATTTGATTAACTGTAATATTAAAAATAAACTTTCGCTTTAATGAAATTTCCAAATTTGGAAATGTACTATATAAATTATTTGAGTAGGTATATTGCAACATGTTTAATAGATTGCAATTGTTCAGTTCCTTCATCGTATTTTTTAATAGGTATCCTTAGTTCAGTGTGTAATTCTGAAGCATTTAAATCCCTTTTTTTGCCATCACTTAAACTTAAAGCCTTTGTAAATCGTTATAATTGTTTTTTTTTTACAGTTTTATCATCTAGAACTAGATTATAAAGTTCATTAAGATTTGTAAAAAATTGAAATTTTTGAGCACGACTAGTTAGACGTTTAAATCTTTTAGCTAAGGAATTGACAACCATATCCATAATTGAAAAAAAAAATTTATATTCCTATTTTGAATTAACCGGCGTTTTATCATAACTTCCATAATCCAACATACGTTTTTTCGCTCATGTAATGCGTATCCTTTGAACTGGAGTAATATTTCAAAATCATCTGCCAACGTTCTTGCCGTTTCAAGTACAAACATAAAATGTATATCTGAGCGGAATCTTGGAAAAAGCTTATTTACTTATGTAAATGATCTATTATTATTCTAATATTAATTTATACTTATTGGGTTACAATGATATTGTAAAATATCACCGAAGCATAGACGGCGCCCGGCGCCCCCTACTCGGGGCGCCCTGATGCAACGCATCTTTTGCATACCGTGTTAAGCCGGCCCTGGATAGAGCATTCAACTTACTTACCTGACCTGGCAAAGTGCGACTTTTGGTTATTTTTTGGAATTTACTGGGTTGAAAGTTTTTGACTGAGGTGGAGATTAATACTGTCGTATACGGAAAGAAGATTGGTTGGGGTGGAATTATGATGGGTGGTGGCAGTAACGTAGGCAGGGGGGTTGGAGGGGTCAAAACCGTCCCATAGGGTCGCGATAAATCGATATATTTTGGTAAAGGGTCGGAGAGCTGTATATTTTTTGTTAAAAAAAAAACTGGTTTATTAATAGGTGGTAACCCCTCCATGAAAGCACCTTGCCTAGGCACGTCACTGGGGGATGGTGATGAGTAGGTATTATGTATTATTGCTGAAGGAATGTTGGACGTGTTTAAATGTTTTTCTTTTTTAAATAATAACCGTGTTTTTTATTCTCAATATATTTAGCTTGACCTTCGAATAAATACAGCAGCCGATGCTATTGTATTATTGCCCTACAAATAAAGATTATTTAAAAACAAACTTTGTACAATGTACAATAAAATTATGTCAATAAATACGAAGATTAAAGGTTCAAGCGCTAATACTGCAAGGGTCACAATCTGTTCTTTGTTT
Organism: Elmis aenea; assembly: GCA_947652605.1. Taxonomy (NCBI): domain Eukaryota; kingdom Metazoa; phylum Arthropoda; class Insecta; order Coleoptera; family Elmidae; genus Elmis; species Elmis aenea. The sequence continues at coordinate 36,770,377 of OX393578.1, read as the reverse complement.
CAAGAAATTGTCAACAAACAAGTCGACACGCCGTTTTTTATATGCTCTATAGGTAATCCAGGACTTGCTTTTGAATTTTCACGTTCAATAAAGAATAAAATTGTGATAAGAAAAACTAGAGAAACAGGGTTCAATGGGAATTAAAAATGGCAACCGATGCACACAAACAAAACCGCCTGAAAACATCCTGACAATTTTTGCCGCGTATCGAAATGAAGAAAATGAATGAAGTACCATATTGTGACAGGAGATGAAATGTGGAATTCCTACTTAAAATTTGCTACTGCAACAGTCGATGCAATGGCAATAAGTCACTGGCGGCGAACTTCTACGATACGGGTATTGGGAAGCTGGTGCCGCGTGAAAAATAAAGTTCGTGGATGTATCAAAAAGTAATAGTAAATTGAATATTTTGAGATATAGTTAGTTGTCTCTTCTCATTTGCAGAACTTTTTCCATTTAATTCTGTTCTTGGCTAATTTTGCTTCATTCCATGTGGTGCTCTTCCTTGACAATTCTTGTCCCACTTCTTGGTTCCAGCTTCTACGTGGTCTTCCTCTGCTATTTTTTCTATCCCAGCCTGCGTCCCATATTGCTTTTACAGGATTCCCATCCTTCATTCTGATTAGGTGCCCAAACCAGTTTTGTCTTTCTTCTATTTTTTGAATGATTAGATCCACTTCGAGTCTCTTCCTAATCTCTTCGTTATTGATTTTATCTAATCTAGTAACCCCTTCTATTCTCCAAAACCCTCTTCTCTGCTGCTACAATGTTTGATTTTAATCTGTTTGTGAGGGTCCAAGATTTGCTTCTATATATTAGCGTAGGTATGAAAACAGAGTTATACAATCCAACTTTTGTTTGTTTAAGGATACCTTTTTCAATAAGTAGAATAAATTATTCACAGCCTTTATTCTATTATTAATTTCTTGTTCTATACTTCTTTAATTGTTTATAATCGAACCCAGGTATTTCAGATTTTTAGTCGTGTTTAAACTGTGTTCATCAATGGTTATGTCGATGTTTTCCCCCTCTCTTGATATTACTATTATCACTGATTTGTCATTATTTATTTTCAGGCTGAATTCATAAAGATGTTCTTTCCATATGTCCACCGTTCTTTGTAGTTCTATTTCATTTGGGGCAGCTAAAATTAAGTCGTCCGCTTATAAAAATTCCTTCACTTTGACATCAACTTTCAAGTGCCCACCTGAATCCCTCTTGCTAATGCACTGGCCTTCTTTGCTATATCATCCATCTCTGTTATGAATAGTGTGGGGCTCAGCATACTTTCTTATCTCACCCATTTGTAAGTCAGGAATGTATCCGTAATATCCGTATATTCCCCTCCTGTTCTTACTACACTTTTGGTCTTGCTATAGACACTCTTAATTGCTCTTATTAAATCTTGGTCAATGTTTCTGTTTCCTAATGAAAACCATATTTTATTTCTAGGAATTGAATCGAATGCCTTCTGAAGATCTATTGCACAAAGGTATACACTTTTGTGCCTCTTAGTATCCTTTCTGATATTTGTCTTAGGCAAAAAATCCAGTCCAGCGTGCTCCTACCTGGTCTGAGGCCTGCCCATTGTCCATGATTGTTTTTTTCTAATTGAGATCTTAGCCTGTTTTCCAAAATTCTTTCGCACACCTTCCCCGCTACAGATAGTAATGATATTCCCCTGTAATTCCAACAGTCCATGGTGTCCCCTTTTTTATGTAATGGCATAATGATAGCTAAATTCCAATCTTCTATTATGAAATGAAAAGTTTAACTAAGTTGTATGTTAGAAACTATACAACATAAACCAAAATCTATATTTATTTATTCTACCTGTTATAAATATTGTATGCAAAATGAATTTTTTTAATAACTCATTGTTAGTTGATACTTCTTTTAAAAATTCTTCAGTTAGCTGTAATATTAGTTTTTACAGTTAACAATGCTTTAATTGTATCAATATTTAGCTGGGTTTTCTCTGATGTTCATAATTTGTTCATTAATGAAAAAATCCTTTCAGTGGCGGCGTTTGTTCCTGGTAAGCAGAGTGAAAATTCAACAATTTTTTTATGTTATGATGTGAAACAAATCCAGAATTAAAATGACCAAATATTTCTACCCATCTAATATTAGAGGAAGTCTTTTTCTCGTTCCAATTTAATATCTTTTTATTATTAATAAAAATTTTTAAATATGATAGTTCATCAAATAAATCGTTTTCTTTTATAGCTTCATTTGGAAAATGAGAAAGAATTTTTTTATATTTTTCTACATCATTCCAAGTTATGGATTTTTTAGTTCGATCCAATAAAAGTTTTGAATATCTGTAAATTGTGATTACCACAATTCTAAATATTGGAGACTGTAGACATTTTTGATGTGACATAAACCAAGTTTTATTAATATTGCCATTTTTATCTAGGTTTCTTAAATCATTTTTAATCCCTATTGGCACGTAATTATCATCTAATCTTTCTCTGTACTTTGTTTTTAATGAATCGATTTGTTCTGTACACTGTACAAAATGCTGTACACTTTTTGATGCTGTATATGAGATAAAAATACTGTATAATACAGCACAATGCTGTATGTCTGGTCACCTTATAGTTATGCAATTACATGCTGATTAGTAGGGGTGGGCGATATATAGATATTTCATTAAATATCGATATAATTTTGATATCGATATTCGATATCGAAATATCGATATCGCCCACCCCTACTGGTAAGGGTCACTTTATCAGGTAATAATTTGCTACTCATTATATTTAATGAATAAAAGAATGCATCGAAATGGGTAAAATTTATTTATCGTATTCACATCACAGAGAAACAAACATACAATGAGAGAACAACCTCTGTTATGAATGTTACATTTACTTGATATCTGGAAAACATGTACATCATTCAATGCGAGTCTAGCACTGTATTATTACTATTATATGATCATCTTATTATTAATTTTATTATTTCACAACTAAGCAACAATTTAATTTTATGCAGTGCATAATGACAAAAACTTAAAACACCCCACGATTTTCTCGAAAGTGTAGACAATTTTTTTTGTGAGCAGAATGTTTGTACAAAAAAACTAAAACAAACGATAAGTCTTAAAATCGTGAGACGTTAAAGTATAAAAAAGTGGATTAAATGGATAGAATACTTAAGCTTAATTTGAGAAATATTTAAGGTTAAATAATGATAGAGACTTTCATTTAAAAGGTCGTACCTTTGGAATAATTCGTTTCATCTACAAATACCAAACTATAACGACACCTCAAAACGAAATGCTCTAGGTAGTTTAGTGTTTTATGTTCATGATTTCGGATCAAAATATAAACATACATGTATAAACATATCGATACATGTAATCATAAAGAACTGCATTTTTTCCCCTACAAAACAGCATTAAATACGATTGTTACATGTCCATTTTGGACTACCTTTCCACTAGCGGTGTAGATGTGAAATACACTGTAGTGTGACTTATTAAACATGGTGATTTAAAAGTTGGTATTGCCTTGTCCGCTCATAAAAAAAATAAAATTATATTCATTTATAAAAGTTTACTCATGAGCTTCAAAAAAGGCATTTCTTCTAAATACATTTCAATTTTGGTTAGAGCAAAATGTCCAATGCGAAGATAAGTTTTGACTAGAAATAATGACCACTATAACAATATCTCTCATTAAAATTACAGAACGGTTTAATTCTGTATACATCAAATAAATATATCTTACAAAAAAGAGAATACATAATCCTACATACACAATACATACATTTTAATTGAGCATGAACAAGAACATTCACAATAGAAAACAATTGGCCCAAAAGTATAATTAAATTATAATTGGTTTATTAAAATTTAAAAGTAATTTTTGTTGTAAAACAATTTAAAATAGCATAATCAATACAGGCTACTTCATACACAAGTTAATGGTATCTCTTTGGCTGTTTTTTTACTAAACGATTTTTAATTTCTTAAAATTAACAATGTTAATTTTATATGGTGTTAAAAAATTTTGATTTTCTATTAATGCTGGCTATTTAAAAGGATATAAAAACTGTTTGATATTTGTGTTAAGCAGCTTACATTTGCAGCTTGATAGTAATTGCACAAAAGGCTCCCTGAGATATATTTTTTTAAGCAGGTCAACAGAAATTGTCTTTGTATGCACTTTTTGTAATGGGCATATTAATTACCAAAATACTACTTTATTTTATTTATTTAAAAATAATCGAAAAATCATTTAATTTTTAATGAATTTCATGCAACGAATGTTAGCTCATTAAAACATATGATGTGATATAAGTTATGCATCCATTAAAAAAAATCTAGATATATTAATATAACAATTCACATACCATTTAATTATCTGTTAGTTTGTTATTTTATAATGTATGATTGTTTTGAATGTCGCAAAAAATAGTGAAACAAATATGCATTAACATAAAAGTATTAAATAAAATTGAAAAAGTATAAGTAAAAATAAATATAAACAAACTAACAAAATGTTTGAATAGAAAAATATTTTTGTGAATACTTATGTTGTGCATATGTGACTCACTGCATTAGAATATTTCACACTGCATAAAAAAATTGTTTTATTTGTTCCCTCTATTAATCACTTATGATAGGAAAGTTTTTTATACTCAGCATCAAAGAAGTCACAATTCTGATGTAATTTTGTAACAAAAGAAAAATTAAAATAGAAGATTTATTTATTAATTTGGTATAATTTTGTAACGTTAATCTCCGACTTTAATTTAAACACCCCACTTGTTAATGTCGTCGTCACCATTGTTAACAGTATCCAGTAACCAGGAATAAATTATTTTAAACTGGTAATACTTTTATTACGATTTGGTTACATTAAAACTTTAATAATACAGCATTTATTGTAACAATCTCTTTTTAACACTTCCTGAACATGTCCTCCAAACCTATTTAATTTTAGTCCTACGATTTACATCATAACGGAACAGTATTAAATTTGGGGTGTATAAAGGTGTCTTATTAATATCAAAGATGTTTTGACTAAAAGTTTAAAATTTGTTATTGAAGACAAATACAAATAAAACAATTCTTTTATTATTATGTCAATAAAGAGACACAGCAAAACTTAAGGAATGTATCATACATAAATTAGCTAAACTTTCGTTAAAAAATGCGATGATAAAAATAAAATTTGTTTGCATGTAATAAAAATAATAGAATAAATGTACGTATATTCTAAATATATTTGCGGCTACTGTATATTTGCTAAAGCCTCATATATTTTATGTACACAATAAATGTATAGTATATTTTTTATCTAATTTTCGGTCCATAATTTTTACCTGATTTCTGTGTGACATGGTACTGATCAACGAATACAGCACAAATCAAACTTTGAATGTATCTTTTTATTTTCCCATTATCCTGTTGCATTAAAACAAAACCAAATACATGTAAGGATATACCTAGAATTAGAATTTCATATTACGCTATTTTATTTATACATAGACGACTATTTGAGCCAAAAATTAATAATTTGGTCAAACATCATTTGTAAAATAACATATATTATTAACAGACTGGTAACTAAAATAATATTTAGTTAGTTGGTAATATGTAGGTAGAATGTTATTAAAGATCGTAAAACATAAATAACGTTTATATATACTATACGAAATAATAATATGTAGACTAATAAAACAAAATAATTTACAAAAATGTCATAACTATGCTAAATTTTTCATAATACATTAATTAATAAATGCAATCTTTCTTATGGCACTAGTCTTACGTTCATGCTTACATACTTTTATACAAACTGTGAAAATTTATCATTTGTTTAACAATGTTGGGTTTAAATGCAGAGCCCATTTACAAAACTTTGCGTTTGTTATGTTCGTGCATCATATATTTTGTGCTTAAAGTTACCAAAATGTGCGCAAATAAAAATATATACGTAATAATAAAATATAGCGTCAAAAATCTACATTCAAATTATATCTCAAATGTACTTAAACAATAAAGTGTAAGTTAAGAAAACAAATATTTATATATAAAATAAATGCAGTGAAGTTGGTTATCACATGTTTGTTGTTAGAAAATTTAACCCAACATTGTGCACAAAAAGCGAGTCGTTCGATATCGACAATAAGCACAGAAAGCTACCACTAATTTCGAATGTTTATATATCATCGACTTCTTCCATTACCTAAACAAATGATTAACAAAGAAGAACACATTTTGACAACTCACTGGAGCTTTGGTACATTATAAACTTTATACACCATTTTCAACATTTTCAGTCGCATATAGTTTCAGTCGAATTGAAATTGAATCGGTCAAACTGTGCCTACAACATACTGCCATCGTTAAAAGCTTGTGCTTGTGTAATAAAATACTGAGTAGCGGAAAATTTGAAAATGTTGAACTGGAAGATAAATTTATCAATACTACCGATTCACTCGCATACTGGCATTTCAACCGCTGACTAAAGTCCGGTGTAACTTGAAAGAAGGAATAATAAATATAGGGTATTCAGTAGAGGCCGCAATTACGCAGGTTATTGGCGATGATGACGTCCGTGACAGCATCAAACACAAACTGTATGTTATGTGTGTCTGTGGCACAGGTCATATGGCAGTAAATTTCTTTGGTAGTAGATTTATTTTTCGCCTCAAATTGCGCTTGAATATATGCCGCCGCTTCGCCATACTCTTGAGCACCTAAAAATTAACACAAATTTAAAACATGCGTCTACTAAATACACAAATTAATTTCAAGTAAGATAATTGGTCAAATTTAAGTAAGTAAATGTATAAATATGAATTTTGAATATTTTTTTTAGTGTGATAGGTGGCGCTGCTATCCCCTATAATTTAAATTTCTTAATAATATAAAAATGCCCTGCAGTGAAGTGAGCCTATGTAGCATGACAGTTAAATCATTGGGTTTGACTATACATAATAAAATGCCCATTTTTTTCTCCGAAGTTTCGAGGACACTAACCTAGGGTTATTAAAAAAACCTCGACTAATTCAAATAAAAGAGCGGACATTTTTGCACATTTCAAAACTTTCCCCACTCCAGTTTCCGTATCCAATGAACGGTTACACTGTTACAATGTTGCCAGACATCAGATTTGCATAAATTGGCAACAATAACAGTAACACGTCTGAAAAATATTTTCAAGATGAATAAATTTAAGGATTGCAATCATTTTCCAATAGAGAGCACATGAAAATTATTCTTCACCCACTCAAACTGCGTAATTTTCCTTCCAACATTGCTTCAATGTTTTTGCGCTGTTTATTTTACATAAATTTAAGTGAACAAGACATGCGTTGCGTTAGAAAAGTATATTTTATTGCAAATAATAACTTACTGTTTATTTTTTTTTAATATTAATAGTTCGGTGTTAATTATGAAATTTTCTAATTGTTCATGTTTCCCTACGCTGTTTAGTTTTGCAATTTATGAAGTGTGTATCTCCGAAAATAGTGAGTGAGTATAATTTATTACAATGTTGTAAGGGGAAGTTTGTCGATTGCGCGCCACACCCGTATTTAGTAGTTTAATCAGACTTCAACAAAGTGTCAGTTTTGGTGTATCAATCAAGCTGTTTTCTTAGATTAATACATAAGTATTGAAATGGAAGTTAACTTTTATCGCGATGTCGTTTGTCGACATCAAGCGATAATCGGTATGCCGCGGCTTAGCACGCTTAACACGCATTTCGTTTCTTGTGTAAAGCTCGTTTTTGTCGTAACAAAACTTGCATATCACGTCATTTACTTAAAACAAAAGATACTTGTCTCTAAGGAAGGGGTTGTTCATACATACGTGCTTCATTCATTTTTTTCTTAATGAATACGTATTTGTTTCTCCAATGACAAATGCTACCATAATTCAACATTTCGTTACAATCGCATGTATGCAGGTGTTTCGCATTTATAAAATTTATTTAAGCGTTGAAGCCGTTTATCACTTAACACTATGTTGCATTTTTTTAAATTTATTGTCCCATTATAAATGAATTATATAATTATATTATATTTCCAACAAAAGTTATTTTGATCGTTAGAATTGTGTCAGCTTTATTATTCAATAAATAAACATTTTGTAAATATTTCGAATTCAAGAATGACAATTTTGTAAATAGGGAAAAAACGAAAAGAGAAGAAAATAATACCACACCAAACGCCATGTCAAATTCAGATAAAACTTTGATTTATTGCAAACGTGATGTTTTGAAAAAAAGTTACAATGAAATGAAAACCATGGTTTTCACAACTGCAAAAACGCATATCTTTAAAATATCCGAAAAAATACTTTTTAGAACAAGCTACAATTAGTAGCGGCTTCTGGGATGTGTTGGACGGTTTTTATATTATTATACAGGGTGTAAAAAGTCTGGAAACACTGCATTGAAAAAAACGTTCCATATAAACAATTTTGGTTAATTGTTGGCTGCAGTTTGACGCAGTAAAATGTGTTTTCTACCTCCTAATGTAAAACTGACATGCGATTGTATTTTCGCAACATAGAATTTTGTAAATTTCCTGATCGAGCATTTTTTTATTCTCTTTTTAAGCATAACAACTTTTTTTAGTGTTACGTAATAACATTTTTCAGATATTTTAAATACTTAATGCCAGCTCTAATTCTAAATACTTTAAAAATTTATTAAATTAAACCTTACAAAATTAGTGATAATAAGAATAAAATAAAACTAAAAATATTAAGAGAAAAATGATTAGGTCAAAAACATTGTGTAAAGAAAGATTTTAAAGTCACATGAACACATATATTTGCATTATTTACTTTTACCATGAGTAGTGTGAAGAAAGTATTGTGATCGCGAAAATGTTAGAATTTGATTTTTTGACGGACATACATACAAGCTCTGAGGTCCCAATTTTGGAAATAATTGTGATTTAAATATTCTAAAAATCGGATCATACGATTTAAAATTTTGTAATATTTTTAGGAATGCCCGGTTGACTGTTTGTCGTAACCACTAGTACGAAGCATCATTTTGACCGAAGTGATTTACAAAAATGAGATTACAAATTAAAATGCCTAGAGCAGCACATTATAGGTACTTTTACGAACACCAAGTAATTTTTTAAATTTCTTATGTAGCACTGAAAATTCTGTTATAAGTAGTTAAATAGATTAAAATTTATCGTAAAGTGCAAAATATTGGCTAACATTTACAAAAAATGACGATTGCCTGGCAGTTTAATAAGGCGAATCGAAAAAATAAAAAATATCTACGCCAAGTTGAAGCAAAAAATTTCCAAAAACTGTTTTTTTTCCATAAAATATTTATATTTGCGCCGTTATACAGGTGATTCCAAATTTTTACTTTACCCTGTTTAAGTATCTCATCGAACAAATAAAAATAATAGTGGTATATTTATGTTTCATCACAAAGGCTATATTTATGTGCATATAAATATGTATAGACAAATATTGCAAAATTTTAAAATTTAACAGTAGTTGCAAATCGTTATAGGCATATGTATAAAGTAAGTGTACTAGCAGTATAAAAAATTACTATCAATTTATAAAACAAACTGCATGTTTTTAGGGCTTGAATATAAATTAGGAGCATTTGTTCAAAAACAATTGTTAAAAGCAGTCGATGTTTACTTATGCACAGAAATCCGCAAGGCAAATAGTTTGTGAATCGTTCTTACCTGCATACTCAGGAAAACATATAGTAAGCGGCGATTTTCTAATTTTTTCTTCAAATAAATCTTTTTTGTTGAGGAAGAGAATAATGGAGGTATCAGTAAACCATTTATTATTACAAATAGAGTCAAATAACTTTAAGCTCTCTTGCATTCGATTCTGAAACATAAAGACATATATTATATTAATTTTTACAGCAAACTAAAAACGAAATATGTAATTTAACATCCGTTTAATTTAGTGTGGTCACGTACTTAAAAATTAAAAACATGCAATTTGCACCACAAGAATATCTATTGTGTTTTTAAGAGTTTTGTTAGCTTTAAAAACTCCATCATATATTTGAAGTACCTTGAACATGTTGTTAACTAGAGATAAGTGGTTATGGTTAGTTATGAGCAAGTATTCTGAAAATATTTCCTGTTTCTATAGTATTTTAACCATCTTCAGGTTTAAAACAAACAATATCCCTAGCATAAGTGTTATATTACACACAGTTTTTTCTCTATGCATCTTTTTAAATTGAATTGTTATTTTTATTAACATAATTTCCATCAAAAAGCGCTCTAATTGCTCAATTCGTAATAAGGTGTAATTAATTTTAACTATTTGAAAAACGTAGTAGGTAGTCAAAAAACTGAACTGGAAACGACGAAATCATTTTTTGTTTTTTCTGTTTTCAAAAAGCGCGTATTTTCCCGATTACGATCTAATTCGTTTTCTGAATCAACTATTGAGTGAGAAAACTGCTTTTAATGATGATCATTAACAACGCTCTTATGCAGTTGTATTTTATTGTTTCTAAAATTAGTGTTTAGCTAATTAAATTAAAACTTAAAAATTACTTTTAAACTTATAATGATCACAAATCTACTTTATCTGCTGCTGTTTCTTCATTATTTTATTTTAAGGTTCAAATCAAACATAATTAGTTCTTAATATTTTTTCTTTGCAATATAACTATGCTGATTTTAAAATATTTATTAACTCAGAACATTAAAATCACCTTCAATTAAAATTTTTATTAATATCGGCTGTAGGAGTATTTAGTAAAATTAAATCTTACAATTTGGGCATTAACATCCATTAAACGAGAATAATTATGAACATTTAAAGTTATGTACATATGTTCCTAATCTTCAAAGACAATCATATCTCTAAGTTTAGTTTATAGCTCATTGTCTTCCCTTTGCACAGAAATTGTTTGTTTAATTTAAAGATTAATAATAAATTTATATTTTCATTCCAGTACTAGGTAAATACACGTGGAGTTTATCCAACGATAATAATGTTTATATGCATATCAACAAACCATCAGAATATCGTGCATGTCAATAGTTGAAGGGATAAAGTTTATTTAACATGCCAATAAAAGTATATATTAAATAATTTTATTGTGCGGTGCCTAGGCACGATTTTTTATGTCAACGAACTTCTCAGTTCCAATTAGGTACGTTAATACAATTTAACGATGTTTTTCGTTTTATAAACATAATTTATCCCTAATTTGTAGCTAAACAGAATATAAGGGAAATAAAATATGTTTTAGTGATGTTGGAGAAATCAAAATAAATTTGATGTTGCAATATTATCCCAAAAAAATTACTAGAAAATTACTTGCCTCATAACATTTATTTGCAACAATAAAAAAAATGTATGAAGTATTGAAGCTGGTCATGCGAAACTAACATGAATTTGCATAAAAATACTTAATTACTGCCACAACCCCTACTAGTTCATTTTGCCCAGTTCAATACCGTTAAATGGGGTGAAGTTAACTAGTTTTGAATTTTAACATTAAAAATTGTCTTACATATAAGATAACGAAATAAAACTAAGAACGTAAAATACAATTATGCATGTTATCCCTTAAGTCGATTCTGAACAGACTTATTTTCTGTTTCGCGTGATCGATAAAGCACTAAAACAGTGACGAACAACTTTTTTTGCGGGCCAGAACTGAAAATCGAACAACCCGTACGGGTCGCAACTGTAAAAATCTTAATTTATTATTTAAAAAATATAATATATTCTGCACTGCGTTCGGTCTTATTAAAAATTATATTATAAAATCATACATTGTCGAACGAAAACACTTTTTAATATAGCTAACTGAACAGTCTCAGAGGGCTGCATTTAAACAACTGATGGGCCGCATGCGGCCCGTGGGACGCGGGTTTGTCATCACTGCACTAGAATACATTCGAGAGCGCCACATGCCCAAACTATTACAATTTTTACAAACATGAAAGCGATTACATTCTAATTTAGCATGTGCCTAATTATCCACAAATATTTAAAAAAAAACTATATGCAATGCAAAGCCAACTTTATCTTCCGTTTTTTTTTACTGAATTGTACCTACACGTAAATGCTCTTTTTGATAACAAAAAAAAACAAACTAAAAACTGTAACTCGCAAAAGGTTATTTGCCGCTGTACGTATATTACAGATAAAAAATTTATTCAATTTTGGGTTAATCCTGAAAATTATAGGGAATAATCCGTAAAAAAAGTACTAGGATAATTGAAGTAATAAAAGCAGTGACAGGATATAAAGCACATTTGTAACGCCCGCTTATCGTTAATTAATCGATAATGAATTGGAATTAATATATTTACACCGCCATCAAATTAAGCCACGATAAGCAACCAGGATAATTAAGATTTGTATTTTGATTATGCATAAAGCGTCTGGCACATAAATTTAATTTACACCTATTGTTATGTGCCGTTTCGAACGTTGTCAAATTGGAGGATGATGACAATTTCCTGCCAACAGACATGTGAACATATTTCATCAAATATCAAGACACTTTTTTAGTGGTAACCAACACCGACCAATGATTAAATTATTTTCTGACAGTTTGAAGTACATATAAACATTTCAATAAAAATAAAATAAAATAAATATGTTGTACGACTTCTTAAGTAAGAAAAATAAAATCTGAACATGTTACTATCTTTAGAAAGATCTTAAATTGACGTTAAATCTTTATGTAGCGATTGTTTCTGAACAACTCATTACGCTAATGAAAACTGTCATTAAATTACATTGCTATAAAACACAGGAACGTTGGAATGTAAAGACGCCGATAAAAAACGGTTCGCTTACATTTTTTTGCAAGTTTATTCTTTGCAAATCGAGTTGTTACAAATTGCAAGTATTAATTTGGCGAATTACGTTTTTGTTACGGTACATTTGGATGATTTCACGAACAATATAAATTCATTTTAGATTCACCAGTAAACCTGTTTGGGTTTCATTCATCCGTTACCATACAATCTTATACTAATCAGGTATTACTTGTTGGGAAAATTTTTAGTAAGTGGATGTTAGGTACATAATACATAATATATCTTACCGTCGTTTCATCTTCATGCAACACTTGGTCATATTCTGACATAGCTACGCAAAAAATTATCGCTGTTACATCTTCAAAACAGTGAATCCATTTTTTTCTTTCAGATCGTTGGCCACCCACGTCAAATAATCTGAAATTATTATTTTTTATTTATTATGAGACAAAAGACATAATTAAGTAGAGGCAAAGTAATAAACTGTTGAAACTCTAAATCAGTGTTTACCAAACTTGCAACCATCATCTTGCACCCCTTACCGGCCGAAGACAGTACCCCATTCTCATATAATAATTTTTAATGAATTGTTTTATTTAGCTAAGAAATGCTAAAATAAAATAAAATACCCTACCGTGTACCCCTTACAACTATAGCGCGTACCCCCAGGGGTACGCGTACTACACTTTGGTAAACACTGCTCTAAATCGATTGAACTTCCTCCAAATTCTTTAATTAAAATTGCCAAATAAAATCCGCAAATACGAGCAACCCAAAAAAACTACAAAGCTGACGCTTTTTAAAATGATTACAATTGAAGTTGTAATCTCTGAAAAACATGCTTTATTGAGCTCGTATAAATTTTAGCTTTTAAGGTTTGAGTTATGTTTAACAAACACCCGGCCACGAGATAGCGTACCTTCATCAATTTACGTATTATTTTAGAACATTGCCAGCTAATTTAATAAAATAAGTATTTAAATACGTTACTGTAAATTGAAAATTTGTATATGGTACCAGCAAAGATAATCCCAATTCTTGCAAGTTAAAATTTAGATCAAATAACAAAGCAGAAAAAACTTACTTGAAATTAAGATTCTTGAAAGAGAAATGTACTTCTACAATACCCGTGGTCTTGACTCTAGTACGAAGGATATCTTGTTCTGTGGGCTGATAATCCTTGGCACCAAGTCGATCTAGATCATCTAGGAAACTGAAATATAAAATATTATTATAAATGTGTAAAATAAAGGCATAAACAAAAAATGTTGTAGTTGTCCAACAGTATTACAAAATATAGGACAGGGGCAGTCTTGGTCGACTTTTTATATAGGCTAGTCACGAGCCACCTGCCAATTTCTCGAATTTTCGAGGAAAAATGGCTTTTACAGGGGCCTTATTTTGCGCATTTTCCTCTGGAACCGTTGGACCTGTTTTTGAAAACTTTGCACCGTTTTACTCGCAAATGATGCGCGCATGAAAAAATAAAGGCGTTCCGATTTTTTCCCGCACGTTTCTATGGCCAACGCGACCGCAAAAATGATCATTTTTAAGCATAACTTTCGGGTTCGGGCGGCCGCATACGATACTGAAAATAAAAGAAAGTGCACCATTTACACATCACCAGATGCGGTAATCATTTGGCTACATTTTGAGATAGGAAAAACGATCTTGAAAACAAAATAATTATTTAATATTTTTTACAGGGGTTTGGAGCAGTCAAATGTTTTAATTGCTCCGCTCCAGCTTCGCTCCATGCTCCAAATATTGTTTTAAAAAAATGTTTTTTGATTAAAAAAATTTATTTAAAAACAAAGTTTTAATTTTATCGGATAATATGTAAAAGTTGGTCAAAAATAACAATATTTGACCCTAACAAACAAGTCAAGTTAAATAAATGTTTGAAAAAACAAAGTATTGATCTTCAAACGCTAAAAAAAAGGAAAAATAAAGTAGTTTCTATAAAAATTGTACATAATAAACTGGAGCAGTGGAGTAATAAAAATTATTTGCTCCGGACTCCGCTCCTGCTCCGGGCAAAAACCCATTGCTCCACTACTCCGTGCTCCGATCCAAACCCCTGATTTTTTATGACCCGAGGTGTTTGTCATTTTCGAACGAACTCCGAAAAAAAAAAAGCTTTTACAGAGGTCTCTATTTCGCGTTTTTCTTCGAAACCGTTGGACCGATTTTTAAAGTCTGCACCGTTTTACTCGCAAATAATGCGCATTGTGTAAATAGTTTCGATTTTATCTCGGATGATTTCATGACCAACGCGATACAAAAATGACCAGATACTAAAAACAAAAGAATCGACTGGTTAATCGCGATCGACTTTTTGGCGAAAACTGGTATAGGGTTTTTAACAAACTGCAGCTGCAGACTTAATAAATAAGACTTATTTTTGTTGTAGAAACAAAATAATTGGCAAAGAAAACATACTAAGGTAATACTAACATAATAGAAACTGCAACTGCAATAAATAAAAATCCGCTGAAGTGTATTAAAACTTCTAAAATATTGTACTTCCAACTTCGACAATGTACCTATTGGTATGTTTTACTAGTGAATAAGTACATGTTTGCTAAAAGAGGGTAAAATATTTGACGAAATACACATAAAATTTAAAATATTGGGGCAAATTATTATTCAACATATAAGTATTTCCACTCAATTGTTAAATATGTTGCAATCACCTCAATAATGGGACAAATTTTCAGTGGAATATACGTATAGGCAAAGGAGAACTAATCGCGTGCCTAAAGTTTCAAAATTTTCGGGGCCTGTAAAATAACCCTCACTTAATTTAAAAAGTACAACATTGTAAAGCATTAGGGGTCCCGAAATCCAATAACATCCGAGGACCACAAGGAACAGCAACACGACACTACTGCAAACTTCTGTATAATCAATATCTTAAATAATTTAACAACAGAAGATCACAAAGCAAAAGCACGTTCACAAAACAACTGCAGAATAATCGATGAATAAGTTTCGCATTTGAAAAGAAATGAGACAAATGTATCAACCTTTATATAAAAACGTTTCTGTTATCAATTGAAGGTGGAAATGTTCGCTAATGATATCGTGTTAAGCCGGTAGTGCATGATGATTGCCCGTAACCGGCAAGTTATTTCCAATTATTCTAATCTCCTTGACCTACATGAGATCCGCACGATTTAGATACACAATTCCGGCAATACTCATTATCTAGACAGCCATTACACGGCATACGTTCCATAGGCATTAATTGTTGATCCGCGAAATTTAGTTCAAATGGAATTAACTGGCCATTTAGCACTGAAGCGACTAATTAGGATTAACATAATGGACGAGCAATATGCAGACATATACAGGTAAATTAAGCCATAAAAGGCAGGTCGACTTAGAGGAAAAACAATTCAATAAAAGTGGTCTTTGTTTTCAAATATAAATATATCCTAAAATAAGATATTTTTTGCGAAATTTTTATATTAATTTTAATTGAACTCAATAATGAACTTACTATTTAGCGGAATCGTTGAGCTGGTACTCGTTAGAACGACCAAAGCACTCCTGAACGCCGGAGTCGGCCCATAATCGTTTCATGGCAGCTAGAAGTTCCTCCGAGAAAGGTTCAGTATCTTCCATACGTTGAATTACATCAAAAACCATTTTACCATCAATCTATAACAAAAAAAAAACAATTAGCTGTTTGGCAATTTTTCAATTAAAAAATTCACACAAATTAATAAGTAGGTAATTTGTTCCATTTATTACATCCAGTAAAACTACATTGAGTTCTTAAATTAAAACAGTCGATGCACGTTTTGGTGAATGGTGATACACCCAATCCCATTAGTTCAAGCAAAGTGAAAAATTATGAAACGAAAAAGAGGCTAAAAGTAATAAGACGTTTTCGATAAACTATTAATGATCAAAGTCATGTGCTTGGTACTTGGCCGCTCGGGTGCCATCCCACTTTTAGGCGACCTGTCATAAGGGTTACGATATCCTGGTGATTTTAAAAATTTGAAGTCCGTACCGTTGCCGTTATTTTCAATTTCGGTAAAACATTTAGCCCACGAAGGCCGCCTTTGGCCGCTCCCTAAATCGGCCACCCGCGTGCGTGGCAAACTAGAACCGCCCCCAACAGATAATAAACAAAAAGATTATTAAAACATAAATATTAAAAAATAAAGAAACTGTTTTAACAAAAAAAAACTTGCAGTTATTACTTATTCCTTTATTTTACTTTATTTGTGCTGTTATTTGTTATCTTTGCATTATTTTTATCTACATTGAATTAAAACATGAATGAGAAGTAGGCAGAAAAATAAACGACTCCCGCTCCTTTGACTAATGCACTACCCTGGACAACATTAAGAAAAACCGGTATTAAATATTTTCAATTTCGTTTCCGGTCTTGAACAAAAAAATGTCGTTCCCGTTTCTGTTGTTTAAGTTTTCGTTCTGCTATCATATTATTAAATTTTAAATCGTGAAACGATAGGTTTTCCAAATTCAGACTCCGACTCCTTCTAAAAGCATCGACTCCTCGACTCCCGTCTCCCCATACCAACAGTTTATAAAAGTTTTTTAATTATTTTGTTTTGCTTTATTTTATTGTTTAAGATGAGATAATGTTTGCTATTTTAACGAAAAAGTTTTAAATAAGAGAGAGTTGAATAATATTTTCTATGATAGGAAATTACAAAATCTTTAAGTGACATTTTACTGAATATGGCGAGGAATTTGAAAGAAAAACAAAGTTGAAAAATCAAATTTTAAAATCGAATATCTTAAAAACAATTGAATATAGGAATTGCAATCCTACATGAACATTTTGTAATAAACTTCAAAGCTCTTGAAATAAAAAAGTTACAGAGTTGAGAAATTCTTACTGTTTATTACTGTTGAAAAGAGCGAGTGGGTACTTTTTTACATCAAAGTTTACGATTATAAAAATGAAACACAAAAACTATTTAAATTAAAAAAAAAAACTCGTTAAGAACCTTTAATAACTGTTTTTTTTAAGTAAAATTTGGTTAGCTAAAAAAATTAGACATTAAAAAATTAAATATGAATAAGAAACGCGTAAGATCCATTAACTTGTCATTGTTGCACAGTCAAACAGCTGGTAGAAGTGACGTGCGCAGTCATTTGAGGCGTTATACCAGTTTGTTTAGACTTTCGAGCTGCGTATGTATCGAAAACGTGGAATGGAATGTTTGTTTACACTTTTAGCCTTATATAAACGGCTTCCCGTTAAATAGAGATAAGAAATCAGTATATTCACTGTTGTTAAACAGAGTACAAAGTGTTACTTAAGTTATATAATCTAAACAAACGTGATAGAGCAGTTAGTCGTAAAGATGGCGTCGTTACCGAGGAGTGGTAGAGCGATTACATCTGTTTGCACGAACCTAAAACGATTCGCTCATCACGTAAGTGATCGTATCCTTGTTAATTAATATATTGGTAAATTAACACGTTTTAGCAAAAATGTGCAGTTCGGATTGTCGAAGTTGGGCCTCGAGATGGATTACAAAATGAATCTAATATGGTTTCAACCGAAGATAAGATAACATTTATTAACAAATTGTCGAAAACGGGCCTAAAAAGCATAGAGGTAACAAGGTAAAATAATAATTTCCAATATTAATCTAGTTAAAGCAATATATACTACGACATTAGCGTGAAAAACAACTATGTTTTCAACAATAAACTTTAAAAATCTAAGGTATGACGTACAGGGGTCATGAAAGTTAGCGATAATAAATTTTGTAATCGCTTAAATTGAGTAAAGTACGTTTAAAAAATGTAGGATTTTTAATTCACCGATTTAAATATTATCTTAGTGATTTTAATTTCATTAATTTAGAAAAAAATATTCGGTTATATAATCGTGCACGGTATTATACTATTAAAAATCAGTGGCGGATTTACGATTTAACCGCCTATAGGTCGATATATTTTGCCGCCTGAGCCGATATATTTTGCCACTTGTAGGCTAACATGCTTTGCCGCTTGTAGGTTGATAAATTTTGCCACCTAGTCTTACTAAACATAACCAGAAGCGTAATTAAGGCTATTCATTTGACGCCCCTAGCCTAGCGGTATTCGCGAATTTGACGCTGCTGAGCCTTTTTTGAGGCGCGCCCTTGGCGACTTTCCCATAGCAAATTTTTAAATAGGTCGCGGCGCGGCGGACGGCGAATTCGTGCCGTATTTTAATAGAAAATATTATTCTTTCACTCGACCAAAAAAATTTGCCGCATCGCCGCGCCATCGCAACTTTCTTGCTGTCCAAAATTTGCCGCTGTAGGCTCCAGCCTACTTAGCCTTATGGTAAATTCGCCACTGTAAAGAAGAAATCAAGGCACCTCCTTTTTTCACTTCTTGAGACCCAACTAGTGCCTCTTATGAGATCTTAAGCTAGGGGTCTGCGGGCCGCATCTGATCCATGAAGCGATATAATGCGGCCCGTTTTTTGTACCACCTATAAAAACGAAGAAATAAAACTATATTTTCTAATAAATCTAACTATTTATTTATACTTATCAACGTGCACATTTTTCTGCAAAACGTTTGTTTTATCAGCTTATATTTTATTTAACTTTCATATTAATTAATGCGCGGTGAAAATATATAAAATTATCGCGACCGTATAATTTAATTTATTGATGTAATAATATTAATAAAATAAGAAAACCCAAGCTATAAACTTTGCACACTAAACTTAAGGTCAACTTGATAACCTATATGATTGATAGACAGGTTGAGTAATTGAAACTTGTATTTAAATTACGACCAATTAATTTAGGGACGCCATCAATACGAAAGATGACGGAGGAAAGAAGTAGACACAGAAATTGCAAGGAATTTTATTTGTTTTGAAAAACCATTTGAGATACCAATTCCAATACCAACTCTCTGTTCCCTAATAATTCTAGAACCGTTGAATGGATCTAAATAAAATTTTAGAGTTATGGATATGAGTTTTTAAAGTAAATGGGAGGTTTAATTTATTATCAGAGTATTTCTTGCCGGGTCCGCTTACAGGCGGAGGACACCCGAAGATGCCCGAAGTGCATGGTGTTAGCTCGTGGCCGGCAGCGAATGTTAAGCGGTGCTTATATAATTCAGAAATTTAAGCGGTGGCAAAAGCTTTTACATACATAAATTGGTTAAGGTTATTGAGGATATATTTTTAGTTTTGTAAGTCCAAAATGGGTGCCGCAAATGTCAGATAACATAGAAGTATTTAAAAGCATAGACAAATATGAAGGAATCTCTTATCCTGTACTTGTTCCTAATTTGCAAGGCTTAAACAAAGCGGTAAGTTTAAGCAACAGCTCAAATGCGTTGAATTAAAAATGGTTACGTTCTAGCTAACAGTAGGTGTAAAAGAAATAGCAGTATTTGCATCAGCGTCTGATGGATTTTCAATGAAAAATGCGAACTGCACAGCCGAGGACGGTATCAATAGGATAAAAGAACTAGTCAAAGTTGCTAACGAGAAGAATCTCAGAATACGAGGATATATTTCTTGTGTTGTTGGTTGTCCTTATGATGGATATATAAGACCGTTGGCGGTATCCAGGGCTACCGAAGCTCTTTTGAGTTTAGGATGTTATGAAATATCACTGGGTGACACAATAGGCGTTGGAACGAAAAAAAGTATGAAATTTATGCTGAAAGACGTCCTATCAGTTACAACCCCTAATAACTTGGCCATACACTGTCACGACACCTACGGACAAGCCCTGGCTAATGTAATGACCGCTCTCGAAGTAAGTTTAAAAATCCCTTGTACCTCAAAAGAAATCATTAATGAATGGTGGTTTCTTTTACAATAGTTATGAGCGAATCGGAACAAAGCTCGCGTTTTCCAATAGGCTGACAATATTTAAATGTGAAAGGTTACAGCAATCGATACACCCAAGATAACGACGCTAACGTATTTAGAAACAGAGCTAAATGTCTTTTTCCCGGGTGAAAAGTGAAAGCCGTCCGTCAAAACATTCATTCTTTAAATTTAATGCAAACCACATGCATGAGCAACAAGACAAGAGTCAGCTTTTTCTCTTGTAATGTATCAAATTTGAATGATAAAAACGGGCTGCAACACCCTAACACATGTAATGCTGATTTATCGATTTGTTAACGCCCCTTTCTGTATCGCGTCTCTCCTCTCGGGGTAACCCATATGTTTTAAACTAGACTTCCAAAATATTTATCAGAACGAAGTTATCTAAATAATATTAACAAAACAAAACCAATTTGTTGTCAGATAATTGACTTTCACGTAAAATAACGTTAAAAATGGTAACCGCAGTATACAAAAACAATTTTATCTTATAAACGAGTCAATGTTCAATATTTGACTGTTTTAAATATGCGTAATGTGCGCTCTCTATTGCAACAGCGAATGTGGGATATTTTCAAGCATATACATAGGTACAATTGTAGAAGTATCTAAACTTGCATGAAAACAGTATTCAGACTATCGTGAATCGCCGTGAATCAAACATCAAAGTTAATTAAAATCTTATGGTGCAAGTCTAATTTTGATAATTCTATTTAAATATTCTGTTAAAAATTTATTGGAATTCCAATGCGAATATGCGAAAAATTTGGATTAATAATGCTTCTAGTAGGTACATATCTTGAAACAGGAAAAGCTTTGAAATGTTGCGTCTTTTAATTCCATTATATTTCACATATTTTTTCTTTGTGTTTTTAGCATGATATAAGAGTAGTTGATTCGTCCGTTGGGGGATTAGGAGGTTGTCCATACGCGAAAGGCGCTTCTGGAAACGTGGCCACAGAAGATTTAGTTTATATGTTACATGGTATGGGTTTGGAGACTGGAGTCGACTTGGATGCCCTAATGGAAGCTGGTCATTTTATTTCAGAAGTTTTGAAAAAACCTACGCATTCCAAAGTTTCCACGGCTTTATATAAAAGAGTATGAAGCAAATTTGTTTGTTATTATTACGTTTATTAAGTTTATAAAATAAAGAGCATTTTACAACAAATAAACTTTAATTTGGTTTACATTTAATCAGTATTTTCCTAACTGAATTGTTACCTAACTTATTAAAAAAGACGGTATAAACTGGAACTAAGTACGATCAGCTTTTTATTTTACAAGATCAAAAACACCTTGTAAGTTTGCAAAATTTAAATACTTTTTCGAACTGAGAGAAACGGCACGAAAGTTATAAACGAAATAATTTTATTTTATACGTATTGCACGTCCTCAACTGGCATAAAATCAAAGCCAGACGAATTTTGAAACAAAAAAAAACTTTCACCTTAGGGACAACCATCTACCTCTTAACTACACCTTTGCAGGTACTGAATGTGATTGTGCATTATT
The DNA here is from genome assembly GCA_947652605.1 of Elmis aenea. NCBI lineage: Eukaryota > Metazoa > Arthropoda > Insecta > Coleoptera > Elmidae > Elmis > Elmis aenea. The sequence goes on along the minus strand of OX393578.1, from coordinate 36,748,236 downwards.
AAAAAAGCCGTTTGCGACTTCTCCTTCTACTAGGGTTACACAAACGACTTGCTCGAAGATTTTCCTTGGTTGCTCTTTACAACAATAAAAACTTTACATTTCATAATGAAAAAGTTGTTTGCACAGAATTTTCTATTCGGTACTACTTACATATGTGTATGAGTGTACCAAAACTTAAAAAAATAATCAAGTATAAAAATAAAGCAAAAGTATACATTTTACCAGCCTTTAGATCAGTTTCATGAGAGAACGAGAGTTTTAAACAACTAACTAGTCGAATAATTTCCCTCTTTACAATGTAAACAAAGTATTTTTTGTTGTGGTAACTATGAATACAATTTTGTAATAAGAAATATTAAAACAAAAGTTAATTAGCTGCCAAACTTTCGACCAAATATGGTTTTAGGATCGTCTGGTTTCCTTAAACAAAATATTTATTTTCGAAATAATACCTACGGTTTGAAATTATAAATCACGACATAAATGTTGGGCATTTGTAAATGAAAGAAACAGTACTACAAACGATTAAAAGAATTTTATTAGAAGCATAAAACAACTCGGAAGTTAGTTTGAAAGAAAAAAGAAGTCTTATTCATAACTGTGAAATGGAAAACATCTGTTCTTTTGATTGTAGACGAAAACGTATAGAGTTGTTTCGAGTCCGTATGGAGGGATGAATTAGACAGTTTTACGATTGTCATAAAGCGAATTTAATGAATGATTTATTTTTACGATCTAAACTTCTGTGTTTCACCACTGGGTCACACGCGAAAAGTTTTCTAATAAAACGGAGTTTTTTTTTTTTTACCAAAAACGGGAAAGTGGAACATTGAGGACGTAATTCGCACATTACATTTTTTTATGGTTCTAAAAAGTCCTCAGACAGTATGAAGTTCGAAGTACAATGTTAAAATATAGGTAGTGTTTACAGTAAAACTTTACGACGTAAGAAGCGCTCGTTATCGGTTTAGAAAGGGTAGGTACGTTACTACAATAAAACGATACGTAAACATCGTTACCGATTTCTTTAATCTATTTATACTAACAAAAAAATTCAGTTATCATAACTTAGTAACGCAAGTACGCAAGTACGCAAGTACATAAAAGTTCCCAAAAAGCAATCCCTTAAAAAACTTAATTTCATGCTTTTATTTTTCTAATTGCCAAATTATTTCTATATAATAATTCGTTATTGTTTTATATTGAAAATCAATTAATGGTTTATGTTATAGTAATGGATTCGGTAAATTCAAACTATAATTAATTTACTCCCTTATACATGTATATGAGCCGTTTATTTTGAAAGTAAACGAAGTCAATTTTTTGTTATTTTGAGATATTTAAAGGTCTGCGTTTTTATGGATTTAAAAATATCGGTAAGCACTAATAACAACTTTTATGTATTTTATGGAGTTGGATAATGTAAATTTATTATTTAATAGTGTTTACCGGTGATGGCTGAAGAAAATAGAGATTTTGTTTTACACAAATGGACTTACTCCACTTTCAAAATTAATAAATTATCGTAAACGTTAATTAAAAGGCTAATATTTCATTTGAATCGTCCTTACTTTTAATAATAACAAAACATTATGTTAATTTATTTAAATATTTATTCATTTGATAAAAAATAAGTGACACATCAAAAAAAAAATGCGATACAGTAAAACAAGACATAAAACAAAAAAATTATTTTTATTAAGAATTCCAGCAAAATTATGCATTTTCGTTAATATATTTTTTTTAAATTTTATATTTATATTTTTAGTATTATTTAGGATTCAGCATTTTAATGTATTCATGATGAAGAGGAGGTATAGACAGGGTGATTGATTGGGACCGGGCATTAAAAATATATGAAGGGTGTTGATCTTAAATTTTGGTTATGACCTTAATGGCATATGATCTGTTTAATGAAAATATTTTCAAGATGGCGACACTTCCGGAACTACCGGAAGTTGACGTCTACTTTCTTATTTTAAATACAATGGTCTATTTTTTATTAGATTTTTGGATTTAACACGTTTTTTTAAAGGGTTTTTTAATAGCATTCCCTACATTACACCTAAGTGCAGTAGTTTTTTGGATTTTTGGACATTTTTCAAGAGAAAACGCTTAAATTTGGACTATGCATAGAAGAAATCTTGGAGTTCAACCTGGAATTTTTGCAATCGATGCATTACTTACAGGGTGGCCAAAATTTAATTTTCTTTTAATACAACTTCAGACCACTAAAACTCGTTTTTTTCAAATGTAAAACCTATAGGTATTGATTATCTTCAATTTGGTTTCTGTCCTTGAACAAAAAAAAAACAAATTGCCGTTTCGGTTATATCGTTATTTTGTTTTCGTTCTGTTCTCATCCTTGATATAAAAACTGAATCAAAGAGTCGGGAGTCGATAATTTTTTTGACTGGCGAATTCACCAAAAAGCCTCTACTCCCAATGTAACCGAGTTCTCAAAAACATTAAAATTTTCATGTACCCAACTTCTTCTTCTTACATCTATTAGACCGTCACCCTTTAGGGTGTAAGGCAGTGGTTTCCAACCTGTGGGGCGCGCCCCCCTAGGGGGGCGCGAGACCATTACAAGGGGGGCGCGCAGCTGTTGCCAAAATGTCATTTTTGAGTACAAACAATAAGAACTTTATTCATACAGAATATGGTATATTGTTTTGTAGCCCATTAAATAATTATTATATTAGAACCGTATTTATGAAATTAGATTGATACGAAAAGTGAGGGGGGCGAAATTTTTTTTTATGAAAAAGGGGGGCGGAGGTACAAAAAGGTTGGAAACCACTGGTGTAAGGTCTCGCCTATCTACTCTCACGGGTGTAAGGCATAGGCATATACCCAACTATACATTAAAAAAAAAAAATACGTTTAAGCTAATATAATAGATGAGAGCCGTATGTTGGAACAAAAATTTTAGTTTGTGTATTGTTTTATACATATTTTCATGTACCGTATTCTCCAGCAGAAGGCGCGAATGTTTGCCCAAAGAAGTTCACAGAGAATCAATCACCCTCGTGGGTAGTAATAGTAGATAATAGAAATGTTTTTTATTTATTTCAAAATACGTCTACAAAATTGAGGATCGTCTTAAATGGCCATGAACCTTATATGCCAGAAAAAATGGTAACTAACACGGCAATTGTTTAAATTTTTTATCGGTGAATGTTATATTCTGTCCAACATTATTAAAAATTACAGGTGTTAAGCCTAGGCGTAAACTCAGCATAATTGGCGATGATATTGTCTAGTTTTAGGGATTAACTTGTATTTTAACACCAGTGTTGCTTTGTCCAATCGGGCTTTAGAAACGCAAAAAAAAAATGTTTAGGCCTTCCAAGAGAAAGATATCGCGATCATCGATTTCACACACAAACAAATAAAAACTATCAAAACATTAACTAATAATGCCGAATAATGATGTGTACCAAATTACTGCGTCAAACTGCATCGACTTTGAATATCAACGTTACGTAATTGCCACAACCTGTTTATAATTTCAATTAGAATATGTGAGTCAAATATCTACGTCCTTGTTAACCCAACCTCATAGGCGCTATTAAATTTATTATGTGCGTATTTTTTTAACAGCACTTTCCGAATAACTAGGCGCTAAACGGTTTTTAAGTAACAAGCATGTTCTGAACTTCGTATTATCAGTGTTCAACTTTCGTTTGCACCTGTATGTAGCAAGTGCGTAGAGAATATAAAGTGCATTCTTGTTTAAAGAAAGACAAAAACTACGTTTCACAGTGACGGCGTCAATAATACCTAACCTAAACTAAAAACACTTTTTCAACGATGGCTGTGTTACGTACCAGTGCGAGATTTCTTTCAAATATTTATAAAACCGCAAAACGTTTTGCGCATGTAAGTAGTTTTATAATTAAATATTTAAAGGATATACTGTTTTTCTTCCAGCATAGTCGCAATGTTCGTATTGTTGAACTTGGTCCAAGGGATGGGTTACAGAATGAATCCATAATAGTACCGACTGATGTTAAGATAAAATTTATAAATCAGCTTTCTGAAACGGGCCTCAAAAATATCGAAGTCACCAGGTAACAGAAAGTCCCATTTAAATACAGAATTGAATGCATAATTTATGTGTATTATCTCTGTATTTAAATACATTTTACTATTAAATAATGCATTGTTTTTTTAAACTAGTGACTCATACTTGTATGATGGCTCTTTGCACTTTTATTTAGCAAACGTATTACCTATAACCTAATAAATTATGTTTGTAGTTATCCTCATATTTAAAATTTTTTGTCTTTAATACACACCACCACTAAGTTAGTTCCCTATGTCAAAAGAAATGTGTAACACTAGACCAGGGCTAGGAAATCGAAAATACAAGCAGTAAAAAAATTAAAACTACCTATGGAAATTTTACTTAAAAAATGTTGAGTTTTTCTAAAGCAAACATTTTAAACATAATGTTTTAGGTAATATCAGATTATTTTGTAATGTAAATAAAATACACGAAACAAAATTAATAATATTAATCAAAAAGTTTTTAAAAATGACGGTAACAAATAAACGAATAAATATAAATTAGACAATTTTACCTGAGATTTTTTTATGATTATTTTTTTATGTTACAAAAACAAATCCATCAAAATATTCACGGATTCGTTCTAAAATATTCTGCGTTAAATTCTGTTTACATTGACCAATTACCAACGAATATTTTAAAAATTCATTTCATTTGTATCAACGTTTACAAATATAATCATCCAGACAAATATAGATATTTATCACTTAGTTTGATATTAGAAAAACAATTTTTAATGATACACGCAAAGTTATGATGACGATAATAACGGGGTTATAAAAATAGCGATCGATTGGGCTGTTAAAAAAGTACAATTAGATTGATTTCAATTAAAAACTTTGTTAGTAATAATCAGAAAATGCTTGCACGATCATAATTGCTATAAAAAAAATTAATTTAATCTGGAAAATTGTATGCAATTCTATATTAATTTTGGTAATGTTGAAGATTGAATTTTTTTTATTTAAAAGAAGTACAGTTTAATTGGGATTTTTTTATTTTACTTTTTTGATCGTGCAAGGGTAAAATAAATTTGGTTTGCATTTTTCATTAAAATACATGTATCAAAACTAAATCAATAATTACAAAGTATATTAGTGAGTGTGGAGGGGTAAAACAAATTAACGGTAAAGTATTTAACATGTGTATATAAAATATATTGAAATCTAAAAAGAAACAATATGACATTACAACAATAAACTCCAAAAATGCCCAATGTTTTTGTTTAACAAGTAAAGATCTGCCAATAAAGGTGTCAGCACACCGTACTGTTCGACCCAAAATAAACGCTACTTTGTAAACAATCGTTAAATTATAACGTTATATATACAGCACACTTGCAAAAAAAAAACAATTGAAAGCCTATTTCAAAAATTTACGATTAAAACTTAGAACGTGGTGATTGAAAAATGCATACAATAAGCAGTCAGATAGGATATGCCAACAGAAACTGTACGGTCTTATTATTTTTAAAATCTACTAATGTTATTATAACAATACACAAGATTCTAAATACTTAATATACGGCAGTATACGTTACTACAAATGCTTGTTTATTTTGTTTAAAGTTGTAAGAAGCAATTGTATTTTAAATATATTGGATAATAATACAAAATAATGATAAAATACAATGATCCAATAAACCATTAAATACAATAATTTACACTGGTAATAGCTTTTCTGACTGAAGTCCAGTTAGACTACTATAAAGTGGTACTAAAAATTGTTGCATAACTTTAGTCTAACATATACAATCGTTATTTAAAATTTGATACTCTCTTGTGCAAAAGAATACATTTCCCTGTGGTTTTCTTTGTGAATTTTAAAGACTTCGATAAAACATACATATAATTGACCGATTGAAATTTAAGTTTTAGCATGGGGACCTAGTCTATCACAAGAGTAAACTTTATGGTGATTAAAAATATCGAAATAGACTTCACATAATGCAACCGTTTTAACAATAAATGAAAAGTCGGAATAATGGACTTCTTGTTCTTTCTCTGCAATGTTTTTATTCATAGAAATTTATAATTATTTCTCATTCTTTATTTCATGGTTTTATGTTTTATCAATTGTTGTTTAAGAAGACGTGGAATGGTGTTATCGAAATTAACTTCGTTTAGGCGTCATATTTGATTGAAACATAATATGTAGTTATTTAGAACTTGCTTTTCTGGTTCAAAAATGTTACTCTTGATCGTGTTAATGACATTAATAAGCAATGTATTGTAAACAATCAATTTTTACACAGCCAGTACCTTTGAAAAGAAACAAAACGAATTTAGATTGGTAAAAAATTTGTCCAATTTGTATTTTTTTACCTCAGTGGTTCAACTTGCTTTTATCTGTTAAAATGCAGAGTTGACCTGATTTAAATCAGCAGATTTTTTAAAATTAAAATCATGATTTAAATCAAACTTTATTTTTTTTCACGATTTCACGTCACACGTCACATATAAATTAAATGCACGTTTTACTTCCACCTGTTTAAACAACCGTTAGTAAAATACACCGAAAATATTGCCTATTGGCTTCTTATAGATCAGGGAGAAATAAAGTCTCTCAGGAATTTTCTTGTTAGACGCATTTCGGTAGATTACTTTGTAAATTCTAACAAAAAAAATTAATTTTAGGGTCAAAAGATCTACAGCCTCATTCAAAAAGTCTGCAACAATTGAAAAAGTTTTTTATTATCGATTTCTCAGAAAATTTTATTTTTGATAAAAGTTGATGGATGACCTAAAACTAATTAAAAGATAAAAAAAGTTTTATATGACACTAGATTTTAGCAATTTTAAAAACATTCTCAAAAGTAAAGTGCCCCTATTTTAAGACTTACCAAAAAAAAACGTGGGATAAGATTGTTTAGAAATCAAAAATACGAAATTAACGTTAAAAATTCATTTTTGAATTTAATAGTAGTGTTAACATTCAAAAGGTTTGCAACTAATTGAAAAGTTTTTTATTACCGATTTCTCGGAAAATTTTATTCTTGAGAAAAGTTGGTGCATGGTATAAAACTTATTTCAAGTTACAAAAAAGCTCGATAAAAATTCATACGACACTAGCTTTTAGCGATTTTAAAAATATTCGCAAGATTAAGATTTTAAGAATTAAAAAAAAAAATCAAGAAAAAACGATATTTTATTTTATTTATTATTTATTTAGTCATGAGTCCCACTACTGTTACGTGTAGAACTGTTGAGTTGTTGTGCTGACTTTTTTTCATGTTTTTCTGTCTTGTGCTAGCTTTTTATGTCTTTCCATTTAATATTTCTGTCCGTTGCTGCTTTTTTAACTTCGTCTTGCCAGGTTTTTCCCGTGATTTTGCTCCATAGGTTTTTCTGGTTAATATTATATCAAGTAAAATTTTTAAATTCTAAACGTTTTTTTAACTTTTTCAAAATTCTTAAAATAAGTGCACCTTTTGGATGTTAAAATTACTTCAAAAAAATTGAATTTTATTGTCATATTTCTTCACCTTTAGTCGTATTTTTGAATTCTAAACAATCTTTCCCAATAAATTTTTTTTGTAACCCTTTACTCTAGTGAATATTTCCGAAATCGCTAAAATCTGGTATCGTATACATTTTGCGATTTTTTTTCTATCTTTTAATTTAATTAGTTTAGGTTATCCACCAACTTTTATCAGGAATAAAAGTTTCTGAGAAATTTTTAGTAAAAAAACTGTTTCATCTGTTGATACTTTTTGAGTGACGCTGTATAGAAGATATAATGCAGTGTAACTATTGAATTAGTTGTAAAAAGCGAAAATATGAGTTTCTTAAAAAGATTAAAAAAAAAAAAAAACTTCGAGATTTTTTTGATTTTTTAAATTTAAATCAATGATTTTTGATTTTTTAAATAAAAATCAAATTTTCCCCAACCCTGTTGAAATGTAACATAATATGACATACATTTATTAAACTGGCAACAAAAACGTTAAAAATGCTCAAATTTTTTAAAAATAAAATCTATGATCTAGTTCTAATGTACCTACTCATTAGATTTGTGTTGATTTTGAGCCGCGAAAATTTGATCGCGACCAAAAAATCTACTTGAACTCCTTTTTCAAACAATTAGGTACATGCTATGAGCAGTGTCGCCAAAATTCGTCAGGATTTCGTAGTTCGCGTTCTGTTATCGATGATTATATGAATAAAAATTAATAAAAGTAAAACTTTTTCTCAAAACATGTTTTATGCGTTTCTGAATGGTACAATAAACTATTTTATAATAATTTTTGGGCTAATAAAAATATTTTATAGTTTTGTAGGTTCTAAATTGATTCCGCAAATGTCGGATAACATGGAAGTTTTTAAAGGAATAAATAGACATGTCGGTATATCGTACCCAGTATTTGTCGCTAACATGCGAGGCTTAAACCGTGCGGTAAGCTTAAAAAAAAGTTGTAGCAGATAAAATCACCGCCACATTGCAGTTAGCAGCTGGAGTGAAAGAAATATCAATTCTTGCACCGATAACCAATGGATTTTCTTCGAAATATACAAATAGCACAGTTGAGGACGACTTGTTCAGAGTGAAAAGTTTAATTAAAACTGCCAAAGATATGGGCTCTAAAGTGAGAGGTTACGTTTCGTGTGTTGTTGGTTGTCCGTACGATGGGCACGTAAAACCTTCCACTGTAACAAAAACTGTAGAAATGCTCTTTAGTTTAGGGTGTTACGAAGTGTCATTAGCCGATACTATTGGCGTAGGAACAAAAACCAAAGTAAATAATTTGTTACACGACGTGTTGAGAGTGACAACTGCAGACACTTTAAGCTTACATTTTCATGATACATACGGACAGGCCTTGGCAAACATCTGCACAGCACTTGAAGTGAGTACTAAACTACATTAATTCGTATTTCAGCATAAAATTTAGAGTGTTAAAACATGTACAAGAAATATACGCTAATAATGAAAGCAAGGGTTTTAAATTACATTGGATATTTTACCATGCGTTAGATAAATTAGCTCGAAATAACTTCACATGCAGCTTTTTTTAGACTTGGGTCTGCGAAACTATCCTCAGGTGTTCGCAGAAAAGTATGGTATGCATTTAAATCACTTGTAATTTCACATTAATTGCATCCAATAAAAATACAGTAACTAATATGTACGTATAAAACATTTTTTTACGAATAAGATTTAATTTAGGATTTAGTTTATATTTATATGGATTCCTTGAATTTTTAAGAATTTATTGTAATGATTTTGTGTCCAAGTAAAACTCATGTTTTATCACATTGATCTTTAACTGAATGGGGGCACTTAACAATAATTGTAATATAATAAGCGTATGGCGATAAGCCATCTTAAATACTTCATAATATTTTACTTATACATATAATATAGTGACTATTTTAAAGCCTGTGGCTGTTTGTTACATCTCCATTGCCATTTTCTTTTGTTTTCTTTAAGGTTTCTTTTTTTCCTCATTTCCTTCTTTTCGTTGGGGATGCACTCATATATTTGTTTGGGTATTCTTTCTTTTTCCATTTTTTTCATGTGGCCGTACCATACTAATTGTTTCTTTTCCACGGTACTTGTTGTTAGCGTATCGTTTATTCCCATTCTTTGTCTGATTGTTTCGTTTCTTATATGGTCATGTATTGTCACACCGCAACATCTTCGCCAAAAACTGTTCTCTACTGATCTCAATATATTTTTTATTGAATTGTTCATTGTCCAAACTTCCGACCCATAGGTGACACAACTTTCAATTAACGATTTGAACAAATGTATATTTGTTTGTTTACCAATTTCTTTATTCCAAAGAAGCGAATTGATTTTAGAGATAATGGTATCTACTCCCGTTTCCTATTTTGTTTAAGATATCTTTCTCGTCTCTCCCGAAACTCGTTAAAATGTTACCTAAATATTTGTACACTTTTGTATTAGTGATATTTGTAACATTTTACTATGTTACTAAAAATTAAGTACTTTTAAACAATTCCACGGTAAAAGATGCACCTAATTTTGCGAGGATATTTAATTTTTAATTGGAATAATATCTAAATAGCAAAAGGATTTTATTATAGAACCGTTGAACGAACACCAAGTTATCCATGTAAGTTATGTCATGTAAAGAACTGCAAGTGATATTGATAATCCCAGAAAGCGTTATCATTTTATTAAAAAGTGCCTGTTATAATTATGTATATAAATGTTATAAAAAATTGAAGGGCGTTTTTGCGGTTCACTTTCCAGATTTATTATTTTTTTGATATTCAACTATTAAAAGGTTTAAAATATTCTTTGCTTATGTTTCTTGTTTAGATTACCAGGGCAAAAGATCTAAGAGAGTTTTAAAAAATTACATTGAGACGGAAGACTTTGATAAAAGAATTTATCATTTCTTAAATTTTGCTTTTAAGAACAATACGAGAACTTTTTATAATTTATATAAATTCATAATTAATAATCATAATTCTTTAATTTTTCCGAATGTTGAAATTATGTTGAGAATTTGCTCAACATAACCAATTAGTAATGCGACTGTGGAAAGTTGTTTTTCTGTTTTAAAACAGATTAAAAATTATTATCTTCGCAGTTCATTGTCACAAGGAAACCTTAACTTTAAGCACTTTCATGTATTGCGCAAAAAAACATTTGAAAATATTGGTTAGGAAGATATTATCAATACATTTGCCGAGAAAAAATGTAAAAAAGTACCTTTATACCCTTTTTAATTAAAAGTACAAATAACCATTGTTTTGTGTTTGATTATTTTATGTTAAAAAATTTGATATTTTGTAATAATTACATGAGTTAATTTTAAAAATTAAACTTCCTCTAATTAACTATTTTATTTTTTAAAAATTAAACTTCCTCTAATTAACTATTTTATTAAATATCTTCTAAAAATCGAATTTTTGCTTAAAAACTAATTGTAAGACGAACCTGATTAACATATTACAAAGTACTTTTTCTCCAGTAATTCTTAAGAGGATATCCCAATATGTTGCCGCTGTAATGTATAAAACAGCTTCAATGCTATTTTATTTTCAGCAAGACGTGAGAGTTTTTGATGCCTCTGTGTCGGGATTAGGCGGATGTGCGTTTGTTGAAACCACAACTGGAAACGTATCGACCGAGGATCTGGTTTATATGCTCCATGGTATGGGGATGGAAACAGGAATCGATTTAAATCGTCTCGTTGATGCTGGTCAATATATCTCTCACTTTTTGAAAAGAGATAATGGTTCAAAAGTCGGCACAGCGTTGTACAAAATTTTTTAATTAAGAAATGACTGAATTTATGTAATATTTATAGGATTTCAACACAAATATAAATAAACCAAAATAGTACTTGGCACGCGACTGTCTAAAAATAAATAATAATGCCCTACTTGTTAACGATTTAGCCTTTTATTTCCTCCTTTTTTTTTTAATAGCGTAGGTATACTAATTAAAGCTAAAGATATAGTTAACCTATCTGAATGAACGTGACAAAAATATCTCATTAATAGTTGAAAAGAATAATTGTTATTAATTGCATTTAAAAATAACTTAAATTTCATCATCAATGCAAAAGTTCATTCAAAATCAGAAACATTATAAAATAAACTTTAAAAAATATGAGCTGCAAATACGCAAATTGATCTAAAAATCACTTAATGTTAATTAAACCGTTTTACGAAAAGGAATAGTGTATGTGTACCCTGAATCATTGAACTTGCTGAGTTCCTGAAATGGGCAATTTATTTTCAGAATTCGTGAAAAAGGCACAACGTTTGCCGAGTTCATGAACTAAGCAATACTATGCCTCGTAGGTGAAATACTTGCTTACAAAACAGACAGAAGCGTTAACTTCGTAAATGTATACACTTACTAGTAAATGTATGCACATGCTAAAAGCGGCATTAAAAAAGAAGCTCTGACCAACCTTTAATCTGATCCTCTATTATTGACTAAGTAAATAAGGGTCTGGTTAAGGGTTGGTAAGTTTTTTTTTTGCCTTGCCTACTTGTATTTCGCGAATAAGGCAAGTGCCAATTTCACTAACGTACTAGGCATACTATTGCTTATTTCACGAACTGGGCAAGTTCACCAATTCTGCATAACAGAAGTACAGGGTGGGCAAATTTCGATGTTTTCATAGGGAATCACGGTTACAAGAGGTATCGAAAAACGGACCCCGCTTCCTCGATTTCTTTTTTCGAGAAAAAGTTAATCGTGAAAACTAAAATTGGTTATCGTCTTTTGTTTTCGAGTTATCACCGATACCTCGATTTTTCGACTTTTCGTTTTATGACTATATCTCGCTTGTTTATGAAAATAAAGAAAAATAATGACGTTCTACAGGCACTTTTTTTGATAAGAATGCAGTGGCGTAGACAATTTAAAAAAAAAAATATTCGAAATTCGAGTTGACATAAAATTTTACTTTTTTAAATAGAACCAATAGTTGGCTGTGGCATCACGAGAAAGGGGATTTTTTGCCATTATAATATATATCATGTGGGGCCGATTTATTAATTTTCCTTACATTATAGCAAATATTAGGTAATTCTTCCTATTTTATTTTTTTCTAGTAGTAGAGGCTTAAATACCTGGTTAAACAAACGGTCATTCTGCTGTTTTAACGATAATTTGACGGAAATAATCACGTTTAATTGTTGATTGTTTTTATTTTTGTACCTTAAAAACACGAAATGGCTTACGAATACTACGAAAAGTATGATATGTAACAATGTTTTATTCAAAGTAATAATAATTCTGAAGCTGCAAGTGTTATTTTAATCGTTACCCAGAAAGAATGCAATCTAATAAATCTATTTTTAGAAGATTAAAACAAAATCTCATCAATTGTGGGACATTTCACAAACCCAGAGCAAGGTAATACAAAATTAAGTATAGTGAAGAGGTTGGTTACCAATAACCATCTAGGTACCATTTTCAAAAAAGCAGGGATAAAATAATACAAACTAGAAGATAATTCGAAAATACTATAAAACTATTTACATTGAATTTTCAAATTTACTACTAGAAAACAATGAAATATGAAAAATTACTTATTTTTTCAATAATGTAAGGAAAACGAATAAATCAACCCTACAATGTGAAAAAAACTTTCTTCTCATGATGCCCTAGCCTACTATGAGTCCCATATAAAAAAAAAAAATACAACTTTATGTCATAAGTAACTCGAATGTTGAAATTATTTTTGAAAAATTGTCTACGCCACTGCACTCTTATCAAAATAGTGCCATATCAAATTTTTACAGACCATTTCGGGTTTATAAGGTTAAATATTATTATAGTAACAACCAAACAATCCGCAATTACAAGCCTACTGCTAGAAAACAATGAAATATTAAAAATTACTTTGAAAATTGTACATTTTTGCTATAATGTAAGGAAAATGAATAAATCAACCCCTCATGATATATTATTGGAATGGGGCAAAAATCCTCTTTCTCGTTCTCACAGCCAACTATGGGTTCCATTTAAAAAAATACAACTTTATGTCAACTCGAATTTCGAAAATGTTGTTGAAAAATTGTCTACACCACTGCATTTTTATCAAAAAAATGCCTGTAGAACGTCAAAATTATGTTTCTTTATTTTCATGAACAGGCGAGATATAGTCATAAAACATCGACCAATAGATTAAGGCAGTGGTTTCCAACCATTTTGTACCTCCGCCCCCCCTTTTTCATAATTTTTTTTTGTGCCCCCCTCACTTTTCGTAACAATCTAATTTCATAAATACTGTGCTGATAAATAAGAATTATTTAATGGACTACAAAAAAATCCACCATATTCTGTATAAAGAAAGTTCTTTTTGTTTGTTTGTATTCAAAAATGATATTTTGGTAACAGCTGCGCGTCCCCCTTGCGATAATCTCGCGCCCCCTGGGGGGGCGCGCCCCACAGGTTTGAAACCACTGGATTAAGGTATATGTTTTTAAAACCAAATTGTGTAAAATGGTCCATTTTGTATTTTTTTTAGCTCAGTGCTATCAAATGCATTTTTCTTCCGAAATGCAACTCAATACGGCACAGAGAAAGTTTATTACAAACTTTTTCGGAAAAATAATAAGGTAAGTACAATATATTTCTCAAAATTACGTCGACATTTTAGTTAAGAGTGCAAATTTAAATAATAAAAAAAACAATCATGTCATGTTACTACGGAAACGATGTTTGCCGGATCCGTTAATTTTAAGCGAGCTTGGTGCAACAATGCATCAACTTGCAATGCATGGGCTACAACGCCATCGCAATTAATTACTGGCCTTTTTAAATACTACCGTTCTCCGGTCTACATTTGATACACTTAAAAGGTTTAAATTTAGCAGAGAATTGCGTGTAAAGAAAGCTATTACGGTTAGGAAAGTTGTTAAACATATAATTCATAATGTGCGTTCACAATACAAACATATTTTCAAAAAAGTATAAATGTGTTAAATCATTTGTTCATCAAGCAATTATTTAACAGCAGTTCGTTTTATTACATTCCCTCAAAAAAATTCCTATCCAAATCTGCTGAGTAAAAATAAATAAAAATATGAAAAAATGTAGCGTGCATAAACCGTTTTTCGATGAAGATTTAATGATGTTTAATTTTCGTCCACACTGAACAATATGATTTAAATATTTGCCTAACAAAATATTCGCCCTCATGTGTAGGTATGCGCAGACAAAGTATCATGACATAGAATCCATCAGCACAAAAAAAATTTAAGCAATAACATCAAAATTGTTTACATTTCGAATTTAATACTAAAAATAGAAGTTTATAGAACTTCCAGACGAATAAACAAACATTTGGGCGTAGAAAACAAATCATTTATCCTCAAATAAGTCGAACTCGTTTTTATTTTCAGCAAGTTGCTTTCAGCTGTAAAAAAATCCGGTAAACAGGTAAAGAGGTCGTCCTTATCGACACAGTAAACTTATTTAAACATAAATAAGACCTATATATAGTGATAATGTTACAGCAACAGGTTCCTGATGGAAGCAACAACTAACATCGGCACTATCCTGTCTGTCAGTTTAAGCCTCGCCAGGATGTGCATTATTAATGTTCTACTTTACCTCGCCAGTCCAATGACGTCATAAAATCAATAAAGTATACAGTTATTTACTCAGCGGGAAAACTCTTCTGGCAGTGATTATATTATCACGAAGGGACTTCACTGCAGACTGTTGCTTTTTTCATCTACGAATACCTAGACGTGATCGTGAACGTTTTTCACTAGTTGGAAATTTTACGACGCGTACATAAGTATCCCAATATTTAAATAAAAGGGTCAACATCGATTAGAGTGTTACGGACCGCACCCCTTAATATTTAGAACACATTAAATAAACAAGTCATACTGATCACCAAATGTTTTTTTGGGACTCTGCAATAAATTGTTTATACGCACAAAGGAAGTAAACGAAACCAAGTCGATAAAATAAGAGAATTATGTCCAGGTGAGGTAAAAGACAATTTAAGGGTATTTTGTTGGGTTTTTGCAAAAAAATCTGAAGTAATTGCACAACTACAAAAAAAAAGCTGCTGGAAATGTATTACTTGCTTTTATTTATAACAGCATTAACTCCTTTTTTTAATACCAAAAATTGAACGCTAATGGTTTTCTCTTTTTTGTTAGATGAATTTATCTGCATCTAACAGCAAGTTTTATAGAATTGTCTAAGAATACTATTTTATGATAAACATTTAAACATGCTAAAAAAATTTGTTTCTTAGAGGGTGCGGTTTCTCACTAAACTCCATTCGCGAGATAATAGTTATATTTACGTAACAAAACCGGAAAGGTACTTTACGGGTATGTTACGTACAAACATTTTTCTGCGTCCGCCACTGACACCAAAATCACTATCGTCAGATTGTCGCCATTCATAATTAAACAATAACAACAAACTAGAGGTGAACACTCGCTTGGTGGTACAATGACGCTTGTTTGACGGCGCAAATCAACAAAACAACTCATCACCATCGCGACGCGCTACTTTCCGGCCTAGGCCGGTAAAGACGACTTACTACCATGGCAACCAGCTACTTTCCGGCCTAGGTCGGTAAAGACGACTCATTACTATCGCAACCAGTTACTTTCTGGCCTAGGCCACTAAAGATGTATTTTCCAGCCTAAAAATTGATCGAAAACACTGCTTTTCTGGACGGACCCCGAAAATAGTTATTTACGTAACAAGACCGGAAAGTGGTACCTTACTGGACGAGTAGGCAGTTTTAGGACGAGCCGTAGACGAGTGATGAAAGCATACGGTCCAGTAAAGACACTTTACGGGTATGTTACGTACGATATTTTATCTGCGTCCGCCACTGACAGTAAAATCACTATCGTCACCATCCATAATTAAACAATAACTGAACAAACAACAGATGAAAACTCGCTTGGTAGTATAATGACGCTTGTTCAACGGCGCAAATCAACAAAACAACTCATCACCATGGCGACAAGCTACTTTCCGGCCTAGGCCGGTAAAGGCGACTCATTACGTCATTACTATGGCAACCAGTTACTTTCTGGCCTAAGCCAATAAAAATTTATTTTCCAGCCTAAAAATTGATCGAAAACAACTGCTTTTCTGGACGGACGCAGAAAATAATTATTTTTGTGAGTGTCTATCCCAATTTTTATATACTCCTTTTTTTAAATTGTATTTTTAGCTACAGTTATCAATTAATTCAATCATTAATCTAACCCATTTTTCAAAAATTATTTACGGAACACTAAATGAGAGCATTACTATTTTAATATTAACCTTACTATATAAACACGAAAAGTTTCACCGTGCATGTAAGATTGTAGAACATTAATAATGTTTTTCTTATGACTTATTTTTAGAGTAGCAGTTTATGTAAATATTATAGTTTTATATTTAATCAGGCCTAAAATAAACTGAGTAAACAATATTTATGTTCTGTTTATTATTATGACAAGACTGAAAGGTTGCTCATAAAATAGTCAACGTTGCTACAGGTTTGGTTTTTATAAGGTTTCACGGGCTTGGTGCAAACAACTTGAACTAATATATAATTTTAATGAGAAATTACCACGCATTATTCACGTCCAATAAACAAACACGCACATTCTCCTTTGTTACTATCCCGACTTTGTTTTTTGTATTTTCTTCTTGAATGTATTTAGATAATTAATCGTTTAAGGCTTTGAACTTTACCTATGCATTTTTACGTCCCTTGAACTAAACAAGATGCACAGTACCCATGTATTACATCTAACTGCACAAAATTTAAGAAAGATTGTAGTTCTCTTCCATTTTAGCAATGTGCAAGTATCACAAAAGTCTTTAGAATGCCATAGCATTTAAAATTACCTGGTATCACATGCCTTGTTTAAAATGGGGGAAATTTATAGCAATTTTGGTAAATTGCATAAGATTTTATTTCGAAGTTAGTAATTATTTTGCTTATAAAATTATTAATTATTATAAAACATTAAAAACTATGTATTTTTGTAAAGTCTAAAAAGAACTACATCCAACTAAGTCATGGGCAATTATCAGTTTTATTTAAACAAAAAGATTATATCGCAGCTCAAAAACAAATAAAAAATAAATGGAATCAAACAATGCTTCTGCAGTAATCTTTAGAAACCACATTACTTATTTACAATTTTTCTTGTCATAAAACAAAAAAATGCAAATTTAATTTTTGGCCTGTTAACATTTTATATCCGCTTTAGATATTAAAATAATTTTGCAAAGTTGTTAATAAATGAATTTAAAGCACTATTATCAAAATTTTGAATAAAAACATGCTTATTTAAAAATCACTCATCTTCTTTTCGATGCATTTCTTGTCTTTTTGCAAAACCAGTTTTGAGACTTCCTTCTCTTTATTAGTTGCAGTCTTTTGTTTTGTTTTGTAGTTGGACAATTTTTTTTTGAAAAAGATAAGCTATTTTTAAATGAGCTTATTTATATTATTTCATGAATTTTTAAATAATCAAACCATGTAATGCATTTCTTAGTAGGGAAATTCATGTAAAACAAAGCAATTTTTACAGTAAAATAAAAGAATATTGGAAAAGGGCTATGAAAATTAAACAATTAAAGAGTAACGGTCAACCCAAAATACTAACCAAAAAGCTTATTCCGCATTGTGCAAATACATCTTATTCCATTAAAATTTATCTTATCCCCTTACTATCAGTTTGTCATTTTTTTGAATAATAAAGTTATTGTAAAAAATCTCATTCATTGACTTAGATTTAGTTTTACAGGTGCATTATTCGCTTTACAAAATCGATATAACTATTACTACAGATACAGGGAAATTTAAACAGATTCAAACTAGAACAAACTTGTTATTCACATCCGGTATAAGGTAGGTAGATTTTAGAAATTATTGGTTCATTACATTGTTTGATTTTTACGTGCTTCGGTTATTTTATAAATTCGAAAGTAGGAGGAAAATTTGAAGTAGATTGTTGGATGATAACGGTTTAATGAATAGACGGATAGCTGGATGAACATACCCTTTAAAAATACGCTTAGTTTTTAAATAAAAATTGAACTAAAAAGCTTTTTTCGTAAAAAAATATGTGCTTAGCACACATGAAGACATGTGAAAGTAAAAACAAGCTGCGGAGTTAAACCGGCTATTAAAATATATTTTACTATTAACTATGGTATATTTTGAAAGGCTTTGTGTATGTTTTACGTATGACACGTACACAAATAACGAACTCGTATGAAAAAAAAAACGAGGACATGAAGGTCTAAGGAAAATTTTCACATAATCTGTTTACATGCTCGTGAGCGGTTGTTTATCACAATTTAGATCTGTTTGCGAAGCTCAGAATGCTAAGACGGAATATATCACAGTTCGCCCACATATACAAATCTTATTTTGCAATTATGATGTCAAAGGCATAACAAATTGGATTTGAAAAGCACTTTAAGAAGTTTAGGTGCGTAATTCGTAAATTTCTTGTAGATATGATTTCCGTATATGCCTTTGAAATACTTTTAAGATGTTAAACGCGAAAAATATTACATTTTAAAATGATTCTGTGTTCACGTTCACGTGAAAACTTCTTTACTGTGTTAATATACAGCTTTCTCAACCAATACCTGTAAAATAACATTAAAATTAACTGTTTTCGGGTAGCTTTGCTAGAGAAATTACGATTGTAAGATTTGGAACCCAAAAATACCTTATTGAAATTTTTTAAACGTCTGAAAAAGTAAATTAAAATTGCAACTGACCTCTCTCTCATTATTTCCATAGCTAATTCCAAGATTGGGCATCGCTCTGAGAATGGCCACCAAGGACTGAATGGTGTTACTGTACACTACGGGTCTATATTGTTTGAAGTCTTCACTTGTAAACCCACTTTCGTGGATAATTCTGTAACAAAAGAAAAGTAATTTAAGTTCAGTGGATAAACAACGTAGATAAATTAGGTCACTTTGTTAGGGAAGCTGTAAAAACACGCTACTTAATAATAAAATTGCCCGGAATACATCAAAGTTTATTTGGTTAGCACTATTTCATTTTTTTTGTGATCTTAACAGACTAGAAAATATTTTTAGCCATGGATTGAACAAAGTATATGGTAAACACTCTAACGTGGGAATGCGTCTTTTTATAAACACTTAACATTTTATACATACACAGCTTTTTTATCTGTTAATTGGAACGTCGCTGTTTCTAAAGTAATATAAATGTATTTGTTACACTTTTTGCATTAAATTTCATATAAAACTGCTCTAAAACGAATAAATGACATCAACTATGTAAATTTTTAACAACAATAAGATGTGTAATAAAAAAATAAAACGGCGCGACGCCAAGCAGACAAAAATCATAAGGACATAAAAGATTTAAAAGCCATCAAAGCAAACTGTAAAAAAGAGAATAATAGAAATGAAAACCAAGATTCGCTTAATGTATTTTTAAGATGTCTGGAAACAGTTTTCACACTTTTAGTTTGAACGTCTAGATTACAGGTAATTTACAAAATATGCCCGCCACTTTACGTCTTTTATCGCATTTTTTTACATTTTAAACATTTTTAATATTAGTTCATTCCATTTTATTAAATAAAAACTACATATAGAGTAATTTTAGTGACATTTGCAGAAAATTGGGCTTTGGCCCATATAATATTGAATGGTTTAACTTTGTTTTTCTTTAATATTTTAAATAATTACTTAATAACATGGCTTAAGTTTTAAGTCAAAAATTGCAAAAATTTAGAGAAAAACACAAACTTTTTAATAAATTTGTGTTTGATGGGAAGTAACAACCTTACTTGTTGAAATTTAAGCGAATACCCAATATTTTTCGCTTTTTAATAAACCTACAACATTTCTGGTTTATATTTGGATCTGGATCACATTGTATACAGGGTGATTGATTAGGAACGGGCCTTAAAAATATACTCCTATAAAGAATGAAAAAGGGTATTGATCTGAAATTTTGGTTATGACCATAATGGCAGCTGATCTGTTTAATGAAATTTCTCTTAACTTTATCAAAAATTCTTAATAACTCCAAAATTGTTGCATAGATAGGTATAAGAAACGCTAATACAGATTGATACAGAATGTACTTTTGCATAAGAAAATGAAAAAAAAAAATTGGGCATTGTATTTGAAACAAGCGAGTTTTATTGGTGTGAAGTTGTATTAAAAGAAAATTAAATTTTGGACTCCCTCGATTGGAAAAATTCCAGCATGAACTCCAAGGTTTGTTCTATGCATAGTCTAAATTTAAGCGTTTTATCTTTAAAAATGGCGGCTGTAGATAATACTCCTTTTAAGTATCACAAGGAAAATCAAAAAAAAGTCCAAAAATCTAAAAAACGACTACACTTAGGTATAAGAAATGCCATCAAAAGTCCCTCTAAAATAACGTTTTAAATCCAAATACGCAATAAAAAATAGACCATTGTATTTGAAATAAGAAAGGAGACGTCAACTTCCGGTATTTCCGGAAGTGCCGCCATCTTGAAAATATTTTCATTAAACAGATCAGATGCCATTATGATCATAACCAAAATTTCAGATCAATACCCTTTTTCATTCTTCATATATTTCTAAGGCCCGGTCGTAATCAATCACCCTGTATATGTATAAACATATAAATGCATTTTAAATGTTGCTAATAAACAAAAAGAGATAAAACTATGTGAAGTAGGGCACTAATGTAATAATTTAGGGTTGCTTAACAGTTTTAAAACTTTTATTAGGTTATCCGCTGTGCGTTTGTTTTCTTTCTACAAACTAAGTTTCTTCCAATTAATTGCTTTAGTTTTGTATTCCTGGCAAAATAAGAAGTCGCGTGGTAATGTAGTGCACATTTCCGTGTTTTGAAAGCGTTATCAATCGAAAAAAATCGAAGGAAGTTAGTAATAAAAGCTCCACTGGTAGGAATTCAACAACTTAATGTATCAAATTCCCGTGGCGAAAATTCACTTTAATCTGCTACAGATGTAAACAAATTAAATAAAGGGAAGGTTAACCGGTAAAATTTTCAACGCAGCAATTTCCACAATTATGTAAAGTTCCGATTTTGACAGGTAAAACAAAACATGTCACTGAAGAGGTGCACGATGTGAAATTTTATAAAATATAGCAGAATAAATCGTAATTTGGGTGAAATTTTGACACAGTGTAGTACAAGCTTACAATATTTTTTGCGTGGATAATTTGTTTACATTGGATTCTTTATTTATTTATATTATATTTAATTTAGCAGGCAGAGGTATGTAGGTGAAGAAAAAATACCAAAAAAGTAAGAAGCATTAAAAGATCAAACTAGCTAGTGTGGCCCTGAGCCACCATATTATTTTCGCTATACATGGGTGCGTGTAAAAACGATACTTAATAAAATTTTGAACAAAAATATGCTTACCTTTAAAATATACTTAATAATCATAATTATTAATTGTATTTGTATAAGCGTTTAATTAAATATGATTTATAAACCATAGTAATATCGTTGACTATAATTATTATAGTCAAGGGTAATATTAAAAATTGAACTACTTTTATCGCCAAAAAAGTTTTTCAAAAAAGTATTTTGTTTTACTCACTTATATTTTATTTAACCGATTGGAATACTTCGTTGCCTAGCAATAGTCAGTTCGTGCAACTGTTTAATCTAAAACTCCTTTTTACTAACACTACAACCGCTTTAACACTAGCAACTACTATAAAAGCATTCTACCGCAATATTTTTACACGAATCACTTAAAAAAGTTATTTTTATTTATCATTTTAGAAATACACAGCAAAATAGTTGTCGACAGTGTTTTAGTTCCAACGACCATAGCATGAATTTTTCAGAAAGGTTGTACATAAGGAGCTTTTGCAATAAGTTCTATAACGTTCAATTCCATTCTCTACCGGTTTTCTTGGATCCGCTTTACGTTGTTTTTATCATCTTAACAAAAAACATTACGATCGTGTTTTTTTTTGCAGTGTGATAACTGAAAATTGGAAGAACGTTCCCGATGGTATAATTCGTTTATAGATTTCTTGGGGATGAAATATGAGCTCAGAAATTACAGTCCCGATGGTGAAGAAGATTGATCGACAAACGCTAATATATGATGTAGCACTAAAGGAAGACCCTACTCCTTTATATCTTTAAAAACTCTAGACATATTAAGCAAATACCATGACGTTTTCGCGAAATATAGCGAAACTAGCAAGTTCCGAAATTAATAAATGAATTAATTTATATCCTTTTGTCAGATGGGTCTCTAAGAAACAGATGAAGGTTTTCATTAAACGGATTCTGCTGCTGTTTGTGTATTTGATGATTGAAGGGACAAAGATTTTATTGTGAGATTAATATTTATTTATTTCGATCCGTCCTTGTTTACATTATAAGAAAATGTAGGCAACCAAGGATTTAGATGGGATGCTGGTTATCTTAACTATTATCGACGATTAAAAGAAAGCACTTGTCGAGCTAATTTCTTAAGACGATTTTATACTGCAAAAATAATCTTGAAAAACTTTTCTTTCTACTCATGTATATGAAAGTTGTCATTTTCTCACTGCCTACACTACATGAAAGTTTTACTTTCGTCTCTAGTGGCAAAAATATTTTCGCCACTAGTGGTGAAAATAATGTCAATGTCAATATCAAATTGTAAAATTAATTTAATTAATTTAATTAATTAAAATTGCGTTAATATTTTAATCAAATAATTTAATTGCATTGTATATAAAAGCCTAAAAGAATGGTATATATTTCGTTGCAGGTTATAATTTTATATATAATAATGTCAGTGTGGCGGTCGCTATAGAAATGAAATGATTAATTAAAACTTTATTCATAATAATTGTCATTTGGTTTGTTTACATTAACGTTCGTTCTATAATATAATGTTTATCACAACAACAAATTACAAAACCTTCGTAACTTGTACCAAATGAGTTTTTAAATGTTTTACACCTTGTTTTGTTTTTGTTTTCACAGCCTACTATAATTTTGTTTTAAAAAATAACTAAAAAACCTCCGTAACTTGCGTATTATTAAAAATAAATACATCAACCCTTATATATTTGGAATGACAAAAAAATAAGAAATTTAAATAAGTCATAGCCAACTATGAGTTCTATTTAAAAAAATACAACTTTATGTCACAACTCGAATTTCGGTTTTTTTTTTGAAAAATTGACTACGCCACTGCATTTTTATCAAAAAAGTGCCTGTAGAACGTCAAAATTATTTTTGTTTATTTTCATAAACAAGCGAGACACAGTCATAAAACGAAAAATCGAAAAATCGAGTTATCGGCGATAACTCGAAAACAAAAGACGATAACCAATTTTAGTTTTCACCATTAACTTTTTCTCGAAAAAAGAGATCGAGGATGCGCGGTCCGTTTTTTGATCTCTTATAGTTATCGAGATTTCCTATTAAAACATCGAAATTTGCCCACCCTGTACATAAATCTATATATATATAAAAATGAATGTATGTATGTTTGTATGGATGTTTGTCCTTTATGCATTCCTATACCATTCATCCGATCCTGACCAAATTTGGCACAGACAATCTATAGGACCATGGAAAGAACATAGGCTATATGAGAATTCCCAAAAGAATCGTCCGGAAAAGATATTGAGGAAAACGTGCCAAAATCTTACACACAACATTTAAATCGGGTCGTCTGGAGCGAAAATTTCGTCAAAATTTGACAATTTGTCAATTCGACGTAACGTTTAAACGCTCGAACCTTCTACGCGCAAGCCGGGATCTAGCGGTGAAGGAGCCCCGAAGGGGCTCCGGAATCGCTAGTTCTATATAAAACAACCAATTCCTGGTATGTATAAAAGGTGGCCCATTGAAATGGGTGCCTTTAAATCTGAGATGATTAAGTTCTTAAGCTTTAAATACGACGTTTTTAACGTGACCTCCATTTCGGTGCACTAATTCTTCATGTCTTGGTCGTAGACCGCACCATACACAGTGCAACATGCCCAAAGAAATTGGAGACACTTCGCGGCGAATTCTTTATTTGAGTCCGTCGATCCTTTCATGAGGAATCATGTTATATTAACAGCAAGCGGTATATCCAAAGTTCGTGAAGCTTTTTTGACACTTTAGATTGCCGAGCACCCAACGAGCAGACATTCCGCATTACAATGAACATTTTGCGATATTTCTTTCCAAATCGCTTCGTCTTCAGGTAAGGAGATATTCTATGGTCCGCAAGACCGCCAGATCTGATAGCATGCGTTTTTTTTTTTTGTAGGGATACTTGAATACTTTAGAGATCCTTCATTGCGAAACATCTAGGGAGACAAAGGATTCGCTCGTAAATTTCCGTGGACATGTTGCAGCATGTGATGGGCGAACTAACACCAAGTTATGAAAAATGTGTGCAGCGATATGATGGTTACCTTAGTATTAGTAATGTTGTGTTAAAAAGTTAAAAAATATTACATCGAATGCTATTGTATTTGTTTCATACGACTTAAAACAACATTCTCTGTCATGTAAATATTTAAGATTTAAAATAGCCCATTTCAATAGCGAGTAATATAGCAAAAAGAGCCAATAGAAGTCGCCACACTATACATAAAAGTGACTTGATGTTTCTAATGTTTTTTGTTTAGCTGCAAAACGAAATGCTGGCTTTGAAATTACGCACTTTTTTTTTCTCAGACGCAATACGTTCCAAGACGCTATTTAGCGAAGTCTTTGTGACAACTTTTTTCTTGCCACGATTCAGATTCCCATTAGACTCTTGATATCATTTTTATTATCATTACTGTACATTTTACGTAACGTTATGAGTTGAATATCACAAGCACAATAATGATGAAGTCGTGTCTGATTTCTTAGAAAAAAGAACATCTTTTGTGAGGCCTCCGGCGATATTGGTTTCTTCTTTTCTTTATACGTAGTATAACATGTATGAATGGACAATTTTAATTTAAAAAAAATATCGCTCCTTTGTTAAAATATACGTTATTACTTTTTCACAATATCTTATATGTGTGTATTTAAAATTGACTTTTAATTTTTAAAAAAAGGGGCGTTGCAAATATTTTAATTTGTCTACCACTTCTAGAGCATATACATTTGTTTTATTGTCTGTTGTTCAAAACTATTAGAAATACGTTACAGAAATAACTACGTCAATACCAACTTGTTTATATTTAGTGTGTAGGTACATAATTTACATAACTCTTGTATGCAACAAGTATACATCTAATATAATAGCCTACAAGCCGGAAATTCTTGGAATACACGATTAATTACCTACTTAACGATTTTTATAGTAAAAAATATTTTCGCTTATCAAAGAATATACGTAAATTAGATCAGGCAAAAAAAAAAATAAAGTCGATGATATTTTTGTTAATAATACCTAATTTTATTAAAATTTTCTTACAACAGTAAGATAGTAAAATTTGCTTTTAATTACATTTATTAAAAAAACTAGCATATCTAATGACGTCAGAGTTGCAAAGTTTCGTCGTGATATTTCTAAATGAAACCCTTTTGCACAGAATCTGATGTAAAGCCTGCAGCGTTTTACCTGTATTCAACGACAGCTATTTATCTAACAGCACACGAAAACAAAAGCAGTAATGAAAAACAAATAAAGTAAAAAAAAACAAAATTAATAAAAAATGTGTAGGTACATCTGGCAGTAAAACAGTATATTAATAACAATTATGTTTACAAAAACTAATGCAGAAAACGTATAATTTCATAAAGAACTTCTATTGGTTCATTTTCTGTTAAATGAATATTTATGGTAACTTCTAATACAGCCACTAACTAGGAAAAATAACCATGGCACTATAACAGAAAAAAAAACAATCTGATTAATTCCTTATATTTTTGTAATTGCAAGCACCACCAAAAGCAACGGAAAAAAATTCCTTTTTTTAATTACAAAAATGACAAAGACGTTGTAATTTTAGGATTATTAAATTTAATATTGTTATACAGGGTGTCTTGATAAAAACTTCCTAACCCTGTAACTTCTTAATTTTAAGTTACAGAACTTTAGTGTTAATAGCAATATATTCAGTGGGTCGCCAGTTCTTTTCAAATATATTGTTAGGTTTCAGATATATTCAACTGTTTAAAAAAAGTTTATGTTCGCGTATTTCATAAAAAGGTCTGTCCTAAGAAAAAAACCAATTTATATACCGCGTGATAGGGAAATTTAAGGGCTCATAAATGATGTATTTATAAATGGGGAATGACATATCTATATATATATAAATGAATGTAAACGATAAAAATTTTTCTGGTTTTTAAACAGGTTTATTCGTTGCAAATTTTTTTAAAAAGATCCTACATGTTTCGCAGATGGAATTTTATCTGCATCCTCAGGGCTAAAATTAATGTTTTTGTTATTTTTTCAAGTTTTTCTTTTACATATTTTGTTTATACAATTTTTTATTAATCACCTAGTTTATTAAAATTAGTATTAACAGTACTTACATATTTTTAAAAATTGTTGAAAATTGTTGAGATATTGTTGAAAATGTTGAATAAATTAAACTACCATTTTTAAATTGTGAAAAATTTGAAATATCTGTTGAAAACGTTGAGAAGTAAACTTGAAATTATTCTTATATTATATTGACGAAGATTAGCTAGGTATTATTAATTTTAAATTATTGAAAATTTGTTCTTAGCTAAATTTTGGACGATACTTTTTGACAAAACACAAAATGACGGCACAAAACACGTTAAAATTTTACTGTTAAATGAATAGATCTACGTTATTATGAAACCGGTTTGTAAGTTAATTTTTGATAAAACACAAATTTCCCGTTCGATAAGCTATTGTTTTCACTATACAATAAAAGATATACAATATAATATAAGAATAATTTCAAGTTTACTTCTCAACGTTTTCAACAGATATTTCAAATTTTTCACAATTTAAAAATGGTAGTTTAATTTATTCAACATTTTCAACAATATCTCAACAATTTTCAACAATTTTTAAAAATATGTAAGTACTGTTAATACTAATTTTAATAAACTAGGTGATTAATAAAAAATTGTATAAACAAAATATGTAAAAGAAAAACTTGAAAAAATAACAAAAACATTAATTTTAGCCCTGAGGATGCAGATAAAATTCCATCTGCGAAACATGTAGGATCTTTTTAAAACAATTTGCAACGAATAAACCTGTTTAAAAACCAGAAAAATTTTTATCGTTTATTTAACCTATCATCAAAAACAGGAGAAACCAACTATATAAATGAATGTATGTATGTATGTATGTTTGTATGGATGTTTGTCCTTTATGCATTCCTATATCATTCATCCGATCCTGACCAAATTTGGCACAGACAATCTATAGGACCATGGGAAGAAGATAGGCTATATAAGAATTCCCAGAAGTTCCAAAAATTCCCAAAAGAACCAAAATTCCCAAAAGATCCAAATATCACAAAAGTTTCAAAATTCTCAATAGATACAAAAATTCTCAATAGATACAAAAATTCCCAAAAGATCTCAAAAGGTCAAAAACGTCCACCGGGCGCGAGCGCGAGTAGTCTGTGATTGATAAAAAAAATCACCGAGCGAAGCCGGGTCACTACGCTAGTTTAAAATAAAAAAATAAAAAATATCATTTTTAAAACGAGTTTCACCAAACTAGATTTATATTTTATTTTACGGCGAGTGCGGAGTGCGTATTTCCACGAGTGCGTAATTGCTTTACAACTCGTGTTATGTAGCTTACTTTTTCTACGATCACAAAATACTTATTTTAACGGCTTTTTGGCTAATATACACAAGTAATTACGTTGTCTTGTCAATTTTGACGTAAGCCTACTTTGACACTTTTAGACAAGTGTGCGTTTTGCTTATCCTGCGTTATAACTCGCTTACTAGGCATGCAGGAAGTGTTTGACGTGAGTCTACTTTGATCATTTCTTTTAAAAAACTGTACTTTTTGCTTACCATGAGTAAGGACCCACTTACTATGCATGCAGGTTGTACGGTAAGTCATTTACATTAGTAGTCGTAGAAAAACAAATAAAATAACATTTTCATAAGTAGAAATATAAGTTTTGTAATACATTTTTGTCCAACTCGGTATAAGCTCGCCTTGACACGTAAATGTGTTACATTTTTACATACGGTCGCTAATAATATTTGAAAAATATTTTTTAATGAATATCAGTACCTGCAATACTTAATGCTTAGTATTTATGAAACACATGTAGGTAGTATATTTTTCACTAATTAAAACTTAAATTTTATTCAGAGAAGGTGGTGATAACATAATTAATACGCTAGAAGAATGGCGTGCATATGATATTTCCTTGAAGAAGGGTTAATAACCGAGCTATTTTTGATAGAATTAAAAGGTGAAACGAAACACAATGCGTGTCCAATTCAATTCGCTCAATTACATACATAGCTGTATAGTTTCTAAACCAGTCCAATGTTATGTACACTCTAATTGGACATAATAACTATTCTTCCCGTATGTTAGTTTAGTTGACAACCTAATTCTTGATCACGCTGATTTGCTTCCTGAGGGGTCGTGATTTATGACAAAAGCGAAGCGAAAAATTATTCATGCAGTGCTATTTACAACTATAGCGGTTGTGTGTTTAAGGTTGCGTCTTTACAGTTTTTATTGTGAGATGTAACAAGTAAATGTAGAGGGTGACAATGAATTATTTACCATATTATATGGGCAACTTTGTTTTTACAAAAGTTAACCCTCGAGTATAAAGTACGCCAATGTTATTAAATTTAATGTGGTAACTCTGTGTCTAAACCTAATCGTAAAAGACTTTGTGTATTATTTCAGTATCGTTTTGACTTTCAATTGAGTACGTTGTCATAACTCAAAGATCTGTAGTGGGGTGGTAATATTACTCTATTGCTCCAATTCTGTAGAAAAAAAATGTGGACACAACAATTAAATGTGATTCTTGCAAAAATCATGTCAAAACCACATATACACATTTGTAATTCATGTAGTGCTTAAGTGGTTATTCAAATAAATAAAGAAAATTTTAATTTTTTTAATTAGGTTTGTGTGTTAAACTATTTAAATATTTTTGAAAATATAATGTACATTATATTGGAATATAATTTGTTTTATGAAGAAATATCATTGTTAGTTGTAATTGTAAAGCATAAAATATCGTATTACCAAATATAAACCAAAAATACTATCAAACCCATGAGTTATAAAAATTTAAAAGATGCGATTGTTTAAGTACGCCACGCGCCCGGTCTTGTAATGTTGTAATAATAAGAGGCGGACCCGGTCGTTAGACTAGCAGAGCTCGCATAATTATAAAAGAAATTCCATGGCGTTTAAAAAATAAGTGCTATTTTTCAGCCTGACAAAATTGGGATGATTCTTGAAACATGAGCATTTTTAAAGACAGGCAAATATATGCACGACAAATATTTTAAACAACGACAGAATTTGTTTTTTAACGACAAAAAAATAAATTTGTCTAACGTCAAAAATCTAAGTGAACGACAAAATATTTGCAATAACGGCAAAAAATATAAGTAAACGACCAGAAAGAACCGGAGTTCAGGTTAAAGGTTGGTGATTTTTTTTAAGATACCTTAATTTTTCTTTTTAACTTAAAAAAAGCTTTAATCAACCTTTAATCTGATCCTGTTACTAGCCAAATGATAAGGAAAAAGTTGGTTAAAGCATTTTTTTTTAATGAAAAAAAAAACGTATTAGATAATAAATATGTTATTATACATTATAACTATAAGTAAATTTTCTTTTGACATAATGTTTGACGTTTTACATGATTTTGTGATATTTCTTGCAATAAATCAATATATTATACTTACAATTAGTTAGTTATTCATCCCAAGTTTTCATCCCAATTTTTATATATTACAGCGAAGAAAATGTATACTTCAGATATAATTTTTGTCGTGCAAATAGCATAATTTGTCGTAAAATTTCCCATATTTGTCGTTGGATATACCAATTTTGCCGTGCCATTACATATTTTCCTCAAAAAATAACCAATGTCACACATTTTTTTGATAATTGTCACCCTATTTCCTCAAAAAATTCAAGTTGAATACAAAACTTAAAGATAGACTTCGTTAATTTTTAACGAGACTATGCGATTACAGAACATTGAATTACTAATTATAACATTAAAAGTGTTTTACATAGCATAATCATAACAAGTATAAAATTACCTCAAATCGCTTTGTTTTACACATTTTACTACAAATCACTATACAACACAATTATGTAAATTTTTTTTGTAATAATTTTGAACAATTATGTCCGTTGAAGGTGATGTTAACATAAACAATTAAATTAAAAAATGTTAAAAAACTATTTATGACGTTAATAGAAAGATAAGCTAAACGGTATTATAAAGGGAAAAATAACAAGATAGCATCCTTGGTCGTTATTGTAACTTATTGGGTATTAATTGCTTGTTCTGATCTATTTTAAAACGGAAATTCCTCTTCTCTAAACTATGCATATCTATTAATTATAAGTTTCAACGGTGTTCACAAGTTACTTACTGGACAATTGGTTTTGTTTTACGAACACAAAGGTGGAGTGGTTAATACCCACTAAGTAATAAATCAAACCAAACACGAACTTTCACGAAATCATCGATTCATTGTTTAACCCAAAGTAATACACTACAATAATAGAAATATGGTAAAAACCGTTCAACACGAAACCATGGGGACAAAAATACTTTTTCGTGTTACAGGAATTTTGTGCTAAACGTAGAATACAAAAAACTTACCAACATTTTTGATGGTGTAATAACAGAGTTACGATGTCCGTTTTCGCAAAATGCCCTACATCTACTGAGCTTTAAGCAATTCCATTTTCACTTACAACGCTTAGTTTACTCCTTGATTTTTTTTAAGGGATTTTTTAACTTTTTGTGCTTCTGAGATGCAAAATCTTTTCGTGTTAAGCGTTTTTTGTTTCGTGTTAAAAAAAAGTATGAATTCAAAGCATTTTGTCAAGACCAGAATATTATTTCATGTTAGCCGATTTTTACGTTCAGCGTTTTGGTGTTAAACGCTTTCCACTGTATGTAAAACGTCTGATATTATATGTTCGGTAAAAGCAATAAGTATATAAAAAGTAAATGTATAAACATATTTTACAGACATTTAAGCTAACATATTTTAATTAATGTATCTAGGAGAATATTGATCTGTTTTTATTTGTCATTAGATATTTTCATCTTTTATTGTTTGTTATTATTTCACTTATTGTCTTTGGTTGATATTTTGTCAGTACCCATTAAAATTTTAGCCCAAAAATTAATACGTGACAATAAAAAAAAACAACGGGAAAGCAAATCAATTAGCAAACAATTTTAAAAATGAATTAGTAAAAGGTAGTACATTAAAATAATGCTGAACTCGTAGAATCTGTTCCTCAAAACAACTAAGCCGCTGCTAGGAAATTCGGGACATAAAGACAAGATTGTGTGCAGCGAGCAAAAAGACGATTCAGTAATTGCGTCTGGTGGTTGTGTGTTTTTTGGACAAAACTTCGACAATTCAGCCGCATTAATGTGCTGTGTTTATTTGGAACGTAGAATCAACACCATTAAACATGAATCCAATTAAAACACAACAAAACACATACAGCTCCAAACCGCAAAATTATTCCAAGGACAGTCAAGTTCTGGAAGTGATGGGTATTATTTGTAGAACATATACGACCATTTTCAGAGCACATGTTCCTTTTTTAATTGCAATTACTTCAGCATGTACAAACACTGCAAATTTATGCAACTCATTTACTCAATGATCGAAAATAAAAATCATCACAAACATACAATATGTTGTTGCTTTTGAGATTTTTAAACACTTTTGGTATAAATTGGCATTTATTTTATTCACTGATTGAATAACAACGTAAACAAACGATTTTTTTAAAGAAAGTATTACGGTTTGATTTATTTTACAATTCGTTGCTATTTTAAAATAAAAGAGTAATTATTGTTTCCGTTTGACACAAATATTTTTCTCCAGGTAATGATAGTACGGAGGGACACGGATAATCTATAAATACGGATAATCTGAACTAATAATTTTTATTTCGTTTTAAAATACCATAACATATTTTTAATGCAGACTATTATTTTACATATTTAGTATATGTATTATTCATTAGAGAAATCTGGATTTTTGTTTGTTTTTGAGAATTTTAGAATGATTTTCGAATATCAGTACGAATTTTTTCATTTTTATCGTTATATATTATTCGAATCCCTGTGTTAATCAGAGCCGCCTCGAGGGTATGTGTTGCCCTAAGGCAAACTTTTTAATGCCGCCCCTTCCTGGTGTTGTCATTAAAATTTACTGACAAACAAAGAATTGTCATGTATCTACTTTTTTGCAATTTAAAAAAAAGTAAAAAACACAATCGTACTTCTTCAATTTTTTTTTCATTTGTTATAATTGATAATTTTGCCGCCCCTGACAAGTGCTACCCTTAGGCGGTGCCTAAGTTGCTTTAGTGCTGTCGATATACATACAATAGTGTCGACATAAAGCTGCGTTCACATAGAAAATTATTGCATTGTATTGTAACGTGCATGCGAGTAGCGTTCACATAGAGGTATTGTAGTGTTTGTACACTAATGGCGATTCCCACGCGCATACGCAGGGTTAATCCGTAGATCACTGTGATTGGTTCTTGTTGTGCGGATATTGCAAAAAGCTTGGACTTTTTCTAAGTGAACGTGGATTAATTCATTGCCGTGCTGTGACTAATGCAAGTGATAGTTTCTTCTTTACTTGCACACTCTTTCCCATCTGGTTGACTGACGGCATAACCACAGCTTATACAGCTCGGGCACTCTCAGGCGGAATTTTTGATCTGGTCGTTTTCGATCCACTAGCGTTATTTCTCTCGCACTTAGTTTAAAAGTCGGGGCCGGACTCAAAATATTTGTATATTATCCTAAGTGAGCGATAACAGCGCTGTATTAAAAACTGATGTCCACGTAACAGATTTAACTGTATAATGATTTCAATACCATCTCTGTGTTGTTTTCATCTCAAAGGCGGGGCTAAGAAGTGGCGCGTGTGGATCGGCGCAAACCGTTCTCGCAAAGAGAGTGCCCGAGCTGAGTGTTATGTTATGGTGCCTGTACACCTGAGAGTAAAGTACTCTCGAGAGTAGCGTCGCCAAGGATACAGCCCCTGAGAGTAACTCGCGATTGGCTGTATCCTTGGCGACGCTACTCTCGAGAGTACTTTACTCTCAGGTGTACAGGCACCATTAAGCTGTGGCATAACGATATATGCATCACTCATATATTGGAACACGTTCTAACTACTCGTCGATGTATTTGTTATGGACATTTACAGCATTTAAATTTGTCATTAATTTACATGTTCCAGTTATTTTACTTGCCTTAAATTCATTAGAATACAATATATCGCCTACTACATAAAAAAACTTTGTTCCTGGACGAATAATCCGCATCCGGATAATATGGTTTACTGTAGTTTTATTCTTATACTTGTTTACCATTATTTCCATGGTTTGCCACTTCACTCTCATTATTAAAACTGTAGTAGGAATTAATTCTAGCGTAATTAAGTAAATGCACGTATTAAAATATTAATTTAACAACATGAAATTTCATAAGTGACTATGAGAAGCTGTTTTAGCCCCGCATATAGTATTTTACATAAAATCAAACTGGAGACTTTTATTTTACTACATACAATTTTTTAGAGCAAATTTCACTTCTTTCAATTTTATTTTTGTACTAAACATCAAACGCAAGTGTTTACTTATAACGCTCTTTTATTTTGTTTGAAGCTTAAACCAAACTTTATTCAAATAATCAATCACACTAACGACCAATTATATCAAATATCAAATTTATTATATACGAGTACACAATTTTTAACGATACTTTTCGAATTAGGTTACAAATTTAACAAACCAATTACGGAAAATCACGCGCATGCCATAAAGCTATTTAAACGTATATGGTATTTTAAATTTACAAATAATTTGTTTTGTATAATATTATATTATAATTACGGTTTAAAAGGTAAGATGAAATGTGCTGATTCGATTTTAATGCACGCACTGTAATACTATACTTCGTGACTTTAGGTAAGTGAACATTGTTTTCACAGGGCTAATAGCTGAATATTTAGCTTTAATTTAAAACAGTAGACCTATGCAAATGAAAATGTTCACGATATTTAAAATAATTAATAGATATCTACATTCTTTATTTTCAAAAATTAAACAAAAAATTACAGAGATTTTAGACTGTTTTTTAATCCCTTAAGGCACAACTTTATTTGACCTTGATGGTCAAAAATTATAATTTTTTTTTCTTACGGAAAAGTAATAGTAAGGTACAGTGTAAGATATTTTTTGTATTTTCTGGGGAGTGGGGTATTTGGGTGACTGCAAAAAATCTGAAATTACAATACAAATAACCCATTTACTGCAGACTACTTATAAAGTCTGTTTTAGACTACACTAATTTGTAACTATTTTTTCGTTCAAGAAAATCGTATACGATTTTTGTACAAAAATTTCGTTCAAGAATTTAGCATGGAAAATATGAACCTCTTACACTGTACTATTTTTTGGTACGAAAATGTTCAATTTGATCACAACAGAAAGCGAATCATTTTCAAATTTGACGTATATTTAACGCTTGTTCCATTCTACATATTTATTCCTACAAAATAAATTGTGAGGGATTATAACGGTAATAAGTAGTATTTAACATCGTTTGATTGTTTCACTTAACCTAACCCACAAATGACATGCGGTCAGATACAGTTGCAGTAGAATACGCATGCGCCCATGCCACAAAACACGCCCATGTAAAATAGGACCCATTTAGGACAGGTTCTAATTTCATACGAATTTTTCGTTCAAGATTTGTAATTTCTGATTGACACCGTACTAGAAAATCGTATACGATTTTCTTAAACGAAAAAATAGTGTAGTCTAAAACAGACTTAAGGATACGTTTACCTGAACGGGTTTGGCGGGTTACTGAATTAAGGGGGCGGCGTTAATTGTAAGGCTGAGTTACGTACTAAACCGGCTGCTAGAAATCGGCCGCTAGTTACACACTTGTTGCGATTTTTTTGACCCAGTTTGACATGTAATCTAGCAAATAAATACAAATAATATATTTTTTAATAAAGCTTGTTACAAAATGTTCATAAAATTAACACGTTTTTGTATTTCTTCAAAAAACTATTAACATTACTTTCAACAAACTGTATATCAATCAAATCAGAAAAAATAAGCTTTTGGATACTGTCATTAGTATTTACTGAGATACGTATTGTTATCCAAAAAATTACCCTCGGTTTATTTGGCCGTAAAAAAAGTTAATTACGTTTAAAAATTTCGACGTTTTTAGTTATGCATTTTAAAAAAAAATAAAGTTGGCTTTAATTTAAACAGCATTTACTTTTCTAATATTATTTTGTCAAACTTAACTAATTTTAGTGAGTCTCTAAGTCTTGAAGTAATAAAATTACATTTTTGTCACCCCTTATAAAAGTGATAACGGTATCTATGTCTTTAAAATTAACTACAATGATAATGAAAGCAAGATTACTTCTCGTTTCCTTGATAGTTTATTTGCTTTGCACTGCACTTTTCAGTACGCGTATTGAATTTTTGCTTTTAAAAGTTGCAAAAAAAAACTGCACATTCGTTATCGCAGTGTCATCAATAAAACTTTAAAGCTAAGTTTATGATCCACTGTGGGTGGCGCACTGCTCAGGGACAATATGGCGGTAATCTGTCCGAGACGCCTTTCAATTTACTGAAGCCTATCCTATCATATTTTTTGCCGCAGGAAATCTAAGCTACAACGAGACCTGTCACCGCTTTTAAAACGAAAAAAAGGCGTAATAGCACTGACAAAAAGTACTCAAAAGTTATCCACACGCGTATATTGTATGAGGTCACACATACACTTGGTTAATATCTCACAGAACGTGTGGTTGCTGCAGTTG
The DNA here is from genome assembly GCA_947652605.1 of Elmis aenea. Classification (NCBI taxonomy): domain Eukaryota; kingdom Metazoa; phylum Arthropoda; class Insecta; order Coleoptera; family Elmidae; genus Elmis; species Elmis aenea. The sequence continues at coordinate 36,711,670 of OX393578.1, read as the reverse complement.
CAATGTCGAAAAGTTTAAATTTGACAGAGAAATGGAATACAACTTGTGCATTTTTTAGTTCATTGGTTCGTATACACAGCAAATAATAAAAACACGACAGATTGTTAGTATAATGAACATCCGTGACGTGAATGTTTCAAATTGCGCCAGTTTTTATTGCTAACAAAAACCGTATTCGTTGCGCACATGCTAAAACCACAACCCAAACAAACAAAGAATTCAGAGTTTTAAGTTTTTAAAAACAGAAAATATGCACTCATTAAAAAAGTGTTATCTGGCTGCGTCATTCTATTTGTGTACAAAACGCAGCAGTTATAAAACAATTCCGTGCACCACTTTATACAGTATGTCCAAAAGGAATGGAATACGCCATATATCTCAGTAAATATCTACTTTAGGAAAAATGTTTTGAATAAAAGTTGTTTGGTACTTGGTTTTCCACCATAAGACAAAATTTAATTTTTTTTTCGAATAACAAACACGCAATGAAAAACAATTGATTTTTTTAAATGGAAAGGTACCCCTACACTATACTTATTTGATAGAGATTTTTTTTCTCTTTTAAATGATGGCGTCACCTTAAAAATTAAGTTTATGCTAAGAGGCCGGAGAATATCGAAAATTTAAAAGATTTAAAAGAGAAATTACACCTGAAATGGTTGGGAATGTTATAAACGGGTTTAAAAACCGAGTTTATCATTGCCAAGCTGTAAACGGTTCAGTTTGAACACTTATTGTACACTTCGTCAAAAAATTTTAGTTATTATGATGTTTTTGTTAGAAATAAATACTAATCAATTAATAGTATATTATATACCAAGGTAGAGAAGTCAACTATTATAGCCTGAGGGCTCAGGTTAGATCACGAGGCGCGAAGCGCCGAGGGATCTAAGGGCCCGAAGGCTATAAGACTTCTCTACCGTGGTGTATATACTATTTTTTTCACTACTAGTAAGACAAACCCATTTATGTTATGTAAGCACTTTCTAACCTAAAATATAAAAAGTTAAGTACCTATCTATTCTATAGAAATATTGAATCTGCGTGTTACTCATCTTGCTAAATCACTATTGTTATTAAAAAACATTGTTTTTAAGCGATGGTTTCATCTAAAATACTGACATTATTAAAACTTTTCTTTTTTACGTTGTGTCAATCGACGGTGTGGACATTGACAACCGTCATTTATTTCGGCGCGAAAGTCGTGTTATTTAAATACACCAAAGTTTTTAAAATTAAATTAATTTATTTAAACAACGTTTTAAATGCTAAAATACCAATAAAGAGAATTTCTTGATCATACTAAATCGTCCTATAATTTTTTTTTCTTTAAAACTATAACAGCATTATCAAAAAATATAAATTTGTTCATTATTCACCAGTGGTTAATAATGAAAAATTGTTTACCTGTAACCATGCATAGGTAGAGAAATTGAATTTCACGGCATTCTAATATACGTCATAATGCTACGCTATATTACTAGTAGTGAAAAAAATAGTTTTTGCGTTTTCCTCAAAAAGTTGCTTAAGTAAGGGTACTAAAGTTTTGAATCATTGAAAAGAGAAAAAATTCTCTATCAAATGAGTATAATATAGGGGTACCTTGTCATTTAAAAAAAATTAATTGTTTTTCATTGCGCTTTTGTTATTCGAAAAAAAAAATTTAAACCAAGTACAAAACAACTTTTATACAAAACATTTTTCCCTAAAGTGAATATTTACTGAGATATAAAGCATATTCCATTCCTTTTGGACACTGTATAAGAAATGTACTTCACACACACCCGTTATAATAACCGCTACCCGTTTAACATACTAACCGGTAAATAGCCTGAAGTATTTGGTAAATAGTATTAACATAACTACACTTCAAATACTAATCCAAGGCATTTGTAAATCCTCAAAGATATTCCTCCAATAAATCTTTCAGAGATGTTTTGTTATGCAGACTTTTAATTTAAGCAAAGGAATTTGAGTTTTGTAATATGCTAACAGGAACTGCGAGACAGCGGTCTGGAATTAAATCCTGGAGACTTGTAGGAGCTCGCTTCATTTGCCTCAGGGAAATGTCTTCGTTAGAGGATATACTCAGTAAAATATTGGAGTATTTAAATAATCTTCTCAACTACATGCAATTACATACAATCCTCAAATATATGTATCAAAAGTAATATTATGTGCGATTTTGTTCAGATATTATTTGTTAACATATGATTTTTTAAATGGCAATATGAAATTAATTTGGCAATTTTAATTTAAAGACACTATACAATGTCAATAGTCAATAGTGACAAAGTATCCCAGGTCAATAAACGATAATACTGTCATTAATTTTTAAATTTGAAGGAAAAATGTACCATAATTAAAAAAAATGATTAAAAAATCGTCAAGAAAGAAAAAGAAGTATAACATTGTATCGTAATTTTTTTTTGTACATAGCCAGTGTTAAAGTATAAATTTTGCTAATGCTTTTCCATACGCCGACTACCACTCAGCTATTGGCCACTAATATTTTTACTCCATTTTCATCCCAATGATTTTGCTTCCATGGCGTTAAAGACTCCTAACGCAATTTTGATTATATTTTTTGGTGATGTTTACTGTCATCGCCCATTAAATAAGTGAAATATTAGCAGTGGCTCGGAATAACATGTAAACGATATATTTCACACATAGTTGAACCAACTTGATCAAAAATAAGCTTACAAAACTGAAGTAGGTGATGGAAAATTAGAACGATATTTATTTTTCACGTGACTGCTTGCCAAAACAACCCATTACAAGTTTCTGAATTATTCCATTATACATCTAATTATCACTGACAAAAGCACTGCCCAGAAAAAGTGTGAAGCACCATTACCCAAAAACAATTTAAACGATCAGAAACAACAATTGACATCAAGTATTTAACTTATCTTGATTCATTAAAAGCGCTTTTCAAAACTCCCAAAATGCAATTATTTTCACTTGGCACAGGTAATGTTTCGACACATACGATAATGGTTGTGACAGTATTATGACATATGGTCCTTTATCTTTTATCATTCAAAGGGTCTGACACGATGCTAGAGGATAAAACGAATGCAAATATTATCTAAAAACATTTTATCGACGTATGACTAAACCAAGCACGAATAAGTGAACGATCCTTCAAGCCAACTCAAGCGAAAATCAATAACTAACGGTCGTTTGGCACAATGAAAATTCTAAAATTTAAATTTTAAATGAACTCTTCTAAACTTTATCTTAAGTTATGTTTACTATACAAATGAACAATATGCCAATGTGTTAAAAATAATATAAGCATGATTTTTATGGCCAAAGCATTATCTTCGCACAGCACTTTCAAAAATTAATTAAAAATACATGTTACACGTGTATTTTAAATAATTATGTTAGTCCCAGTCTTACACCTAACAGTAGAAGGACTCATAACTAAATAAATAAAATGTTAGCCCCAAAAACGTCCATATTGTGAATCAAGCAATCAGTGCTTCAAAAATTATGAAACATAGCATGAAGTCCGTGACGTGTAATAACTAAAAATTTATTTGGTTTTTAAACTTGACGATAAATGAATACACAATGTAAACTCTGTTGACATCTTTTTAAACTAAAACTAAAACAATGTTCTTTTTAAGTGGCAAAAAAGCTATTAAATGACTTCGCCCATATAAATGATGCAGGTATAAATAATTCCTTTTAATAAATAAGTTTATTATAAATGATGTTTTACTACGTAAACTTACATTAAAATCCGCTCAAAAACATTTTGAACGCTGAATAGTTTTATTTGTGTACTTAAGGCTTTAGCATAAAACTTATGGAATTAGAGCTCACCTGAAATTCCCTAGATGCAGCTTTTCATTACTGTTATTAACAACCACATGTTTATCTTAAGTCATCTAAAAACGAAGGTAATTCTTAAGATTAAAGTGCATTAGATATTGCTTGGTTGCCGTTTCTTTTTGTGGATGTATTTGCCACTACTTCTCAAAGAAGGTACGAGTAAAGGGCAGTATTATATTAAGTTATATAACTTATTCTATATATCTTGGTTAGAAGCCAGAAAAACCAGGCATTATTGGTATAAAACCTCGTTCACATGGTGTAACAATGACCTCGTGACGTGACATTTTAAAACAATGTAAATATAAGTATTATCTTAAATATAGTTTGATTTTTGATATGCAACCTTAATTTAGCTTTTGCCAGTAGTTTCTTTTATAACATTATTTGGAATTTAAAACTGATATCTTTAACATCTTAATTAACACCTCTAAAACAATTCGTTGTTTTTACACAACAAAAACTTAACTTTAAAGTAAAGTAAGCATTTCTCACATTTGTTTTTTCTATAGGTGTCTTTATTTAATCATATTACTATTAAAAGTTATTGATATTATTCACTAACCCATAAAAAATCGCCTGCTGGCACGATTCAACCACAACTAATTAATAACATTCAAGGCACCCCAAGGGTATCATGTTCAATTCATACAAATTGGGTGGAACTGCTAAATTTCAAAGAGCAGTATACATTATACTACTTAATCATTTAGAGTAGAAATTAAGAGTAAATATTAATAGGTTTACTCTAAACGAAGTAAACTTAACAGATTTAATATGCCACAGTAAATAAAGAAGAAACAATGTATTAGCATAACATGTTAAAGCAAATGAAAACAATAGAAAAAATAGGGCACTAATCTCGATTCATTGTACTGCAAATCAATACATTTTAACACCAAGTATTAATAATAATAAGTTCAGTTCGTTCATATTGCATAAATTCCTTTCCAATATTTACTAAACTTATCGGTTCCATCGACGTTAATCGCTTTTACATCATAATTTTCTCAAACATTAAACTAACGCAACAGTATCGAGGGCGTACAAAATTCTATTAACATGTAAATCAACCAACAGGTTACTGACACACGATAACAGGTAATGTACACCTAAAAACAGCTGAAAGCCCAGGTAAAAACCTAATCGATAATTTCGTGGTAATAAACGCAAACTAGCCATTATGCTACGAGGAAACAGATAACTTGATACTACCTACAAAATTTTTACGACGTCGAGATAATTTAAAAAATAAGGTAAGTAGGTTAACGCCGTAAATGATTTAGTTAAGTCGATAACAAAAACAGTATGTTCTATTGCAAAAAAAGTAAAATATCTGCATTACGCGTATTCATTTAAATAATACACCAATCTGTAAATTTATAAGTTATCACCATTAAATTGTTTGGTACTAACGTCAAATTACGCCACCGGCACCTCCACCATTTATACATTAATAAATCGATTTTATCAATGGTAATTTTTAAATAAATGCAAAGATATGGATGTGTAATAGCATTAAAACTAACAAAAGAAATCATAAAAAATATGTATAGATA